>JBBBDQ010000465.1:0-445000 GCA_037127315.1 Ascarosepion bandense
TATGTTTATTCTACGGGAGTATTTTTAAATGTACTATTCGAAGTAAATTTAGATAGCAATAACACTATTTTGTCTAAAAGAGTAAGTTTTGCATTATAAATATGTTTACCTATATAACCAGCATGTTCGTTTGTCATAAAATCGCGCCTAATGGAGAGCCTCGCAGTCGGACAGGCATAAATTGATAAGTTACTTTGGTAGTTTCCCTTTGGAGGAATGGCTGAGGTATCAGATATTGACCATGCCTCTTTCATTTCAAATGAAACGGGAAAGATATAACCTGAAAATAGAATCCCCTAAATTTAAATTTCCGTTTCGAAGCCAAATTGGATGTCCAAGTTTTTATATAAAAAATTCTAACTTGACAGCTGCCGACAAAATTTAGTTTGACTTCATAATTTATTAATTAAAGCGAATGTTACATGAAAACAAATATCTGTAAATCTATCTTTCCCCCATGTTTAGAATATTGTTACCATATATGGTTTGGTATTTTTATTTACCTTGAGCTCCTTGATAAAATCCAAAAAGAATCAGCAATATTATCGGTGTTAATCTAATAGATCGACTTCCGTCACATTCCCACCGCCGTAAGATGTTTTTCTCTGTGCCATTTCTATAAATGCTTTCATGAAAGTTGTTTTGATAAACCCTTCGCTGTGGTACATAGACTTTTTAAATTTAAGCACAGTAATAGACTGCCGTCGAGATCTCTTCAATTTAACGTTAATCTGGCTATATACAGTCGTAAAATCTATGTTAGCAGATTTTTCCTCGAATTTCTCGCTTGTAGAACTCTCTTCTACCTCCATGCTTTCAAGTTAACTGTGATTTTCAAAAATGCAGTTGTGGTCAATTTAATACCGACTCGGAACGAGGAATTGGAGAGCAGAGTACGAATTCCAGTTGAATACCTTGCATTCACTTACGCACAAATACGCTTGAGAAAGGTATTAATACGTCTTTTTCCGCCAGCTATGGGCCAGATAACAGGACAGATTGGATTCTATAGCTTTGGTTGGCAACCAGTCTATGGCAGAAAGTAATAGTAACCTACTGCGGGAAAAAAATCTTCTACTCAGTCAGTCATGTTTCTTTCGAGACATGATCGCCCAAAGCGTGTATCACGTATGGCACTTGACTGACTGTTCCTTCTGGTTACTATTTTTATTGTACTCAATATTAATGTTTCTGTTTCTAATTCTTCCATACCGAGTAACAACTTTTGTCTTAGCGTCTTTACTGCCTTTCACGGGATGAAATCGATTAAAAAATAGTTGAAGTATTTCAAGATAAAGAATAAAGTGTGTCTGCCTTCAACCGAAGAACATGAAAAGATTTGCCTGAATTTTGTGCAGCTGGCCTAGAAGTAGGCCGAGACGAAAACAGCAGAGATCAGAGGAAGACGAAATGGTTTTTGTGCCTAAATGGGTGAACTAAAAAAAAATGTATTCCATCGGCGCTCATATCCTAAAGAAAAATAGAGCAAATTTTTTTTTAAAATCAAATATTTTATAAGCATATTTTTAAACAAAAAAGTTACATGTAATTCTGATGAAGGCATTATGTTGTGAGAGTAAAGTAATCAACTAAGAATAACGCACACATACATATATATATATATATATATATGGTCACCCGCAGACAGATCTGTTTTGCTGTATACCAGCTCATCAGTACGGTTAGACTCCGATTGCTTTTTAACTCAGGATTGAAACACGACCGGATTGACGTCAGTCGGCGATTCTACTTCATGGCTATGGGCGCTCGGTAGAAGGAGGCAGACTTTTTAGCGTGTATATTATCATTATACACGCCCAATAGCTGAGAGTGTTCTAAGTCATTGCTGAATAAACGATGCGTTGATGCTAGAGTAGCTACTGTTTTTCAAAATCTGCCATTCTTCCAGAGCGCTCAATCAGGGTGTGAGAGCGTAAATATGTGTGTGTGTGTGTGTGTGTGTGTGTGTGTGTGTGTGTGTGTGTGTGCGTGCAGCTCTAGAGTGTTTTTACGTGCGTGTGTGCATGTGTGTCTGGAAGAACTACTTCATAGCAAAGGATGCTGTGCTGAGAATACAATTTTCTATCAGGAAATTATCCTCAGAAAGATCGATGGGTTTGAATAAGTGCAGATGTTTCGTTACAAAGATTTTAACATGCAATTCCTTTTATAATTCAGACTGTACATTCCCAAGAAACCTTCAAATATTGACTATAACGACGAGAGAAACCATTAGCTATGCCAAAACGGTTTTCGGTTAGAAAGACTGAAATTTTGTCCATGTTTTGGTTTGAGAAGCCCACCCACAAAACTATGTTTGATACTCCTTGTATATATAATTAGTAATAAAAAGAAATAACTCAATTATGTATGTTATGATGCCCTCCTACGAAGAATTGACTCTTCCTTTTGTTATATGTGATTGCCTGTTTGACTTCCGGAGAGCAGTTAACGAAAACAGTTAACTACCTTGCGTACTGGCGAACTTTCTGTCTTTGGGCGGAGTTTAATGACCCAGTCGAGGCTCCTTAGAAGAGTGGAGTCTTGTCTGAGGAAAATTAGACAGAATTCTTTGCCCGGGCTATTTGGCCCAGTTTACTCACAGTAGAAAAGGCCTTGTGCCAAATTTTGTCTTAAGTGGAAAGGCAATTAAATACCGCAGTTAAACGAAAGCAGTTAACGACGGCTAATAGTCAGGCAATAAACAGCGTAATAATAGCTTCGAAGCTATTTCTATATTACTTATTATTAACACTTCCTCTGAATATCTTGTTTCTTGTTATACTAATACAAGGATTTGAACCCACCTTTCTTGTTACGTGTCTTAGATCCGGGACAAACTGGGCTCTTCAGTTTTACGGCGTAGTTTCGCCACAATAATTAATATATATATATATATATATATATATATATATATATATATATATATATAAATTAAATTAGACTAGTAAACAGTTATATTATAAAGTGCTCAATGCATGTTTTAAGGAAGATGAAGATTCAGCATGTTTAGAATATTTAGATATTTAGGTAGGGGTGAATAATCGGTTTCGTTTCTGTTTCGTCGTATTGCAATGTTTGGCCTTTTTTAATATTTTTAACGTCACGTGGGGTTTTTCCCTATTCATTTCTTTTAAATTCCATACAGAGTTGGCGAGTCTGGTGCTATTTTTAAGTTTTTCTACTTTCAATGTAGACTTCTGATTATTTCACCGCGTTTTAAAACTGCTTTTAGCACATCATTAGCATATTTCATTTTTACTTCTGCTCTGTAGGTAACTCCTTCGATTTTACAAACTCCTACAAGCGGACATTTCTTTTTATCTGTGCAGTTTCATTTTTCATCAACGTATTCTGCCGTACGTTGAAATATTTTCTAGGCTTATACAAACCCAGATGAAAGGAATTTCTAATAATTAACCACTCCTTTACTTTGAACTTCCGGTTATAAACTTATAAAAGCGTTACCTGTTAACCCTTCCATTAAAACGAATCGCCTGACGAAACCGAAAAGGTCGAAACTATGGTAGAATAACCCGCTGATCTACCATATATATGTATATCTGCTGCCATTTATGGTCAGGTGCCCCTGCCGTTCTCCTCAGTGTTCTTGACAAGCTCCAAAGGAGAGTCTGTAATGTGATAGGTACTGATCTGGCGACTCGACTGCAGCCACTTTCCCATCGTCGAAATGTGGCCTCCCTCTGTCTCTTCTATGAATACTTTCATGGCTTCTGCTCGGATGAGCTTAAGTCACTGATGCCTCCTCAACATGTGTTTACCCGTGCAACCAGACTGGCAACTGGGTCCCACCCATTCACAGTCAGGTTAGCCAAACGCAGACGACAATTCTACTCCTGCAGCTTCCTTCTCTCGCACTTCCCGCCTGTGGAACTCACTCCCGTATTCTTGCTTTCCTGACGGCTACGACCTCCAGAAATTTAAAAGCAAAGTTAATACTCACCTACTAACCACTGGAACTCTAGCTCTCTCCCCTCACCTGTATAATCTTCACTTTCTCTCCGCCCATGTATCTCTCATTGCACCTGATTTCTCAGCTTTCTATTGTTCCTTTCTAACTAGCTTGTACTCCTCACTCTTTTCTAATTAATCTTTCTACATTTATGTAACCCCCTGCACATCAGTGGCGTTTCTGCTTTTCTCGGGGTGAAATGATTAAAAAAAAAAATATATATATATTTATATATATATATCTGTAAATTCAGATAAAGCTTAACGGGGAAATAGCCATTTTCAACATGCCATTTAAGAATGCATCCTTTAACACTTTAGAAACAGAGAATGAGGAAACATTCTAAATTTAGATGCTTGGAACTTTTAACTACAGTGGAACCTGCCGTATGCGACTACCTTCGTTATCAACCACCTGTTGTTAACGACCGTTCTTAATGTTAATTAACCCTTAGTGAGCGGCCACCTCCAGAACGCGACCAGTGACTAACATCATCGATTAAAAATCACTGATCAAGCGACCGCTTTAAAAAATTTCCATTTTGGTCGTACACTGCGAACTTCGTAAATTAGGAGGAACTAAATGAGTAATCTATTTCATTTTGATTTGATTTAAGCCAGGAACACTTCCTCACTGTTTTTTATTGTAGTGCTGCATCAACCTGTTATTTCTTGCTGACATGTACATTGCCTGAGTTCACCTTCAAACATCGCCTGTTTCGTATAACATGTATTGCATTTGATATGTTCAAAGGATTTATCGCAGTCTCTCTACTGACTTGCTATAAATTCGGGATTGGTAAAATCATAATTATATCTCTTTCTCAAATGTCTATCTCTTTTGTTCCTTTATTTTTTTGTGTATCTATCTACTTTATTTCTATCTGGGTATCTCCATCTCTCTGTCTCTCTATCCCCACCCACGATCGCTATCAGTTTTTTGTAGTTTTTTTTTCATGTATTATCGCAGATTCTCTTTTGCTATCATCCACTTCTAAGAAAAAAAATTAAAACGGTATATGTCACGAATTTTTCCAACCTACATATTTTATAAGAAATGGTTAGTACTAGTACAGGTAAGAAAAAGAAAGCAATAACTGACTTTCTAAGTCCACTTAAAAATATTTTTGTGAATAAATATTTTGGTTTCTTTCTGACCGATGCAAATACATTTTTTTAAATCTTAAAATGAATTATGCTGAATAAATTTCTTTAAATATGAACCATTTTTTATGTTCTCATTTACTTATTACCAGATTATGTGGTAAAATTCTAATATGTACATTCTGATAAGTGGAATGTACGTTCCTGGCATAAATAGGTCATGACTATAAGCCTTTAGTGAGCGACCATCTTGGTGGTCACATACGACAAGTTCCACTGTATCTAAATCTTATTTAAAAATGGAATTTTGTCTCTCTCTCTCTGTGTGTGTGTGTGTGTGTGTGTGTGTGTGTGTGTGTGTCCGTTACCTATAGATTCCGAAACGGCTCAACCGATTTTCCTAAAAATTTACACTATTTTACTATAAGCGTCTGCGAGTGTTCTTAGCTAGGTTTTGTGTCGAAGTACCCCCGATAAATATCGAAAATCGATAATCGAAAAAATCGGGTTATAGTGGTTCGATTTTAATCAAATTTGATACACTCATAGACAAAGATATAAGAAACGATATTCAGAAGTTTTAAGGTTGCAGTTCTTGCAATAGTGCAGAAAATCGATAATATATGTATATAAAAAGCAAGATGTTTGTGTGTCTGTCAGTTTATCTGCCTGTATATCTGTATTTTTTTCAGCCTGTTTATTTTAGTTTTTGCTTCGGGTTTGACTCTAAGTAGGTATAATTGTAGTTCTTAGTCTCAGCCATGATACCATTTACTCAGAGGACTTATTTAGCCTTCAAAATTCAGTTTACGACGAAAAAAACTTATTTGATATCGATACCAGGAAATCA
Organism: Ascarosepion bandense; assembly: GCA_037127315.1. Lineage (NCBI taxonomy): Eukaryota > Metazoa > Mollusca > Cephalopoda > Sepiida > Sepiidae > Ascarosepion > Ascarosepion bandense. The sequence continues at coordinate 5,927 of JBBBDQ010000465.1, forward strand.
AAATTTGACTTACATCCATTCATTTTACTTTCAGTCTACGGTTTCGCTTTAACTAGAAATAAGTATTGCTTTTTAGTCTTTTGTGCCAACGTCTAAAGAGTCTGAGCTCCATGACCATGGATTAGTTTTAAAGATTTCATTACAACCGAGCAACGCCGGGCTATACTGCTAGTTTAAAATAAAAATAAGAAAAAGAGAAATATAATAACGTATACAAATTTATTTTTAAATGAATAAAGAATATTATAAAACATCTCATCCCGGCTGGCGGGGTACGTGCGCTTTCGAACGTTTAGTTAGCCTTCTGTGAGTAGACTGACAGGTAGATAAACGAATCGTATACATAACTAGCATAGCTGCAAAGCCACCGCAAAGATGAGAAAGCTTTTTTCGATAGTTTCAGAAAAGAAAACCCGGTAATGTTTAATCCGCAATTGTTGGTCGACATGGCGTAGGGGGTGGGCACGTGTTGTTTACAAAATGAATAATGACTAAAAACTTTTTCTTCTTTTCTATAAGCTAAAAATGCCCTACATTTTCTTTTCTTTTCTTTTTCGTCTGGAATTAAAAAAAACAACAACTAATTAACAAATTGAGAATATATATTTCATCCCTGTTTCTGTTTTGGTCTTAATGGCAATAGGCAGATAAAATGGGCGGTCATTAATGTTGGCAGGTGAATTTTGAATAAAGGAGTCTTGAAATAAAATAGGCAAAAACAAAAAAAAATTTGGCACGTATAATTGTTAGGAGGCTGGAACAACTTATCAAATCGGAAATTAGTTTGGAAGCTATTTGTTTCAGTCTGCTTTTCGTGCAGCTTTCTTTAAATATTCTCTCAACTGGCTTCATTTCTTTTTGTATAATTAAGATTCGGGAAGAATCGCTCATTGCCCATCGACAGGTTGATTGGTTAACAGTAATATTGGAACTGTAAAATGACACCAGAAAAAAGACATGCGTGACTACAGAGAAGGAAGGAAAAGCCTTAAACAAGGGTTGTCTAAACTTGGTCAAAATACAAGATCCTAGTGATTAAATTCTGTTTTTAAAGGTTGTTATAAAAAGGGGTACTCATGTCTAAAAATATATTATTATTATTATTATTATTATTATTATTATTATCAATATTATTATTATTAAATCATAAATTTGAAACATAAATTTACATAACAAATGGAGTTAAAACATTTCTACTGTTTTTTTTTTTTTTTTGCTAATATGAAGAAATACATAAACGGTTATCTGTAATCTATTTCGTTAAAAATCACATTTCATTCAAAACTAACATTTTTGCAAATAGTTCCTGGCATAAATAAACTTATTTTATTCCAATTTCTTCAGCACTGTCATTTGGAGCCACAAGCGACGCCAACTGCATCTTTAAAGTGGTTGTAAACTCTTATCGATGCGTCATATTATGACAATAAACTATATCCATGTCCTGGGTATGACGATAACCTGCATCCGACAGCAAGGCCTCTCATTGGGAGGATCTTTAGACGACCTCTTAATTGCTGTTTTTCCCTGGTAAAACCACGACTTTAGGTGATAGCACATGTTAGAAGGTCCCATCTATGAACAAATAATTAACTCTCCAAAATGGGGTAAAAACAGCATGAAAGTATGAAAATAGAATTTATAGTAAATACCAGCAATACTTTTTTTGAAGAAAAAATATTACAAGCAATCTATTTTTGAAGAAAAATTATTACCATGAATATATATTTGAAAGGCAGAAATATTACCAGCAATAGATTTTTGAAAAAAAATCACCAACAATACCTTTTTGTAAAAAATATTATCAACAATACATTTTTGAAAAAATGATACTACTAGCAATATATTTAACTCTCGATATATATATCCTTCTTAAAAACACAGCAATGAAACAATTACCATGAATAGGGATCATGTTCATATGAATCTTTACTAAAAAATCTTGTCGGCATTAAAAATAACCCATTGCCGTTGATATGACATGAAGTTACCACAAAAAAATAAATAAATAAATAAAAATAAAAAAAATAAAAATAAGAAATCAAATCATTTTCTATTTGTGCCATTTTCCCTTATTTTTCCATTTGAGCCATTATCAACAGTACAAATTTATAACTTGTGTTATTTTTACCAGTGCCATTATCACCTGTACCATTGTTACCTGTGTCATTTATATATATATATATATATATATATATATATATATGAACATATTTATAAATGTAACTTTGTGTGTGTACGTCTGTCCGTTACGTATAGATTCCGAAACGGCTCAACCGATTTTCTTGAAAATTTACACAGTTGTACTATAAGCGTCTGCGAGTGTTCTTAGGCAGGTTTTGTGTCGAAGTACCCCCGATAAATATCGAAAATCGATAATGGAAAAAATCGGGTTATAGAAGAAGTTGTCCGAATTTAATCAAATTTGATACACTCATATACAAAGATATAAAAATCGATATTCAGAAGTTTCAAGGTTACAGCTCTTACAATAGTACAGAAAATTTGATATCGATACCAGGAAATCAAAATTTGACTTACATCTATTCATTTTTTTTTCAGTCTACTGTTTCGCTTTAACTGGAAACAACTATTGCTTTTTAGTCTTTTGTGCCAACTTCCAAAGAGTCTGAGCTCCAGGACCATGGATTAGTTTTAAAGCTTTCATTACACCCGAGCAACGCCGGACTATACTGCTAGTTATATATGTATATATACACATTTGTAAACGAGTTATTACGCGACATAGGTTTCTACTATGTTTTGACTTCAGGCGAAGTTATTGCAAATCGCCTGAAGACACCACATGGTAGAAACCTAGGTCGCGTAATAAGTCGTTTACTAATGATGAATATTCAAAAGTTCTTCAATATAGTTGTATTGAACACTTTATTACAACTGTGTACTTTTTTTTAATCATATCACCCCGAGCAAAACGGTAACGCCACTTATATGCAGGGGGCTACATAAAAGTGAAAAGATTGGAAAAAAGAAAGCCGGAAACCACATCCTAAACAGGGAACAAAGGATAAACCTCTTCACTTGTTCAATAGACATTGGGTGGAGTGTAAACCGGGCGATAGTTTAGTCTATCTACTCCAACTGGAAAAAATAAAAAATAAAAAATAAAAAGAAATCAGTGAAAAGATTGGAAAAAAGAAAGCCGGAAACCATATCCTAAACAGGGAGCCTCTACACCTGTTCAATAGACGTGGGCTGGTCTAATTTGATTATGACCAATAACTAAGTATTTAAACAATCAATATATATATATATATATATATGTGTGTGTGTGTGTGGGTGTGTGTAAATTCAGATAAAACTTAGTGGGGAAATAGCCATTTTCAACATGTCAATTTAAGGCATACATTCTTCGACCCCTTATAAACAGAATTATGAAAAAATTAAAGCTGACATAGATAGATAGATAGATAGATAGATAGATAGATAGATAGATAGATAGATAGATAGATAGAGTTTCTAAAATACCTTTTACAAACACTAACGGGTACATTCCTTAGGCCAAAACAAGGTTTACATATACATATTGCATCTTTTAAAGAGGTTACAAACACACAAGGTGGTGCTCGAGTGAAAAAAAAAAGCAACACAGCGTACATAGATGGAAGAAGAGAAGTTTATTGCAAAATGAATCTGTTGGCAAGCTCGCAATTTCCGAAGAAAATTACAATTATCTCCTGTGATCACTATATATGGCTACTAATAGTCAGTCCACATAGACAATAGGGAGAGGGTGGTACATTCCATTACAATATATATCTTTCGATTTTAGTTATTGAGTTTAAAGAAAGTTTACGGTAGATTGTTCTGTGTTGGCATATAGGCTACGTTATATTTATCTTTCGTGTACATTTGTGGCTCGTCTGTCCTCAACGTTTAACATATGTGGTAGTTTGTTAACTGAGAAAAATTCTGTTTAATAATGGTAGGAAACTTATATCGTGAACAGGCAGATATGACTTTTACATACGAAAGCAGGAATGGTAATAGACAGGAGGCTTCATGTTCTATCAGATTGCGTTTCGGACTGTTTATCGTCGCGTTGCTGAGACAGATTCCATATCACCACAAAAGTATGGTTCAAAGAAAACTGAGATCTGCTCGTTCGCTTGACTACATTCTACATAGCTATTTTGTCCTCTGTTTATATGGACATTTTGCCTTATTTTGGTGTCAATGAATCACCCTAAATTTGCAAGAATATTCTCATACAGCATTCTGTATATATATATATATATATATATATATATATATATATATATATATTGTCATCCGCAGACAGATCTATTTCGCCGTATCACAGCTCATCGGTACGGTTAGACTCCGATTGCTTTTTTACCCAGGATTGAAACCCGACCGAAATGGCGTCAGTCGGCGACTCTACCCCTGGGCAATGGGCGTTTGGTGGAAGTAGGCAGACATTTTAGCACATATCATTATACGCGCCCAATAGCTAGAGCGCTCTAATTCATTTCACTGAATGAGCGATGCGTACATGCCAGAGTAACTACTGTTTATCAAAGTCTACTATTTTTCCAGAGTGCTCAATCAGGGTATGAGAGCGTAAATATTGTCAACCGCAGACAGATCTGTTTCGCCGTATCACAGCTCATCAGTACGGTTAGACTCCGATTGCTTTTTTCCCAGGATTGAAACCCGACCGAAATGGCGTCAGACATGTGTGTGTGTGTGAGTGATTGAGAGGATTGTGAAACCGTTAAAGTTAATCTAAATAAATATTTTTAAAGACCTCCTCTTGCATTTTCAACTGTTTTTACCCGTATAGGATATATAAAATCAACTTATATATATATATATATATATATATATAGGTCCACAAAAAGGATAATTAAGGATTAAATGCATTTCAAAAATAAAATATTTTTAGTTTGAATTTTAAATTTAATAATTAAATATTTTATTCTACCCTTTGTCAACAGCGATCGACCAACACTGAATAAAATTAGTTATTGATGTGAATTTAACCAACATTTAATGCCATTTTGCATTTCTACCAATGTTTGTTTGCACCTTTATATTGTTTGCAAAAACTTCCATGGCTACAACGGATAAATTTAATATTTTAACATAATTATCACAGAGTGCGTTCAAGCATATTTTTTTAAATCACCATCATGACGATCACACTTACAATAAGTTTATCTTTGGGATTCCTCCTTAAGATAATCTCAAAGGATATTTATGTATTTGAGTAGAAAACACTGCAGCACTTTCCTTGATGAATTTAATCTCAACATCAGGAAACTAATGTGAGAATAAAAAAAGGATTATTTTATATATATATATATATATACTACCAGCCATAATTATTACGCAACCACCTTTTTTAAAATTATATATTTCATACTATTATTAGTATTTATTGCCAAAGTGGATAATTCTAAATGAAAATAGAATCGGTTCTTTTGTTATTATTTCTTTGCAAAATTTTACAAAGCAAAGAAGCAAGGATGAATTCGTCCGAATCACAGTAAATTTTCTTCATTCTTTCATTGATGAAACTGAACTATAAGTAATTATTAAATATTTATAAATTCATTTGATGCACATATTATTGTGCAGTATTAACAAAAGGAACATTCTACTTTCATTTACCATTATTCACTTGGCAATAAATACGAAAGAATAGTATAAAATACATCATTTTTTAAAACACTGGGTGGACTAATAATTTTGGTTGGCAATGTATATATATATATATATGATTTACATTGTTCAGGCTGTTGTCGTCATCTTCGGTGGCATATTCACATTTCGATCTTTAAACGCTCTAGCCCTCCTCAGATTCGAATATCAAGCTGAACCTTTTATTTTGTTCACCGGGGTAGATATATCTTCCAGATGTTTCAGGATAAGTTAACTCCCTTTTACTCAACACTTTTTTCGTTCACTTTGAGTCAAGTCACTTGATCTAACTAACGCTTTAATTCACTGGCCATATGCTCTTGAGGACATCAGTGCAAGAATTTTTGGGACTTATAAACCTAAGATATGAGAAACGATTTTTACTAGATCTCATATTACAATTTTGTTGTATGTTAATGTTTTTCTGTACTACTCCGTATTTCTGGTTCTAATACTGTAATCATTTCTCTGTTAGGCCGACTTAGGAAATTTTTGTGGCTTAGTCTATGCGCTGATTACTTCAATTTTCGTATTTCCAGTGATGTTCTCTGTCTAGTATTTTAACTTCATGCCATAGGTGCTGGTGAGATCCTTTTTACCTCCATTTCTTTTCAGAATCTAACGAACCAAGATCTATGTACTTATGTACTGTATTCTATGTACTTATGTACTGTATTTTAAGCTCTGGCACAATTTACATAAATTGTTGATGTCGATTTTTGGTTTTGCTAGTGATGCAGATTTTGTTTTTCATTTGCAGAAATAAAAACGTCAGATAACGAAAATGCATTTCATTGTCATCAATTATTAATTCTGACGGTAGAGCATTTATTAATTCACAATTAATATATTAATTTACAATTAATACACACACACTGATAGTGTGTTAGATCGTCATTTGTTGTCCAACACTTTTTGCGTTTTCTTTGTTAAGCGAAGCGAATGACTCATGCTCGAGTTTCAACTACATTGACTAGTTGTTCTTGTGTCGCTAGATCAATTACGACTGAGTAATTCGTTGTAATACAATGGGTCGGAACGACAAATAGCGGAGTCGAGTTCGAATCCATTCACTTACGCGCAAATACCTTTGGAAAAGGTATTACTCCGTCTCTTTCCTCCATTTATGGGCTAACAAGCAGGACAGATTGTGTTCTATAGCCTTGGTTAGAAACCAGTCTACCACAGAATGTAATGGCTGCCTACTGCGGGATAATCTTCTGCCCAGTCAGTCATGTCTCTTTCGAGATACAATCGCTTATGTGTGTATCACGAATGGAATTTAACTGACTGAATGAGTTCGATACTCACTAGGTGCCCCATACTTTCAGACTTGTGCCAAAACCAAGCTACGCTTTATAAATCACCGTGAGCCTCACGACATCGTATATAATGTTTAGCAAGGTTGACTCGGTAGAATCATTACAATTGAGTAGTGAGTTCAATCTTCACTATTCGCCCCATACTTTTGGCCTAAGATGTGTTTAGAAAAGCACCATTTTAGAAACATGTCTATTTTTTTTATCGTCAAGTGCCAATACATTTATAGCTCTGCCAAAGCGTGGGTTTAAATTTCATCTCATGCATCTTTGATAATATAGTGTGTCCTATATGTTTCTAGGAACTGGCCGTTACATGACGAAATTGGTTGTTTATTACACACACGTACGAACGCAGTAACATAGAGACAAGTTTACACAAACACACCCAGAAAAACACAAAAAATAATCACTAAAGCAATGGGCTGGCTTGTTTCCGTGGTCTCTATGCAACCTGCTTCTGATAGATCTTGTATCCATAATGAGCACACATCAGCGAGTCTGAATCGATTTCTAACTGTTCGGATTAAACAAGGAAAAAAAAGGAAGTGGGCGGTTATGGCGATTTAATAGGCTTGCTCCTCAGGTAGTTGCTAAGATACCCTCATCATTGAAAGGTATAAGGGAGAGTAAGAAGCAGTTGCGTAGCAAAGAAAACAAGCGATAATAGAGCCTTGGTATAGTGAGCATTATATCGGAACAATTTCCCTATTTGCACATTGGTAGAATAAAAAAAAATGAGTAGGAAAGATAAAGCAGTCATGTTTTGTCTAGATTTCTTTGTGACGGGAAAAGAAAGGCGCCATTTTGTTGAATGTCCTTCCCCAGGCTCATAGGGTCTCTCTGTGCAGGTTATTTCATTTCTTTTCCGCTTTGTCATTACCTCTCTTAGACATGACATGTGTTAAGCTGGCTGATCCTAGGATCTACGAGAGAATACTTGAGAGTGGTGGTAGTGCCGTCAGTTGCTGGGGGAAGAACAGGTTGATAACAAGCAAAAATGGAAATGAAAAAGAGAAGATTTATGATGGAAAAAGGAGATGAAGAACAAGATGGGGACGCATGATTGAAAGAGAAAAGTGGAAAGTAGCAGTGAGATGGGAATGTGGAAGCAAGACCAGAAGGACGGGAGAATATAAAAACAAAACTATGAGAAAGAAAGGAAAAGAAATAGAGAAAGGAAGAGAAATAGAGAAAGAGAAAGAAATAGAGAAATATAAAGAAATAGAGAAAGCAAGAGAGAAACAGAGAGAGAGAGAGAGAGAGAAACAGAGAGAAGGAGAGAAAAAACAGAGAGAGAGAAAAAGAGAAATAGAGAGAGAGAAAAAGAGAAAGAGAGAGAAAGAGAGAGAAAGAGAGAGAAAGAGAAACAGAGAGAAAGATAGAGAAAGATAGAGAAAGAGAAAAGAAACAGAGAAAGAGAGTGAAAGAGAAACAGAGAAAGAGAGTGAAAGAGAAACAGGGAGAAAGAGAGACAAAAAGAAAAAGAGAAGAGAAAGAGAGAAAAGAAAAAGGGAAGCGGAAGAGAGAAAAAGAAGAGAAAGAAGAAAGAAAGAGAAAGAGAGAAAAAGAGAGAAAGAGAGAGAGAGAAAGAGACAGAAAGAGACAGAGAAAAAGAGAGACAGAAAGAAAGAAAGAGAGAAAGAAAGAAAAGAGAGAAAGAAAGAAAAAGAGAAAGAAAGAGAAAAAGAGAAAGAAAGAGAAAAAGAAAGAGAAAAAAGAGAGAGAGAGAAAGAGAAAGAGAGAGAGAAAGAGAGAGAGAAAGAGAGAAAGAAAGAGAGAAAGAGAGAGCGAGAGAGAGAAAGAGAGAAAAAAAGAAAGAAAGAGAGAAAGAAAGCGAGAGAAAGAAAGAAAGAGAAAGAGTGGTTGTGTGTGTGTGAGAGAGAGAGAAATAATATATACATATAATAATGTTCAAAGTATCTCATAAATAAGAGACTTGGGTACTTCTATGTGGTGTAACATTTGCCAACCTTGTCTACCGAAATCAGTTAAGGCTGAGTAGTGAGTTCGATCCTCACTGAGTACTCCATATTTTGACCTTGTACTACAAATATCCTACGCTTAGTAAATCATTATAAATAGCAGACTATTCTATTTTGATGGCGATAAGAAATGGAAAACGAGTTTCTTCGTTCCGGTGAGAAAATAAAAGACAAACATAAGATTCAAGAGGTGATCTGTTTAACGTCTATTTCAGTAACATAAAAAAATTGTCAATTTCTAATCTTTTCATTTGTATCCCTTATTGTCATTGTAATATTTTGTTAAAGTTGTTAAGCTCAAATATTTAACGAAGGCGGATAGGGGAATCTACACTGATATTTTATTGTCCGTAAGCTTATATTTATCAGAAGTTTAAAGTAGGAAGAGAATGAAATTTTCACCGAACTATTAAATATAATAAATATCATTTTAACAAATATAATTACTAAAATTACACGAAAACAACTTGAAATACTAAACAATAAATTAATTCAATAAAATCACATTTGGCTTCAAACACGGCCTCCAGACGATTCCGGAATCTCCAGTAAATTTTCTAGACGGTCTCTATGTTTAAGTTGATTGATTCTGCCATCATCCTTACCTTCAGTTTATCTTTAGTATTAAACGGAGTATTATTAGTTTCTCGCTCAACTTCACCCACTATATAATAATCAAGGGGGTTACAGGGTGGGGAGTTAGCTGGCCTGATATAAGGGATGATGTTGGTCGCAGGATTTGTCTAACAGACATGACTGGGTTCTCCTGCTTGAATGGCATTGAGCAGACTCCTATTGACAAACATATGGTCTTCAATCAGCCATCCTCTAGACACAGGGCAGTACTACGTTCTCAGTGCACTTGATGTAGGCCTCCGTGTTGCGTCTGGGACATCACCGACAAATTCAGGTGTTCTTTTCGTTTCAAAACCATATTTCTGAGTTGCCGTTCCTTCGTAATCAACATTAGATTCATCAAACTCTTTCTGCATTCTCTGCACTGTCGTCAGATTGACACTGAAACACTCTGAAATGTTCATATCGAAGCTTCCGGCGCGAATGTCAAGCAGTGCAGCCTGCCGTTTCCAAATTTATGGCGCAGTGAATTGCGACATAGTGCTATTTTTCTCACAAACGATGCCCAGATTATCATACTATATTGTGCAATGAAAAGAAAAATGAAAAATATCGCGCATGCGCAAAATCAGTACATATGATAACGATAATATACTTATCGCAATTGCTCTTTCTCTCTCTCTCTCTCTCTCTCTCTATATATATATATATATATATATATATATATATATATATATATATATATACACATGGATTATTTAATTACTTAGTTTTTGGCCATAATAAATTTAGACCAGTACACAGTTGTAATAAAAAGTGTTCAATACAATTATAGTCTAGAACATTTGAATATCCTCCATTTGTAAACGAGTTATTTCGCGACCTAGGTTTCTACCATGTGGTGTCTTCAGACGATTGTAATAAATCATTCATATATATATATATATATATATATATATATATATATCTCGTATCGTAATAACTCGTTTACAAATTAACATATATATATATATCGGAGTTTAACCGAATTGATGAGCTGTGATACGGCGAAACAGATCTGTTTGCGGATGACAATAAAAACTACATATATATATATATATATATATATATATTATAAAGGTATATAGTCATTCGCAGACAGATCTGTTTCGCCGCATCACAGTTCATCAGTACGGTAAGACATCCGACTGTTTCTAGTCAGAATTGAAACCCGACCTAATTGACATTAGCCGGCGATTCTTCCTCTGAGCTTTGAGCGCTCGGTAGAGGAAGGCGGACTTTAGCGTGTTATATACAATGTAAACATATGCTAGTAGCCGAGAGTGTTCAAATTGATTACTGAATAAACGATTCGTAGATGCGAGAATAGCTAGTGATTTTTTTTCAAAGTCTACCATTCGTATATAAGGGTAAATAAAACATAATATTACTTTAATATATTTTTAGTAATGAGAGCGGTTATTTGTTTAATTCTTCTCTCATAATTGTTAAAATTACATAAATCTAAATATAATAATATGTTTTATAATAATGCTATAAAATTATATTTCAGCAGAAAAATAAGTTTAGTGTTTCAAATTCAAATTTAAGCAGAGAGTTTTTGTACAAATAACCTACAAAAAGGTATAAATTTACCTCTTCTACACTATTTATAAACTGATACCAGGGTAGACTGAACTAACTAGCTTTGTTTGTGGTAAACAGTGTAGTAGAAAGACAACTAAAACCACAACAAAAACGCTAGTGTGTGCGGAAATAGGGCACCTATAATTTTGTGCTGCAAAATTCAACTAATTTACGAAATGATGGAGACATGCACCTGCTCATGTATAAAAAAAAATAGTATATCAGCCTTCGAACGCATATAAAAACAGTAGCAGTAAACACGAAGCGGGACTAATAAAGCCAATCACGGAAAGATTTTATTTGAAGCATGCGAATTTGTATCCGTTTTATTTTTTTAGCTACAACTCTTCTGTAATTTTATCGAGATAATATCTATGCATAATACTAACCTTAAATAGATTAGATCTCATTCTTCTTAGATCCTGGGTATGACAGTAATCTGCATCCGGCAGCAAGGTCTCTGAGAGGTTGTGGGGAGCCGCCTTTTAGTTGCTGCTATTCCCAGGTCCACCCTGACCCGGAGTAGTAGCACCTGTTAAGGTCTCAACTATGGGCAAATAGTTAACCCCCAAACTGGGGTCAAAACACTATGATAGTATAAAAGTAGACTTTTATAGAAATATATACATAAATACTAAAATACACATATATACATAAAATAGACTTTTATAGAAAGATATACATTTTTGAAGGAAAAAATATTACCAACAATACATTTTTGAAGAAAAATTATTGCCATAACACATTTTTGAAGGAAAATATATTACTGCCATATTATATTTTGAAGGAAAAATTATTACCGGCAATACTTTTTTGAATACAAAACTAGAAGACATCTTTAGTTTTCTAAAATAAAAAAAATATTATTTTTTTAAAAATTCATCAGAATCTGGCTAAATCAACCTTCTCACTATAATCGAACACTAAAAAATATATATTAAAACCCCACTGTTTTGGCATTAAATAAACCACAGAGGTTGATATGCCGTTAAACAAAAATTCAAACCCATTCTTCTTACACGTTACGTTTATATCACGTCGAAACACCGGTTGTCTTACGATCACCGAAGTTGAGCAGCGTCGACCCTAATCAGTACCTAGATGGAAAAACACTTAGGATACCAGATACTGTAAGCTTGAATGTAGGCGTATGAAAATAGATCCTGGTTCGGAGTTGTTAAGTGGATAACCGAGTTCTAATTTTAGTAAGGTTCGTTATATTTATTTATATACAAATATCCATGAAAAGTTGTGAACCCACCTCTTCTCTCACCATCTATGGGCTAATGAGTAAAGCTGGGAACCCTTAATCCCTATCCCTCCCAAATAACTATACTAATCTTTCTAGCTTTAAATAATCTGTAAATGGATAAGCCGTAGAAAACGAAATAGAAAAGCCTAATTCTTTCCTTAAACCTGTCTAGATTATTAAAGTTAACTCTAATATGAATATGTTACTAACATTAGCCAATAACTAAAATATTGGTTTATGGGGAAATGAAGGAAAGAAAGAGAAAAGAGCAAGCATAAAAATAGGCTGCATCTTGAAGTTACTTAAGTAAGGCAGACTAGTCTCTGATTGATTTTCTCTGGCATAAAAGAAAGATCTTATTGTACCAGCCTGTATACTTGAGTAACATGGCACGAATTTTGAGTGCTTTTACTAAAAATGTTTATTATTATTGGATTATCCTAAATATAAACTTTCCACTGGAACACGAAAAGGAGTAGGCATTGTAATATTGGCACTAGTAAGTTATTTTCAAAAGGTGGGTACTGAAATTTGGTGACAGTCCCAGAAAGTAGATTGTGTATCGCTGAACCAAAGGAAGTCAAATATAGAAAGAAAGAAATGGTTTTATTTATGTTTACTATTTACGTAGGTCATTCAAAAAGTTCTAAGCCTCACCTAGAAGGAATTTGAGGACCAGACAATTTTTCACTATTTTTCAATATAATTCTCGCTTGACACCAATGCACTTGGGCCAATGACTCCTATGCATTGCAGTTCCATCACGGAAGAAGGGTGCGTCCTGGTCCTCCAAATCCTCCTCCACAGCTTTTAAGTTCTCATCATTGTGTTCAAAATGATTTTAGAAACCAGGTAGAAGTTAGATAGAGCTAGATTTGGTGAGTAAAGAGGATGTGGTAGCAATTCAAAGCTACAATTGGCTGATTCATCAATTGTAACACGAAGAGGGTGAACGGGCACATTATCCCAGAAAAAGGACCAACCCTGCCCTCAGCTTCTCTCTACGTTTCGACTTGATTGCTCCCTTCAATTGTCTTAATTCTGATATATAGTACAGTTCATTAGCCGTTTTAACTTTCCATGACGTCTATCATGATTACGCCTTCAGAATTAAAAAAATAACAGAATCAATCGCCTTGCTAATAGATGCTGCCTTTTTGAACTTCTTTGGGAGTTGAGTACTAGTCTGTTTCTATTGTTTTAACTATCTGATTCCCGTTTAAAGCGGTGAACCCAAGCTTCATCTTGAGTTTCTAATCTGCAGTGGAAATTTTGAGGGTTAGCCTGGAAGTGAGTAAGAAGTGTCTTGGAAATGTGAATTCTTTTCAGCTTCTGCTCTGGTTCCAGCATTCTTGGAATCAGTTTTAAAGACAACTTTCCCGTCTACAAGATTTCAGGTAAAACAGTATGGGTCGAACCAGAACTAATGCCAATGGAGTGAGCTATCTGCTGAACAGTAAGACGTCTGTCATCCAAAAACATACACTTGAAGGCATCAACTTGTTCATCAGTGGTTGATATTTTTAGATGACCAGACGGTAAACGATCTTCTGTGTTGTTCCTGCCCAGCTTGAATTCTGCAAGCCACGTCTTTACAGTTGCATAAGAAGGTGAGTCCTCAGCAAGTATCGAAACCACGTTCTTACAGGTATTTTTTTTATGTCGTACTATATTTATGACGGTTCGGGTCTCTGTTTTGTTCATTTTAATATTTATCACAAACCCCTCACCATTGTACATAAGTCACCTGTGCAGAAATCTGATTTAGTTTTTAGTTATAAGAATGGTTAACATGTCACAACACAACATTTCAGTTATGGCTTTTTTTTTCTGTGTGAGTCTTAGAAATTATTAAAATGAGCTTGTATCAATCATTCTTTTGGTTATATAAACCTGAAACATTTTGTATTTTTTTTCTGAAATGATTAATTTTAAATAATCAATCTTTCATGTTGAAATTTGGTTCGTTACTACCAAGTCCAAGGATCGAACTCATAACCACTAGATGATACTAGCACATGTCTAACCAACTACTATATCCACTACGCTACTGACCCGAAGGGACTTTAGGTGTGTATTTTTTGGAGCCTTTTTATATTCATGGATTTTGACAACTGGATTATGTTCATTGGTTGATGCCAATTGTCATAATTTGTATTTATTTCTGAGATGAGTAATTTTCATCCCACTAACATAATCCAGTTGTCAATATAGATGGGTTATCTTATATGGTCATAAGTTCGATCCTTGGACTTAGTAGTGGCGAACCAAATTCCAACATGAAAGAACAATAATTGATTTTACAGAATATTTTGCAATAATCAACGAGAAAATCCACATCAGCCAATCTATGGAGAGCTGACGATGACCAGAGGGTACTCTTTGTGTATTATAACATTCATAACACCTATATCAACCAAGATGAGAACAAAAGTTCGTAATAATTCAAGATTAAAGCTGAAATATATGCTACAGTACTTGGTATTCTTACATGGCCCCATATCTTAGTACTGACTGGGTTTGACCTTTTTGTGGTGATCGAACGTGAATGGGTGTTTTTAGGAGGTAAGGGAAAGCGAAGTAGTCTGTAAACTTTTCAAATGAGTAATAACCCTTGACATTAACTCAGTTAAAACGTCCAATCACCAACTAAATTATCAAACCAAATAACAAGTGATAATGGTATTTGATATAGTATTGAGAATCTCGCCAGAGCCTCAGATAATCTGTCTATTTCAAGTGTCACTACTTTCCACAGACTACAGAACCATCACAGACAGCGTTAATCTGACGTGCATCCCCGTGGATACATCCGTAGCGTTGGCACAGTAACCTGTGGCTTCTGGCTTTTCACCTGGCGCATTTCAAGAATTAGACACCTTCGAGCAAGTGTGATTGTCTGCTTGTGTCATTAGTACAGCGTACCTATTCATTTCCTGTATTAGCCTGAGAGAGAGAGATGATCAAGTTAAAATTCGTCGCTTGTCACATAACAGCATCTTAGTTCGTATAGGAACCGCTTGAGATGCCTTAATTATGTCAAAACTCTAACGTACCCACTTTCTTGCTATATGGTATGGCTATTACAACATACTTGGACCAATGCTTATTAGAGTTTACAACATTCTAGATAATCACTCGAGTGGCATTAGTTAGAGTTTGATGAAGTCTATCGGGGTCTATTCTTTTTTATTTTATTTTCGTTTCTCTTTTTTACTGCATATCAACCTCAATGGGTTATTTAATGTCGACGAGATTTTGCAATAGATTCGTATGAATAGAATATGTTTTCCTTGTAAGAAATCAGTTTGTAGATCTATATTTTTGTAAGAAATCAGTTGGTATATCTGGTTTCAATGACGTATTTTTGTAAATAGGGTTTTGTCGAGAGCAAGATGTATTACTTTTTATATATTTTTTTCTTAAAAAATATATGGCTGTTTATATATTTTTACTCAAAAGTGTATTGCTGGTAATATTTTTTCTTCAAAAGATTTTTGCTGGTAATTTTTTTTTCTCCAAAAAAGTATTGCTGGAATTTTAACTATAAAAATCTATTATTTTTTCCTTCATCGTGTTTCACCCCAGTTTGGGGGCTAACTATGTGTCACTGGCTGTGACCCTAAGATGTGCTACTATCCCGGATGAGAGTGGGCCTTTAAACAACAGCACATAAGAGATGGTTCTATGCGCCTCGAATCTTCTCAATTAGAAACCATGCCGCCGGATGTCAAATCCAGGACGCCTCATTAGGCGAGGGTTATCCGTCTGCATAGGTACAGTCGGCGTGTTTAGAAGCACCAGCCGGCAGAGCGGCGGGCCATTTTTATCTACATTTCATATCCAGTGAACTTTCATCATCTTTAGGTGCCTGAATTTTACGGTATTGAATTAGAGTTATCTGTCTTCTAGGATTGTTACCAAACACACCTCAAGATCCACTATTTAACTGATGGCTGCGATGGATCCTGAAGAGATAGATGCATACATTTTACATCTGTTTATGCGAGAAAGTTAATGTAACAAACCGGACCAGAATTCGAACACACCTCCGAAATATCTTTTACAAAATCTCTGACCATTACCCTACCATCACGGCTATTAATATTTACTGGCGACGACATGTGGCGTGTAATGAAACAGTATGTAATTAGTGATTAATATTTGTATATTTTACCATACAATATATGACTGCAAGAAATGAGAGAGCAGCTGACAAGAATTTTCCGTTATGGTTCCAACTTACAGTAATGGTTACCAGATGGTTACCAGTGCGTACTCAAAGAACACGTGGCTCTTGTGGTCATCAATGTGGTTGTGAAAGCATATGATTCAGCTTTTCCCTTGTCTATGAGAAGGAAACTCCGACAGAATTCTATGACCCATGTTCTTTTCTGGTACGGTTGAAAGGCATAATTATATACATTTTGTTCCAAACTGAGAACAGAAAAATCCGCAATGAAATCAATATAACATCAACCAATGAGAATGGAACTTGAATCTTTTTGCTCATTTTATTTTTGTTATATTCATAAGTTTACTTTAATGAATAAAAAGCTTCGGAAATATATTATGAAAATTCATTCAAAGTTTAAAGTCACATTTTGAACATTAAAATAAGTTGGAAAATTTTACAGTATATATAATATTATTATATGGCTTTAAACGAAATGATAATTTTGTTTCTCGTTTTATTATATATATATATATATATATATATATATATTTAATCATTTCACCCCGAGCAAGGCGGAAACGCCACTGATGTGCAGGGGTTACATAAATGTGAAAAGATTAATTAGAAAAGAGTGAGGAGTACAAACTAATTAGAAAGGAACAATAGAAAGCTGAGAAAGCAGGTGCGATGACAGATACATAGGTGGAGAGAAAGGGAAGGTTATACAGGGGTGGGGAGAGAGCTAGAGTCCAGTGGTTAGAAGATGAGTATTGACTTTGCATTTAAATTTCTGGAGGTTGTAGCCGTCAGGAAAGCAAGAATACGGGAGCGAGTTCCACAGGCGGGAAGTGCGAGAGAAGAAGCTGCAGGAGTAGAATTGTCGTCTGCATTTGGCTAACCTGACTGCGAATGGGTGGGACCCAGTTGCCAGTCTGGTTGCACGAGTAAACACCTGTTGAGGAGGCATCAATGAGTTAAGCCTACTTGGGACTTGATCTCATCTGGGAGGTCGTTGATGAAAATAAGGAAGAGCGTTGGGGACAGGATTGTGATCAGTTGACTGTCTCCGGAATAGACGGAAGTAATGGTTCCTGTGGGCAATGGCGGCTGAGCGGGTTATATATATATATATATATATATATATATATATATATATATGTGTGTGTGTGTGTGTGTGTGTGTGTTTATCTATAATAGTGTTTTCAAGGAAAAGAAGTGAAAATGCAACAACAGAATTTAAGTTTATTTATTTACAATAAGATTAACCGTTTGTCAGTTCGTTGATTTTCAAAAGTTACATTGAGCTAGAGTGATGTGTGTCTATGGCGCTGTATCTCACTCATGAAACTGGAACTTAATAATTATCCTGTTTTATGCAAAAATGTGGTAACGATTACTATCTGTTTAAAATGCATTTTGATTGCCTGATGATGCTTACGTGATCAGGCATAGTAAATTGCGCCCAAAATTATTAATCATAAAATGTCTAAAATTGGGAACGTAATGGTTCAGTGATCGTGGCTGATGACAAGAAAGTGCTAAGTAGTTGAAGTGTTAGGGATTGTATTTTATTGAATTTTCCTGACATTCCCCCAAAGGAACAATGTACAAGTAATCAGATTTTTTTTTAATCATATCACCCAGAGCAAGGCGGTAACGCCACTGATGTGCAGGGGGCTACGTAATAGTAAAAAGATTGGAAAAGAGAAAGTCGGAAACCACATCGTAAACAGGGAACAAGGAATGAGCCTCTTAACCTGTTCAATAGACGTGGGTTGAGTGTGAACCGGGTGATAGATAGATCTATCTACTCCAATTATAAAAAAAATAAACCAAAGTGAGAAGATTAGAAAAGAGAAAGCCGAAAACCACATAGTCATTATTTTTGTGGGAGTAGGGTGAGCCGTTTAATAATATTGATAATAATATTAATTTATGAATAAACTGGACAAAGAAATGTGCGTGTGTAGTATGTCGCTCACGTCAGAATATGCTACATAATGTCGATAAACAACATTTGTTCTCTGAGAAGTTAATCCGTGATTAACCCAATAAATATTGGGCTCAAACCAGATGATACCAAAACTGACATTGTGTCCAGAATCTCGCAAGAGCCGCAGAGAATCTAAGTCTATTTCAGGTGGCATGACGTAACTCTCTCTGCCCACGTACTAGAGAGCCATCACGGACGGCGTCAATTTGACGTCCATCCTCGTGGGTACCTCCGTAGTGTTGGCACAGTAAACCCTAGCTTATGACATTTCACCTGGCGCATTTTGAGAAATTAGACAGCTTCAAGTCAGTATAATTGTCGGCTTGTGCCACAAGTACAACGTACATTTTCTTCTATCAACCTAAGAGAGAAATGTTCACGCTAAAATTTGTCGCTTAGTTCGTGTATGAAAGGATAAATAAGTCTTAAATATGTCAAAACTCTTACGTACCCACTTCCCCACTATATAGTATGGTAATTCTAAATAATGTTTATAATAGATTATTTCTGATACGGAAACATTCATTAACCTAGCATCTGCTATTGTTGATCAAACTTCTTAAAAAAGTCCCAGTAAAACAATTTTTTAAAGAAAATAGTTTGTTCAAGTTCACGATCTGTTAACCTTTTTTTCGGTTTTGGTTAGATATTTCTTCCTAATATTTTGTTTTAATGTAGTGTCCAACGTTAAAATTTCGATTATGTTATTAGCTATTATTTTCACTTTCAGTAGCATGTACTATCCATTTTAGTTGTTTCTGCTGTTGAAAGTCCTCAGGTGATGTAGTTTATGTTATTTGGTGTAGTTCTTTGTGATTATTTTGCGCCAGAGCCAAGAAAGATATCCCTTACTAAGATCCACGAATGGGAATGCCTGCACATCCTACTGCAAGAACGCTGGTGTCCTCCAGGGCTCTATCCTAGGTCCGACGCTTTTTCTGTTCTTCATAAATGATCTCCCAGACGTGATCAAATCCCAAGTATGCATGAAAGCATTTACTTCTACATCAGTAAGAAATCTGACGAGGTGGACAAACGTAACCTCGCTGCTGATCTTGTGAAAGACCTACATTCAGTGGTGGACAGAGATAAAAAGTGGCTTGTAAATTTCAATGCTTCTAAAACGCAACTGCTATCTATCAACCATCACAGGTAACCTCTTCTGCACTCCATAAACATGGACCAAGTGAGTCTCCCTGAAAACAACATACAGCGCCTTCACGGCCTTACCCTATTTTCCGATCTTAAATAGAATAATTACATTGAGTTCATAGCTAAATCCACTGTTAGGAAGGCTGGGTTACTGTGTCAAGCCAGGAAGTGTTTTCCGCCTGAATCCATTTTGCAGATATACAAGTCAAGAATCCGTCCGTGCATAGAATACTGCTGTTATATCTGGTCGGGCGCCTCTGCTATTCATCTCGGTATTCTCGACAGACTTCACAGGAGAATCTTTAATGTGACAGGTCCCGACTTGGAAGCTCGACTCCAGCCACTTTCTCACCGGCGGGAATTGGCTTCCCTATTTCTATTCTACAAATATTTTCATGGCTTCTGCTCCGATGAACTTAAGTCACTGCTGCTCCCACCACAAGACTTTTCTCGTGCAACCAGATTGGCAACAAGGTCTCATCCATTTACAGTTAGATCAACTAAATGCAGCCAACAATTCTACTCCAACAGCTTCTTTTCTCGCACTTCCCATCTGTGGAATTTCCTTCCGTCTGCTTGCTTTCCTGATGGCTACAATCTCCAGGAATTTAAATGCAATGTCAATTGCCATCTTTTATACACTTGTCTCCACTCCTTTCTACATCACTTTGTATATCTTGTTATTTTCTTTTCACTTTACATTCGCAACTATCTTCACACCTGTGTTCCCATCCTTCTCTTGCCCATTTCTATGACACCCCTTGTAACTGGTTCGTCTTTCTCTTCACTCTCCTCCTGCCTAAACTTTTGCTCTTATCTAACTCCCTGCGCATCAATGGTGGTACCGCCTTGCTTGGGGGGAAACGATTTAAAAAATTCTACATTAATTGTGTACAACAGTAATACATGCATAGTGCAACCACTGAATTATTTTAATGAAAAACCTGATTTTATTAATATAGCTCGTGTATAATGTGACCCCAGCTTCTGAGCAAAACTGAAGACCATGCTGTACTGACTTTAAAGAAAATGGTCTACATTCTTTTTTTGTATAAAGCTATCCCAAAATTCTGAGAAAAAAAGACTTACCATAAATTACCTGGTACCAAATTTAGATATCGTACTTTTGTTTTAGTTCATATTAGACTACGGTGGCTTCTTTACCCCGGGTCATCTTCCTATAAAGATACGTTACATTCAGTGAAAACGCTTGAATTTTAACCACTTCATATAAAAAAAAAATCTGTGTATAGTGTAACCTGTTACCGAAAATGCATGATTCTAAACACCTTCAAAAAAATAAACTGTATATTCTGACAATTTATTATTAAAAAAAAAAAAACGATCGCAAACTTGCATAATATATACCGTGTTGTTTGACAAAACAACACATACTGCCACGTATTATATGTTCAATTTTCTCATCTCCTATTGTTGAATTCTTAAGCAACATCGAATCTGGTCAGTATCGAGATGGGCGGCAGCTTTGAAATATTAGGTGTTGTAATTTTGAATGTGCGGCTGGTGCCATTGATAACAGCTCGGGATTAGAGTTCCAATTTCAGTCGACTTTATACCATTGGGAAAGCTATGAATCCACTTCTACTCTCCCCAACTATGGGTCAATTAATAAATTCTTGCATCAGCAAAAATATAAACATTCTAACAGTCTAAATGTATTTTCTGGTTTTAAATATCTATAAAATGTTGATAAATCGTAAAAAATTTAATCCTATTACTAAATTAATATTGATCCGTGCATTAATGTTTTAGTAGGTTTTATTATTTATCAATTCCATATTCCTAAGATGAAAGATAGGTGTCTTAAAGAAACTTTGTGAAATAGGTGAAAAGGAATCCTGGATCGGTTAAACGCGGAGAGAGCCGAAGTAAGAGTAATGAGAATAATCCCCTATCTATCGCCCTTGGCAACAAGGCGAGAATGGATGACGTCAGCAGGCAAAGGAAAAAGTAGCAGTTGCGACAGAAGCAATAGTAGCAGCAGCATTAGCAGGTAGCGGAGGAGGCAGAAATGAAGAACCATACGTTTGGGTGATTATTAACTTCTTGAGGGTTGCATTGAGATCATCTTCGCTGATGCTGAAAATATCTTTCAGAACTAAGTTAATTATTTGACAGATCAGTGTACAAGTCTATACACATGAGGATGAGCATATTAACACGCATGCAGACAAATACACACACACACATATACATATATATATATATAAATAAATAAATATATATATATATGTATATTGTGTCTGTGTGTTTGGAGAGCAATCTCTCTTTTATGCATGTTTCATTAAAAATGACAAATAAGGTATTATGGTTAAGTTTTAATATTATATTTTTATTTTTTATTTAAAATGCTTCCATTTTGTTTTTAGCCCTTTTCTACATGTGGATGATGCTATGATATTTGTGTTCTCAACAACAGATAGGGTTTGTTAGGTCACCGTGTGTGTTTAAATTAGATCGAATTGAGCTCTGGTCGGAAAGATGCAATGTGAGTCTTCAGGTCAACTTCATAGTCGTGTTGCCGATATAATTATTTACGGAACTGGGTTGATGATGAACACAGTTCTTCACAAGTAAAGCAAACAAATCTAGCAAATCTAATTTTGAATAAATTGCATTACTGCAAGAATTTACAGCACTTCATAGATTATCAATCAAATTTCACAAGAGTAAATAAGAAACCCACCGAAACTCTAAAAACATGTTAGTTAAATCATAACATCTAACAATGCCGTCGTATGATCCTTGAAAATTACCAAAATTATTGGCGATTATTAACCTGGATGCTTATTCGGTAACGTTAAAATATACAAACCTGGATTCACCTTAAGATCTATAATTTATCAGATCACAACACCTCTATACCAATAGTCAACATTCCGAAATGATACTATCACCCCGTATCTATCTACTAATTATAGCATTAAGTCCACTTGCGTATTCCATCAAATTCTTAAATCTACAACCTCAAACTAAGGCACTCACGCGGCTCACGACGTCGGAAACTTATTTACTAATGTCCACGTTCCTGAAACCAGTGACATAATCATTACCTCCATCAGTAAACATACTTCAATTTCGCCACCAACTATCAATCATAATACTCTCAAAAAACTTGCCTGTAGTACCACACTCTCTTTCTACGACCATAATAGCCATATTTACACACAAATTAATGGAGTAATATGGAAAACCTCTTCGGCCCGTGCTTCTCTAACTTTTACATGCTCCCCGTAGAAAACACATTTACTTCAAAAAATTATAAAATCGAAAATAAACGTTCGCTACGGAGATGATGAACGAAATTGATAATCTTAAAACTACATTCGAAAATAATTTTGTCCTTAACTTCACACATGAGCTTAACTAAAAAAATATTCTCTTATTCTTAGATGTTCTCGTGGAGTCTCGCAATAATACTTTCACTATTTCACTATATAAAGAACCCAGCAGTAAAAATTCTTGTCACCATAATTTTACTAGTCAATATCCTCTTAGATAGAAAACTGCTGTTATTTAAATTTTTCCTCACGAGAGCGTGCGAGAATTCACTTTCTCGCTCGCTTTTTTTTTCAAAGAACTCCCCAATTTGAAACGATCGTTTGTTAACAACGGATTTTCAAATAATTTGGGTGACTAGCATATTAGACTTTTTCTTTCAAACTTGACCAATAACAACAATAAACACACGCGAAAAACAATAACATTCATATTTTTTACAAAAAACAAATGCACAGCAGTTATAAACAGGAAGAATTTTCATTTCGAAACATCATCCAAAAATACACAGCTCTCACTATCTTAAAAAAAAGTTAAATTATCTATTATACAAAATTTAAAATTGCTGATACAGCGAAACAGATCTATTGAATCATTTATTGTCAAATTTGGCTGCCTCGGGTTTCCTCAATTGTTTTAATGGCAAAATTTTGCCACTGCAATTCGGTTAAGAGGAAGTTCTTTAAAAATTCTACCTGTGCACGTACGCTGACTAGACATAAACTATCACACAATTCACTCAAGATCGACGGCAATATAGATGAATTAAGTAAACGATCATATAAGAATAATATTAAAAAAGCTTAAGTTTTAAAATAATGCTATAAATAGTCAGTCAGTTACGTGCCATACGTGAAACACGCTTGGGCGATCATGTTTCTTTCGAGACATGACTGTCTGGGCAGATGATTATCCCGCAGTAGGTTGCCATTGCATTCTGCGATAGATTGGTTGCCAGCCAAGGCTATAGAACCCAATCTGTCCTGCTATTTAATCCATAACTGGAGGGAAGAGACGGATTAATACCTTTCCCAAGGGTAATTGTGCGTAAGTGAATGCAAGGAATTCAACTGGAATTCGAACACGGCTACCCGATTTCTCGTTCCGAACCGATATCCACTGCACTACAACGCACATCCGTTGCATACTATAGTACGCAACGGATGTGAGCAACACTGTATCAATATAGGGTTGAGTACTATAAATAGTACCCAACCCTATATTGATACAGTGTTGATAGTCTTTGTGCGGTAACAGAGGTATGTCATCATGCATGCGTTCGATACTAGAGATTGCAAATGCTGTTTCACGAAATTATACACCACTCGTTTTGTACACTGTATCAATATAGGGTTGAGTACTATAAATAGTACCCAACCCTATATTGATACAGTGTTGATAGTCTTTGTGCGGTAACAGAGGTATGTCATCATGCATGCGTTCGATACTAGAGATTGCAAATGCTGTTTCACGAAATTATACACCACTCGTTTTGTACACGTTGATAGCCAAAAAAATTAGTTAAAGCTAACTGAACGTAATTCTATCATATCCTTTATGGAAATTATTATGGATGATATTATTCTGCGGGAAAATCACAGAATCTGAATTAATGGCCACAAAATAGGTAAAACAATGTTTCCTCCACGAATCCTTAAAGCGAGCGAATATAAATAACAGCATAGCGTAACCTGCTCCATAATAGAGGTTGTATTTGTGTGTCTTAGATAGAAACGTGGATGGAGCAATGGATAGCTGATCGGATTGTGGAATCTGAGAGCCGAGTTCGAATTTCAGTCGAATAAATTACATTCTACTGACCTTCTCAAGTGACTGTCGTTCCGGGTTATCTAAACAGAATTATGAATTGAACAACTTATTTAATCTCGTTCCACAATCACTCATGTCTCTTTCGAGACATGATCACCCAAGGGTATATCACGTATAGCACTTAACTGACTAACTGATCCCTAAATATGGGCAGTGGGACGAGAACAGTCTTCTATTGCTTCTCTCCCAAGATACGGATAAACAGCAGAACAGTGTGTTATATAGCCTTGGGTGGCCACCAGTCTAGGAGATAGAAAAATATACCATTTTCTTTTCTTTTTCTCTTTCTTTCTTAAGTTCCGCTCTTCGTCACTTCTTTTTTTTTTTGGAGAGTGATAATCTGTAGAAAAGAAAAAGTTAAATTCTTTCTTCTGTAGTTTCTTACAATTTCTTTGCACTATTCTACACCCATTTGCAAAACTGAAGCAACTGCTTTAGTTTCAGTTGATCAAATCAAAAACAAACAAAACACGTACTATAAATTAAAATTATAAAATCGCGACATTTTATCCATCGCACTATGAATATACATAAATTTATCTATCTACCCATCTATATATGGTAGGTCTCTTCACATCTACCCATCCGCGTCTGGTAGGTCTCTTCACATCTACCCATCCGTGTCAGGTAGGTCTCTTCACATCTACCTATCTATATGTGGTAGGTCTCTTCTCATCTACCCATCCGTGTCTGGTAGGTCTCTTCACATCTACCCATCCATGTCTGGTAGGTCTCTTCACATCTACCCATCTATATATGGTAGGTCTCTTCACAACTACCTATCCGTGTCTGGTAGGTCACTTCACATCTACCCATCCGCGTCTGGTAGGTCTCTTCACATCTACCCATCCGTGTCAGGTAGGTCTCTTCACATCTACCTATCTGTATCTTGTAGTCTCTTCACATCTATCCATCTATATATGGTAGGTCTCTTCACATCTACCAATCTATATATGGTAGGTCTCTTCACATCTACCAATCTATATATGGTAGGTCTCTTCACATCTACCAATCTATATATGGTAGGTCTCTTCACATCTACCCATCCGCGTCTGGTAGGTCTCTTCACATCTACCCATCTATATATGGTAGGTCTCTTCACAACTACCCATCCGCGTCTGGTAGGTCTCTTCACATCTACCCATCCGCGTCAGGTAGGTCTCTTCACATCTACCCATCCGTGTCAGGTAGGTCTCTTCACATCTACCTATCTGTATCTTGTAGTCTCTTCACATCTACCCATCTATATATGGTAGGTCTCTTCACACCTACCCATCTATATATGGTAGGTCTCTTCACATCTACCTATCTATATATGGTAGGTCTCTTCACATCTACCAATCTATATATGGTAGGTCTCTTCACATCTACCAATCTATATATGGTAGGTCTCTTCACATCTACCAATCTATATATGGTAGGTCTCTTCACATCTACCCATCCGTGTCAGGTAGGTCTCTTCACATCTACCTATCTATATGTGGTAGGTCTCTTCTCATCTACCCATCCGTGTCTGGTAGGTCTCTTCACATCTACCCATCCATGTCTGGTAGGTCTCTTCACAACTACCCATCCGTGTCTGGTAGGTCACTTCAAATCTACCCATCCGTGTCAGGTAGGTCTCTTCACATCTACCTATCTGTATCTTGTAGTCTCTTCACATCTATCCATCTATATATGGTAGGTCTCTTCACATCTACCAATCTATATATGGTAGGTCTCTTCACATCTACCAATCTATATATGGTAGGTCTCTTCACATCTACCAATCTATATATGGTAGGTCTCTTCACATCTACCAATCTATATATGGTAGGTCTCTTCACATCTACCCATCTATATATGGTAGGTCTCTTCACAACTACCCATCCGTGTCTGGTAGGTCACTTCACATCTACCCATCCGTGTCAGGTAGGTCTCTTCACATCTACCTATCTGTATCTTGTAGTCTCTTCACATCTACCCATCTATATATGGTAGGTCTCTTCACACCTACCCATCTATATATGGTAGGTCTCTTCACATCTACCAATCTATATATGGTAGGTCTCTTCACATCTACCAATCTATATATGGTAGGTCTCTTCACATCTACCAATCTATATATGGTAGGTCTCTTCACATCTACCAATCTATATATGGTAGGTCTCTTCACATCTACCAATCTATATATGGTAGGTCTCTTCACATCTACCCATCCGCGTCTGGTAGGTCTCTTCACATCTACCCATCCGCGTCTGGTAGGTCTCTTCACATCTACCCATCCGCCTCTGGTAGGTCTCTTCACATCTACCCATCCACCTCTGGTAGGTCTCTTCACATCTACCCATCCGCCTCTGGTAGGTCTCTTCACATCTACCCATCCGCCTCTGGTAGGTCTCTTCACATCTACCCATCCGCCTCTGGTAGGTCTCTTCACATCTACCCATCCGCCTCTGGTAGGTCTCTTCACATCTACCCATCCGCCTCTGGTAGGTCTCTTCACATCTACCCATCCGCCTCTGGTAGGTCTCTTCACATCTACCCATCCGCGTCTGGTAGGTCTCTTCACATCTACCCATCCGCGTCTGGTAGGTCTCTTCACATCTACCCATCCGCGTCTGGTAGGTCTCTTCACATCTACCCATCCGCGTCTGGTAGGTCTCTTCACATCTACCCATCCCCGTCTGGTAGGTCTCTTCACATCTACCCATCCGTGTCAGGTCGGTCTCTTCACATCTACATATCTGTATCTTGTAGTCTCTTCACATCTACCTATCTATCTATTTTGCTAAAGTCGAAGTTAGAAGAATATTGAATGAGGAGTGTAGTACAATTGTAAGTTGCGACGGAAGGAATTGAATGTTAACCTTTTATACATCCTGTGCACATTTTACGAAACAAATGCTGTAATTTCCTTTCTTTCCCTATCCAGTCAGTTTTAGACCCACTGGAGTGACAGGTTGTAATCGATTTCTATTTTTTTTTTCAGATTAGATCATTTGCAGTGGGGTGCAGCAATATGAATATGTTAAAGATTATTATCACGTTCAGCAGCATGTGATTAGCTCCCTCATACATACATATGCATTATTCTCAGCCCCACTATAAAGCTCTTCACAAATTAAATTTGCGGTTTTGTTATTTTGTTACATTTTGACAATTTTAAGAAGCCATTTGTGCTCGTGTG
Organism: Ascarosepion bandense; assembly: GCA_037127315.1. NCBI lineage: Eukaryota > Metazoa > Mollusca > Cephalopoda > Sepiida > Sepiidae > Ascarosepion > Ascarosepion bandense. The sequence continues at coordinate 33,973 of JBBBDQ010000465.1, forward strand.
TATGCGTTATATATATATATATATATATATATATATATATATATATATATATATATATAAATATATATAAACAGGGACTTGTACCCACAGAAATAAAAAATTAAACTTGAATAAAGTAGACGTCATCATGTAGACCTTAGGATCTTTTCAGCCAACACAATTTCAGGTGCTCGTTGGCGTTAATGTTAATGATAAACAGGACACGAATTTTACTTACAGAAAGAAAAGTTGGAACACGTTTAAAAGTATATTTTAACAAAAAAAATAACTAAAATGTAAGGCGGGTGTAAACACAGATTTAAAAGAGTAATAAAACAGAAAAACAATAATTCACAATCTCTCCATCAATCGTAAGAAGCGAATTTAATGCTCTTTCTGTCTGCATAGGCTAGGCTGATGGATCTTTAAACAGCCTCTAAAACACGTAAATGGGCCTAGCGGGTAGTGTGCAAACCCCTTACATTTTAATTATTATATTTACTAATAAGAAAGTACAGAAATACAACGGCTCTTGTGCTGCAGTAAACTACGATTTTATTATAAATTAATTATAAAAATATTACTATATATATATATATATATATATATATATATATATATATATCAAGAAGTAGAAGATCTAGTGTTAAGAGTCAAAACTGGAATGGTAAAAAGTCAAACGAATCAAAGATAAATGGCAAAGAGTCAAAATAAAAAAAATGGAGATAAATCAAAAGTTTCGAAGATGGATGGTAAAGAATCAAAAGTCTCAAAGATGGATAGCTGAGAATCAAAAATGCTAAAAGAGTGAAAAATGGAAGAGATATACACCTTATATATATATATATATATATAAATAAACTGCACGTACATAGGTGTATATGTGCACGTGAGTGTACTTTTATATATATATATATATTATATAGAACGTTTGTGCGTGCTTTTCCTATATATGAATGTAAACAAACGCACATTTAATGGTACATTTGTATATAAGCGCGCGCACACACACATTATATATATATATATATATATATATATATATATATATATATATAGATATATATATATAAGAGAGAGAGATACAGGGAGAGCGAGTTGAATTTCTAATTGCCACTCAGGTGTGGCACAAAATCGAAAATATGGGAGCCGCGTTCGAATTCCAGGCAATACATTACAAATCCAGATATCTCGTGACTCATTAAAATCGCAGAGGCACCACATCTACTGCAGCCGCAGTAGAAGTGGTGTTTCTTTGGGCATGACAGCCTGACGAAGCTGGTTTTGAATTAACTTAATCATTAAAAAATTTTCATCTTGACCAAAACGCGTAATCATTTGCAGTTACGAGGCTCGTTGTTTCTAAGATTCAAACTTCTATCACCGATTTGCATATAGACTGTCAGTGGACATATCGTGTATTTTTTATTAGTGTTCAAAGACGATCCATTTAATTTAGTCAATTATTGAAAGACCTCTTGCAACGTTGTATCCAGATCCAGATACCCTGTGACTCATTCGAATCGTAGGGGCACCACATGTACTTCAGCCGCAATAGAAGTGATGTTTCTTTAGGCACGACAGCCTGACGGAGCCCAACCTTCTCCAGGTGGGTTTGAATTCAGAGTTTTTCGTCTATGCTGGTTGCTTCCCAAAGCTATATAACCAGTCTATCCTGTATTTGTATATTTCTGAGATTAGGTATTATTTACACTATTTACATAATTCGGCTTATTGTCCTCATCCTTGCTGCCATTTGTACGACGTTTCGACCATTGTACGCTCCCGCCTCCTTCAGGTGTTAGAAATTTCGAACCGAACCCTTTATTACAATCACTGGAGTATATTATTCTCATCTCTTGCATAGAGCCTCTTTTAGTATTCATGAGTTATCTCTAGCTTATCTTGCTATTTACCCATAGCTAGCGGGAGAAGAGGTGGATTCATAACTTTTCCAAGGGTACTAGCACGTAAGTGAATGTAATGAATCCAACTGGAATTCCAACTCGGCTCTCTGATTTCTCAATCCGACCGGCTACCTCATTACTCCATCAATATATTCACTTACGTGCAAATTTCCTTTGAAAAGGTTTAAATCCATTAGGATTGCCGATCTAGCGTTACTTCCGTAAAAACTGCTTCGGGGTGGGGCTACATTCCCTGGCCCCACCAAGTCAAATCTTTACACTCCATTATCCACTGTTATCTTCCAAGCCTCTCCGAACAAATTACTTCCTGATGTAACCCTCTACCACTCGTGACCACCAGGGCGAACATTACTGTAAAAACCAAAATAATTAAATCTCTTCTTCTTACGGCTATAAGATGAATAGCAAGACCTATTGTGTTCTTTAACCTTAGTTGGCAACAAGTCAACAGCTGAAAGTAATGGCAACCTACTGCGGGAAAATTCCCAAGCTGCTTTTTCCAACATGCAATGAGTCATCATAAATTAACAGTGGAATAGTATTTGATGTTCATAGTCTGCAACATGCGAAGTATGCGTTTTATAATAATAATAATATAATCGACTGAATTACTAAAACATTAGAGAATATTTAGATCAGAAGAAAAAGCAATTATAAAGAGATATTTCCTCAAGGATTATTGCACATAATATGAGACGACTTGACAACTATTTCTGAATGTGTCTGTCTTTTTTGGCACTCTTTATCTTTCTTGAAAGCAGCATATTCGGCAGGCGTCCAAAGTGTCGCACTAAATGATAATATCGTTTGGTATGCGTTCATGTTCTGAACGCATGAGAGTGCAGCCTTGATGATGATTTCAATTCAGAGTTAATTTTTCTTATCCTTTTTTCTTTCATTTTTCTATTATACACCTCAATTAATTTCCAATTCGACTTATCCTTAAAGGAAGAAAGTATTCTACAGTGAGGTTCGGGAAAATGCAATCAGCTTGGCTGATGAGGTTCCCCTGGCGCTGAAACACCATCGGCTAACCCATTTTCCTAGGAATCGGCTCGCGATTTCAATTTTATAGATTAGCTATGATTAATTAGAATAACAGTAACATGACGTTTAAATCTGATGACTAGCAAAGATGTATCCCAAAACTAGTCACTAGAACTGCAGGAAAGCTCTTTATGTAGGTTTTCTCTTTATCAACTTTTGGAAGCTGAACAAGGCGTCATATACGAGTATAGCTTTAGTCAATGGGCCGTGCCCCTTTAGAACGTGGGTGATAATGCCCTTCCACTTCTCTATATCATTTGCTCTTCTTAATATCCCATCCCATCCCATGTTATTCCACTCAATCCCCGCGACTTTACTCTGTAATAAACGTACAACTGACTCTAAAATATTTGAACACTTTTTCACCAACTAAGATCTCTGTGATTAAAATCGCTTTAACTAATTGAATAACATCCTATCAATTCTGCCAAAGATGTTAATGAGAAAATGGCAGACGAACTAACGGTGCGAAGTATGGAATATTCGCATGTTCTTTCTGGCGTATTCATTGAACCGTATTTAACTGTAAATCACTATGACGTTTACATCGTTATGGGCAAAATGCGATAGATCAAGAATGTATTTCTACAGAAACAAGATGAGACAGTTCCGCACAAAGGCTGCCTGTCGGTAAAAACGAACCCAGGCGAGACTAAGTCGAAAGGCAGAGTCTCGTATGGGGAAAAGTAGACAAGGCCGATATCGCTTATGCGAGATACGGGGAATTTTTGCCCGCGTGTACACTTAAAAAAAAAACAAAAAAAAAACGTGTGTCTCATTCCGCATTTTGTGGGGTGGGCTCGGGTAAATAACCAGAGACTAGACACAGAATAAAACTGTAAAATAAACTAAGTTTTTCGGCTTCCCATTTATTTCCAGTCAAAAATTTTCGGACAAAACCTAACCAGAAAATCTTTTTGATGGAAGCAGTGATTCTTAAATATCAGCGCTCCCTTTTAATATTTTCTAAAATAAGTTCATAATTTTTGTTAAAGTTAAATACTTGATGTCATTAATTGATTAAAGAGTTTTAGATAAAACAATCCTTTTAAAATTCTACCATCCGCCCGTGTATTGAATATTGCTGCCATATCTGGTCGGGTGCCCCTGCTGCTCTCCTTGGGCTTCTTGACAAAATACAAAGGAGGATCTGTAACGTGGTTGATACTGACTTGGCAGACCGGCTGCAGCCGCTCTCACACCGGCGTGATGTAGCTTCCCTGTGCCTCTTCTACAAGTACTTTCATGGCTTCTGCTCCGATGAGCTTAGATCACTGGTGCCGCCAAAGCACGAATTTACACGAGATACTAGATTAGCAACTAGGTCCCACCCTTTTACAGTTAAACAAATAAGATGTAACCGTAAATTCTACTCCAACAGCTTCTTTTCTCGCGCTTCCCGCCTGTGGAACTCCCTTCCACAAGTCTGCTTTCCCGACAGTTACAATCTCCAGGTGTTTAAATGTAGGGTCAATAGACACCTCCTATCACACTAACTCCCAACTATTCTCACAACACTCATCTACCCAACCCTCATTCTCGGTATCCTCACCCGCCTATCACCCACCCTCTGTTATTTCCTATATTTAACCAGCCTTTCTCCACTCTACGTAGCCCCCTGCACAGTAGTGGCAGTGACATGCCTTGCTCGGGGTGAAACGCTTATAAAAAAAAAAAAAATTTATCATTTCTTTGGTTTGTGCAAAGGTTATGGATCGACGTTCTTACGCTTGTCCGATCGCTAGGTATCAGGAAAATGTCTTGTCGTTGATATAGTATAATTATTTATGAAGAGGAGATTGAGTTACAAAATGCTTATGTAAGTCATTCTCCAGTATCATCGCGTCTTTAATAACAGTACAATGCTGTTAAACCAATTGTCATTTTTTATCAGAAGGCAGTAGAATCTTCAAAAGAGAACAAATATAAATAAAAATAATGGCATCTTTTTATTTATGTCTCGCAATACTAAATACATGACGAGACTTGTCTTGTAATTGACAGAGTTATGATTTTCAGCACAAATGGTCAATGTTTAGGCTTAATTAAAAGTCAAATTATCGAATATATTAGGTTTAGTTATAAATAACTTCCGTTTTTTTTAATAGTATCACCCCGAGTAAGGCGGTAACGCCACTGATGTGCAGGGGGCTACGTAATAGTGAAAAGATTTGAAAAGAGAAAGCCGGAAACCACATCTTAAACAGGGAACAAGGGATGAGCCTCTTAACCTGTTCAATAGAAGTGGGTGGAGTGTGAACCGGGCGATAGATAGATCTATCTACTCCAATTGAAAATAAAAAACAAAGCAAGAAGATTGAAAAAGAGAAAGCCAGAAACCACATCCTAAACAGGGAACAAGGGATGAGCCCCTTAACCTGTTCAATAGACGCGGGTGGAGTGTGAACCGGGCGATAGATAGATCTATCTATTCCAATTGAAAAAAAAAACAAAGTGAGGAGATTTGAAAAGAGAAAACCGGAAACCACATCCTAAACAGGGAACAAAGGATGAGCCTCTTAACCTCTTCAACAGACGTGGCTGGAGTGTGAACCGGGCGATAGATCTATCTACTCCAATTGAAAAAAACAAAACAAAGTGAGAAGATTTGAAAAGAAAAAAAAGCCGGAAACCACATCCTAAACAGGGAACAAGGGATGAGCCTCTTAACCTGTTCAATAGACGTGGGTGGAGTGTGAACCGGGCGATAGATAGATCTATCTACTCCAATATTTGGGGATATAATTGTAATAGCAAATTATGAGCCATTCAATGTGCACGATCATATATCATAACAGGTAATGAAAAATTGACTAAATACGACAAATTTCAACCCAAAAGGCAAGAACAACAAAATTTAAAGTTGAGCTCCATGAAAGAATGAAGAGATTTTTATATTTTACGTCTGGTGTGATTGTCGTGGTATTATATATTTAGAGTTCTTAAAAAGAACAAAACACTTCTTACAGAAGCAACATTTCGATAAAGGTTTGATCAAAAGATACCCAGAATTCGTCTGTAGGAAAAATGTTCATCTCGCATCTAGGAAGAACAACACAGGATTAAAATTGGGAAGTCGGTTGGTCTGTTCTACTTTACCGTCATATACTTTGTCTAACCGATTATGACCTTTCAAAATATGTTTACATCTCATCATATCAGAATTTTACTTAAAATGTTTCGAAGGAAAACTAGTCATTACAGTTAATGGCGAACATATTTTTGAATTAAATGTGATGGTATAGTAATATTTTTAAGAAGATATTTGAAAACAGAAAATATTTATGAGAGAGAGACCCTTCTAAAGGTGGAAAGTTAGCGCAGTAGAATCTTTTTCTTTTATTTCATATGATTTGATTTTATACCACGATAAGTGTATTTCAAACAACCTGGGATTAAGGAGGATTCTTAAAAAAAAAACTAATTATATTACAATTGGAGTAGATAGACTTAACTATCGCCAGGTTCACACTCCACCCACGTCTATTGAACAGGTGAAGAGGCTCATCCCTTGTTTCCTGCTTAGGATGTGGTTTCCGGCTTTCTCTTTTCTAATCTTTTCACTCTTTTATTTATTTATTTATTTTTTTCCTTTTCCTTAATTGGAGTAGATAGACTTAACTATCGCCCGGTTCACACTCCACCCACGTCTATTGAACAGGTGAAGAGGCACATCCCTTGTTTCCTGTTTAGGATGTGGTTTCCGGCTTTCTCATTTCCAATCTTTTCACTCTTACGTAGCCTCCTGCGCTTCAGTGGCGTTACCACCTTGCTCGGGGTGATATGATTAAAAAAAAAAATTCAACAGATAATTCGTTCATACAACAACTATTTTAAATTATTTTGTGTTTTAATAGTAATCGAATTATTTAGAGTTCTGTTTATTTAGTTTAGGCCTCATCAGGGTATGAATACTACTTATTATTCTAAAAGTAAGAGTATGCAAATAAAAATATTAGAAATTGTCAACTTTTTCAATTTCACTGAAACAGGCGTAAAAACACGTCTACTTTATCTTTCTTTCTTGCTTTCTATATTTCATTTTTTTCGCTGAAACCAAATAGAATCCCTGCTATGCCTTTTCAGTTATTTCATGCGATCAAAATTCTCTAGTTTATTATTCAAGAGGAATTGGTAGGGTGTAAAGGTCGTGCTAACTAAGAGATGAACAAGCAAAATTATACAAATATATTACGTAGGTGATATTTATTTGGTTCGCGTTGTTAAGCAGATATTTCTAATTATATACAAAACAAAAACAAATCGTGGATATTAATGTCCATGAGTTCAAATCCGTCTCTCGATAGTAATTGAACCTGAGTTTCCTTGTCAAGGTAGAAAATCACTTTCAAACCTGTAGCTCAATGGTAAATAATAACTGGTTGGGAAATGCATTCCTAGATTATAAAAGATGACTCAATTACGATTCATGTAAGTAGACACGTTTTGAATTCGACTTTCAACCTCTGGCACGATGACCATTAATCTCTCTGTTTTATAAAAACAGAGGAGGCCAACTGAAACAATCGTACCCACTAAATATAAGGGTTATAATAATAACACTGGTCAAGACGATGTTTGAAGCAAGAAAGAAAACAGTTTGTTTTTTTAGCTAATTGATGGTGTTGATTTCGAAAATTACCTTAAATTTTTATGGTTAACTAGCGTTTTTGTTGTACTGAAATTGCTCAAATTTGGAAAATGATTGCAACATTTAGTTAATAAAAGTTATAGAAACTCATGGATTTTCAGGTAGGTCAGGCAATTTATTTCGGTGAATATCGGAGAGCAGAGTTTAAATTACAGTTGAATTCTTTGCAATACTTACGCACAAATACTCCTGGGGAAGGTATTAATCCGTCTCTTCCCTCTAGTGATGGGTTAAATGATAATACAGATTGGGTTCTATAGTCTTGGCTGGCAACCAGTCTACCGCAAAAAGCAATGGCAACTTACTACGGAATAATTTTCTGCTCAGTCAGTGTTGTCTCTTTCGAGACATGATCGCCCAAAGCATATATAACGTATGACACTTAACTGACTGACTGACATGAAATAAACTATTTCTATAAGAAAAAATGTTTTTGAGTAAGAAAATTAACACAGAAATATCGAATTCTTTCAATTTATTGCCAAAATTCACATTAACTGATAAGCTTTCAGTAATACACTTTATCAGTATTACGCTAATATGAGTCTATCCTGCACATTTACAAATCTACCATCCGCCCGTGCATTGAATACTGCTGCCATATCTGGTCGGGTGCCCATGCTGTTCTCCTCGGGCTTCTCGATAAGGTTCAGAGGAGGGTCTGTAATGTGATAGATACCGACTTGGCAGACCGCCTGCAGTCTCTCTCCCACCGGCGAGACGTGGCTTCCCTGTGTCTCTTCTATAAATACTTTCACGGCTTCTGCTCCGATGAACTTAGATCACTGGTGCCCCCTAAATACGAATTTGCACGAGATACTAGATTAGCAACTATATCCCACCCTTTTACAGTGAAACCGATAAAATGCAGCCGTAATTTCTACTCCAACAGTTTCTTTCCTCGCACTTCCCGACTGTGGAATTCTCTTCCAAACGATTGCTTCCCCGACGGCTACAATCTCCAGGAGTTTAAATGTAAGGTCAATACACACCTCCTAACACACTAACCTGCTCCCATTCTATCAAGCACTCTTCCCATCTGCCCGACTCTCATCCTCGCTATCCTTACTCATCTGTCACCTTTCTCCTGACATTCCCTATGTCTATCCACTCCTTCTCTTTACCTTCCCCTATGTAGCCCCATGCGCAATAGTGGCAGTGGAATGCCTTGCTTGGGGTGAGATGATTAAAAAAAAAAAAATTAATGCTTTTTTTTTTTTACATAGCCATCTGGATACATTTCCGGATAACTGTGGTGATGTAAGAGATGAGCAAAGAGAACCCGGATATTAAAACAATGGAAAAGCGCTTCCAGGGACGATGGGACAAATGAATAATGGCTAACTACTGCTGGTGTATTAAAAAGGACTTAAATAATATTGTACATTGCAGACAATCAAGAGAAAAAATACCATCGTTCTTATGTTCATTAAGGTTTTATTTCTGCAGTTACTTAATGATTTGAAGAAAATACTTGTTGGTCTTGGCATATTCAATCGTGCTATTTTTAAAGACTTAAGGTTTGAATGTTATTGAAAAAAATGGTATTTCTCAATAAGCAGACCGATATTTGTCATTTGAAATACTATTTGAGAGGTTTCTACGATTTTATTTTGAGAAATATTGCCATCGGTCATTTTCATATTTGCAGAAAACAAATGAAAAACATGCATTTCCCTCCAAAATGATATATATATATATATATATATATATATATATATATATATATATATATATTACGATACATTTTAGAGCATAGAGAGTTACGAAAAAGCACAAGTTATATGTATAATGCTTTATTAAACTTCGATTAGACTGTGGAATCTTTCGTAGTCGAGTGATCTAAGACGCACTAGATCAATTAGGGCTTTCTATGTTCTTAGGAATGGCAGGTTCGAATGACGCCTTTTCGTAACAAAATTTTCAAAAATAATAAAAGATTTTCCTTACACTGAGTGATGTGTAGGACAGCGTTTTTGCTGTTTCCATAACAAACTGTTTTTCATGGGGCAGGGTTGTTAGCCCTGCGCCCAACACCCAAACCTGGAGGAAGGTGATTTTCTAAACATAGCTTAGACGTAACACGGCCAAAAGTAAGGGGTACCCAGTGAGGATCGAACTCACTACTCAGTTATAATGATTCTAGTGAGACGAGCTTGCTAACCATTACACCACGCCGAGGTGACCCCTTTAAGAATAAAGCCAGTAGAAATTTGTACAAACATACTATTTAATTATAAAAGAATATCTACTCAAATACGAGTATCGATTAAAAATAATGCTCAAACAAATGAAGTAAATATAAATATGTGTATTTTACAACATATTATACTAATCAGAAAATTGAACAAATTTAAAATTTGAAAGATTATTATAGAAATCACTTTATCATTCAACTAACAGACCTTCGTGACTATACCACGCACTATTGGTCGTGATTCACAAAACGTAATTTAACTATTCGCCAGTTATTAATGTAGCACGTCCTGGCGAAATGTTATAGATGGCAAACAATTCTTGTAGATCTTTTTCAGGCAGTGAGTCTTTTTATCTTTGCTACATACCAACAGCCTCTAGGTTATGTGTTAAATTATGCTAAGTTTAAAATATCTAATCCCAGCCAATGCTTCAGTCGTTGTTGTCCAAAATTCGATTCTAAGAACGGGTCCGTTTTAGTACCCTCTTAAATTGAATCATTGAAATGAATAACAGATACCTTGCTGTAAAATATGTGTTAAAAAAAGACATTCCTTCTGTTACTTTAAGTACATGTTTCAAAGAGTGCCCAGAATATATAGTCTGAGTCTAGATCCCTGGTACGCAAAATGAGGCGCAATGTTTGGAGAGTGGGTGAGGGTCAATTCTAGAATTGGTGAAAAATATTTATTAGTTAATATGATGTGGTGTAATGGTCATCAAGCTAGTTTCATTAGAATACTTACTACTGAGTAGTGAGCGCCATCCCTACTGAGTGCCCCATAGTTTCAGGTTTGTTTCACAACCACACTACGTTTAGAAAATAATTATAAAATGATTGTATATATGTACATGTGTAGTTACCTATGTACTGCATATATATATATATATATATATATATATATATATATATATATAAACACTCAACCATGGCCTGAAAAACAATTAAAAAGTAATTAAGCTGATACCCATAAAGCAATTAAACGTTATTCATTTACGCGTGCATTCAAAAAGCAATAAAAATAAATCAAACATCAAACAAAAAGAAAATCAACCAACTGCGAATAAAAGAATTATTAAATAAATCAACACAACAAAAGCATTCTTCTTCTTCTTCTTCTTCTATGTGCCCTGTCCCTTCAGGACGTAGGCGATCATGGATCTCCACGTCTCCCTATCCCTTGTGGCTCTTAGTATGTTTGCTCCTGTTGCTCCTGGCACCTCCCGTTCCGTCATCCACCTGATCAGACTCTGCAGATATGTTATCCGCTGCCTTCCTCTGTCTCTCCTTCCTTCTATCTGACAAGTCAGTATCAGGTTCTCCAGGCTCTCCTTCCTCATTGCATGTCCCAGGAACGTCAGTTGTCTCTTCCTGATGCTCAGCATCAATTTCCTTTTGTTGCCATTCTTTCTAACACTTCGTCGTTGCTTGTATCGTCCACGATATCTGTAGCATCCTTCTGTAGAACCACATTTCGGCCGCTTCCAGTTTTTTCCTCATTTTCGATGATATTGTCCAGCATTCACAGCCGTACTGAAGAACTGACATCACGTAGCAGTCTAGCACTCTTTTCTTCGTTTCTATTGAGATCTTCCTGTGTGTTAGTATTTTGCTCATCTTCTGGAACGCGTCCTTTGCCATGCCAATTCGTCTTCGGATCTCCGTGTCGCACTTTCCATCTCCTGTTAGAACACTTCCTAGGTACTTAAATTCTTGGACTTGTTTGATTCTGTTATCCCCCACCTGTATTTGGCATTTTGGGTTGTATCTTTTGCTGATGACCATGCACTCAGTTTTCTCAAAGTTTATTTGTAGTCCATTCTTGTCACTCTCCGCTGCTACTTTCTGTATGAGATCTTGCAGTTTCCTTTCCGTGTCCGCAATCAGTACTGTATCGATTACAAAGCAATTAACCACCGTAGCCCACTCTCACACCAAAATTAGACCAAGCTCTCTCTATATATATAACAGAAAAAACCGGGACACAGCAGCAGTTCGAAAACTTAGCCCTGGCGAGTGTTGTTAACATCATGTCCTCAGAAAAATTCGAAGTCGGCATGAACCTGCTCAGCTAAGTGACAAACATCTCTGCATTTATCATATATATATATATATATATTAATGAGAGCTTTTTTAAAGTTTTTTTTTTATTCTGTATAGAAAACATTTTTTGCGGATGCGTCAACTTTTCAACGGTTTTGTAAATTTTGTCTAATAGCTATTTTCTAAGAATTAGGACATTCACTTGTATAGTTCGGAATAAACGGGTTTATACTAGTTAGTTTTTTTTATGAAGAGGTGACAAATGTCTATCAATATATCAAGGAAAGGAATTTTTTTGTTAAGTTCGTATGTGATTTTACTAATGTTTTGGTGCGACATGACTAATAAAAAATAGTTGGAAAACATTGATCAAGATGAATTCAATCCCGGGTGCCTATTTTCTCAATGGAAAGCAACCTAGTGCAAACGCTTCACTTGAATAGTGAGATCAAAGCTTGGTGCATACTAAATATTTTTTAGTTAGGATTTATAATGAAATCAAGTAGAATTTTCATTGGTACGATTCAAATAATTTGTATATGTACCTATTATGCCCCTGTTCTGGAGTGATCTTAGATTTAGAAATATCAAAACAGAGCACCAGTTTTTGCTTTGATATTACTTTGGCCATACATGATAGCATCTCTGGTATAATACATTTAAACCATTAATAGATCGCTCCTTAATACATCTGCTTTAATTCATAGTCCTTGTCGAACACATTGCCTTCAGGCGAAGAGGAAGCTGACGATGCTCAAAAAATCGGCCTTGTGCTACACCCTGCCTTCTTGAGCAAGCTCGGATATACACCGAACGCAACAAAATTCTTACCTTGTCAGACTTTTTCCCATCGGATGGAGAAGAACTCAGACGAGATCCTGCTTTGTCACATAGCCGTTTCTGGGGCAAAGTGTCAAGAGCTCTACATCTGGCTATTTAGGGTCTACGGCGAAATTTTGCTTGAGCGTACGTACTCAGAATATCCATCGGTAATTATTGACATCCGCCATTTTTGAGACGCTCGGGTAAATAACGAACGCACCAAAGCTATTTGCTTGTCGGAATCTCTGCCTTCAAAATCCAGTTGACGCTATGACGAACGGTAGAGGCTTCTTTGTGGAAAAGTTGACAAACGCCTGATTCCATTTATGCAGGGTCTGCTGGAAATCATTGTTCGAGCTTACTCCCTCAGATAGCTCCACGTCAAAAATACATACCGCCTTTGTGGGGAGGGCTCAGGTAAAAACCGAGTGTATTAAAGCTTCTATTTAAGCCAGTACAAATTGTCTCTAACGATCCTACAAAAATTTAAAGAACTCTCGTGACTAAGCTTTTTGATAATGGCTAATCTGCTTTGTCAAGAGAAACTTAGAATTGACCCAATTCATCCGATGACGAACGAGAATATAGGCACTTAATCTTAAGTACCTAGTGCAACAAAAGTTATAATAAACTGTTGTGGATCCTGGGAATGGGAACCGCACAAAATAAAGGAACAATAACCAGAACAGCAGAGAGAAAAACAAGTATATATATATATTTTTTTTTTAATCATTTCACCCCGAGCAAGGTGGAAACGCCACTGATGTGCAGGGGGCTACATAAATGTAAAAAAATAATTAGAAAAGAGTGAGGAGTACAAACTAGTTAGAGAGGAACAATAGAAAGCTGAGAAAGCAGGTGCGATGACAGATACATAGGTGGAGAGAAAGGGAAGGTTATACGAAGGTGGGGAGAGAGCTAGAGTCCAGTGGTTAGTAGATGAGAGCTAGAGTCCAGTGGTTAGTAGATGAGAGCTAGAGTCCAGTGGTTAGTAGATGAGAGCTAGAGTCCAGTGGTTAGTAGATGAGAGCTAGAGTCCAGTGGTTAGTAGATGAGAGCTAGAGTCCAGTGGTTAGTAGATGAGGAGCTAGAGTCCAGTGGTTAGTAGATGAGGAGCTAGAGTCTAGTGGTTAGTAGATAGCTAGAGTCCAGTGGTTAGTAGATTAAACGTAAAGCTACAAATTTGAACGCAGGTTAGTAATCCAGGAATACAGTTAGTTGGAAGTATATATACAAGTCTCTGAAGTGAAACTGTATTATCTTTTGTATTCCCACGTTAGAAGCTGACCGGTGCTGTGTAATAATCTTCTTGCTGAGTATAGCTCAGACCTACTCTTGAACTAACTGACGCTGCATTCTCCCCGAAAATTCGGTATCTTCCGGTATGACTCGGGTCTCTCGGTATCTTACGGATCCTTCTTATCTCTCTATGACAGAAGTATATGTATACTCTAGAGTAGTCCATTATCATGGGAAAAGGGAAGACCCCACAACATAAACTACACTATCTTACTAAATATGTCTCAGCCCAGGTTTTCGATTATTTCGCAGATGAACCTTCCTACGAAGAGGCGTTAACAAAATTAGACAGGATATCCATAAAAAGAGAAATGAAATGGTCTCAAGACACTAAATACGAGTCGTCAACTGCCTCAGATTTATCTGACGAAATCTATCAAGACCTAGTAAAACTAATAATGACTTCTCATTTTCTGCCTTACCAGCAAGAACAATATCGCGCCGAATTGACACGATATGCCTTCAGAAACGAGCATCGGTCCATGGATGTCTGAGAAAGAATACTCGACAATACCATCTTAACGTTGCAGCAGTTCTATACCCAAGGAAAGCGTTCTAAATAAAATGCTGAAAAGTACGATACAAATTTAGTAACGTCTGAGATCTCACCTATTTTACTCACCACTCTTCGTATAAAGAATTAAGCTCTCCAAAAAGTCAGCCTTAATTAAACACCTATGTTTTTTTCTGCTGAAGCAAGAAACATGCCAGTTCTTTATTGCTTGTTTGAAAGACAAATGCTATGTATGTGAAAAGCAGAGAAAGTGAGCTAATGTTTGCACATTTACAAAAGGGGAGCGAAATGTTCTCTTTTTCGGTATCAGTAGATACACCTGGCAGTCTATCAAGAGATTACGTCTAACCAACAGCCACTATAATCATTGACAGACGCAGAGAGCGCATTAAACTTACTTAAAGATATCATTGCGAAAGAAAATTCATGGAGAACCTAATCGTGCTTACACAAAGTAGAGATGGCTTTCCAATCTCTTTCCAGTCTACTAATGATAATGAAAGATCTATGCTGCGACCTAATATTATATCACAACTTCTTGTGTGTCAGTATTCATGAGTAGAAATACACTTCGAATGCTCTAAACCACCCATTAAAGTCCGCAGCCTAGCACCCAAAGCATGCCGTACCCAGCAATTTTTAACAATCTAACACCTGTTTGTAAACCGCTAGCTACTAAATCTATGTGACATACGCAGGAGGATAAATTATATATCCAAAGCGATGATATTCGTATATTGAAGGAATTTGTAATCGAATCAAATCATTTACTGTCGAGAGTTCAAGCCTTTATTGTCTCTTCTGAGATCGGAAGAATGTGAATGGTACTCGAGTATCCCAAACGATAAACCAGTTTACTTTGCTCGATACCTACCCTCTTCTGTGAATTAATAAGATAATAGTCAAAAACAGTCTATTTGGTACTCTGGAACTCAAAAGTGTCTATCATCAAGTAACTATAAGATGCAGTGATAAATCATATGCAGTCTTTTATGTTATCGCTGAGAAAATAGGGACATTATTCAAACAAGCGACACTTTAAAATAATTACATATAAATTTAACATGGAAACGACCAGCAAAATTAAAAATGAGAAAATAGAATGGAACTCTCGTGTTACTCGTTCGACTTAACAAACCGCTTCGGTAAAGAAAACGAAGCTGAAGTTGCCATTAGTCTATATGACAAAAAACAAAAACTTCCTATACAAATCAGAGGATGTGAAAGTAATGACCAACTCATGTAAGTTTCGCGCTAAAAATAAACCTAGGTTCTACAGTCCTAACGCCAGCGAAATCATAATATCTGCAGTTCCTTACAAAAGAATTGCGTTGGATTTAAAAATCCGCTTTCATCCAAAACTTGCAACAAATACATGTTAACAAAAACTGAAAAATATTCACGATTACATTTCGGGATATCCTTACCAGATTTTGCGATGTCCTTCAGTTAGTTAAGTTCCATACGTGATACATGCTTTGGGCGATCATTTCTCGAAAATGACATAACTGACCAGGCAGAAGATTATCCCGCAGTAAGTTGCCTATGTTTTTCTGTGATAGACTGGTTGCCAGCCCAGACTATAGAATCCAATCTGTCCTGTTATTTAACCTATAACTGGAGAAGGAGACGGATTAATACCTTTCCCAAGGGTATTTGTACGTAAGGGAATGCAAGGAATTGAACTGAAATTCAAACCCCGATTTATCGTTCCGAGTTGATACCCACTGCCCACAACGCACATAGCCATACATTGCTAAATTTTTGACATTTTCGGCTTATCCGCGTAAATTAATTCAGAGGGGCTTCATTTATGCCCAAATGCGTATGCGATTTTTACAAAAGCAATAAATAGCCGTACACAGAACTAGATGAAATAACTGTCAAGTCTATCCCCAGTACGAAAGGTATAATGGAACAATCAGGAAATGTCTTGAATTAACAAAGGGTAGCTCTACAGAATTGGAAACAAATAATCCAAGAGACCCTGTATCATATTAGAACGCTGCTATGATCAGCTACTAATGCAACACCCAATAAACGATTTCTGTTTATAACAGTTCGTCGTATGCTGTATTACCTGGAAACGAGAACGAGCAACATATCGTGTATTCTATCCAAAGACGACGAAAATTCAACTGCAACCAAAACATATATTGTATATACTTCGATGAAAAAACAATTGTTTATTCAACGACGGGGTCGTAAAACTTGTTATCTTGTCTCTTATAAAATAGCTTGCCTTTCTCATGCTAATAAAATAACGATATTTTCACTCAACGACCGTAACACGTATGTATAAACCAATGTAGAAAACATTTTTATTCGCTCTTCAGGTGACATGGTGTAGAGTAGGAGGAGTCAGCACACACGCATCGAGGTGGGGGCAGAGGCCGCGCTCGTCCGCGGTTTTCCCTGTGTCTTTCTCGGTCTGGTTTCCAATATCAAATACTCATCGACCGATTTCTACTAGTAATCTATCTGTTATATAAGCGACTATGTCATCTTTCAGCACATTATTTGCAAATTTTCAAGGCCAATATTACCTGACCTTGGCTACGCTGTTTACAAAATCATTTTCTTGGCAGGAATTTTGTCAGTATTCCTAACTTTGACAACAATCAAATATTCATCAAAATAATGTCTATATTTTTTTGCTAGGGAATTTAAATGCAATGTCAATACCCATCTCTTAACCACTTGACTCCAGTTCTTTCTACATCACCCTGCATATTTTTTCCTTTCTCTCTACCTTTGCAACTGTCACCACGCCTGTATTCCCATCTTTCTCTTTCTATTTTCTCTGACACCTCCTGTAACTGGTTCTTCTTTCTCTTTACTCTCCTCCTATCTAATTTTTCTCTCTTATGTAGCCCCCTGCGTATCAGTGGAGTTACTGCGTTGCTTAGGGGTGAAACGATTAAAAAAAGTTTGCATATTTTTTGATGTTTCATAAAGATACAGTCAGTTAAGTGCCATACGTGAAACACGCTTGGGCGATTATGTCTTTTTCGAGACATGACTGACTGGGAAGAAGATTATCCCGCAGTAGGTTGCCAATGTTTTCTGTGGTAGATTAGTTGTCAGTCAAGGCTATAGAACCCAATCTGTCCTGCTATTTAACCCATAACTGGAGGGAATAAGTGCGTAAGTGATTACAATGGATTCAACTGGAATTCGAACTCGGCTCCATGATTTCTCGTTCCGAGCCGATATCCACTGCACCACTAAAGATACACTTCTCGAAATTAGCTCAGATAATCTGTAACATTCCTCCTGTTCCCAAAAAGTTCGACTGCTGAGTCTTTACCTTCTTGATTCACAACTGGGAATGAAATTACTAAAAAGACACACCCGATTGAATAAAAACAAAGCACTAGTGCCAGTTCCCATTATACTCATGGCCGTTATCCAGATGGACGGGAACATAGAGTCGTACTAAGGGACATGGTTCCAACAGAGGATGAAACGGAACCAATAGGAGTAACCAGGACACTTCATCGGATTTTTAAGAGACAGAAACGGAAACATCATCTCCTGAAAATTATGATGAACCCTCGAGTTCTGATCCATCGAGTGGCGACGAACGGATTTTTGAGAGCAAACAGTTCCGTCTCGGGTGCCTACTTTCTCAATGGAAAGAAACCTAATGCAAATGCTTCACTTGTATAGTTGATTTTCTGAGTATTGCTTAGATGTGGCACAATACCGAATGTACGGGACACCCAGTGAGGATCGAACTCATCATTCAGTTATAATAGGTTCTAGCAAGACAAGCTAACTAACCATTACAACGCGCCGAAGTGCTTCACTTGTATAGTGAGAGCAAACCTTGGTGGAGACCAAAATTTTTTTAGTAAGAAATCATAATGAAGATTATGATAAACCCTTGAGCTCTGATACCTCGAGTGGTGACGAACGGATTTTTCAGAGCACACAAACACACACCTACCGATACTTCAGAGGATGAGCATGTCATTGGTAGACTGCGAAAATGCAGAAGAACTAAACCAAGTTCGAGCGAAAAAGGGGAAGACACTCATCATACTTCTGGCAATCTGCTACGGTCTTGCAGACAGTAAAAAATGTCTGCTCGCTTCAATGACATCTTTTCTCTGTATGAATATGGCAGGGGAGACTGTGGTATGATACAATTCACCTATAAATGGATCTATACTGAATACATATATTCAGAAAAACCCAGCTTGTATTCAGATTTAACAAAAAAAAATCACTCTTGATCAACTCTCTGCCTTCAGGCGGAGAGGAACACAGACGAGGTTCCGCCAAAGGGAAAGTCTCGTCTGGGGTAAACACACTAGCGCTCAACCTTGCCTTAGAGTCTACAGGATATTTCGGGCCGAGCTTAAAAGGGCTCGGATTGTTACTTCAGTTGGCCTTGTTTTGCATCTACTTCAGGCATCCGCCCTAGTGGGAGGTAATGAATATTTGTTCATTAAAGTTACATTTAAGCCAATAGGAATCGTCTTAAGCAATTCTACTAATTTATTTTTTATTCTCGCTATAAGAAAAGCTGCGCTGTTTCTGCATATAGGCGTTTAATTTGGCTATTGGGAAACTCTGTAAATACTACGTAAGAGAGTTTACTGAATGAAATCTCAAGCAGCTTGATTTGCGACCAAATCTCTGATGCATCCACTAATGTTAAATTTTATAGTTCCACCTAATTCTCACTTTTGATTGAGTAATACAGACACATATACATATTGTTTAACTTCTTCCATTCACTCCTGTTTAACTTTCTCAATAGCCATGAATTCATTTTATATTTTCCAAAATAATTCATTTTCACTATTTGTTTCAAAATATCACTTAAAGAAGAACATAACATTTTTTGTGTAGTGATATAATGCTTTTATAAACCATTGTAATAACAAGATTATAATATATATGTTTTGTTAAAAATGATTGACAAGGAAGATTTTATTATTATTTTTATTTAATTTTTCCAGGATTCTTACATGATTCCTTTTTGTTAGAGATAAGGAATGTAAAATTGTTCCATGATTTTTTACTTTCCAAGAACTTTCACCCATTTAACTTGCTATTTTCAAGGATGCTATTTTTCCAATGTTATTTTATCCTCATATTTGGACTGTAAACATGAGGATAAAATATTATATATATATTGTCATCCGCAGACAGATCTGTTTCGCCGTATCACAGCTCATCGGTACGGTTAGACTCCGATTGCCTTTTTACCCAGGATTGAAACCCGACCGAAATGGCGTCAGTCAGCTACTCTACCCCTGGGCTATGGGCCTTCGGTGGAAGTAGGCAGACTTTTTAGCGCATATCATTATACGCGCCCAATAGCTAGAGCGCTGTAATTCATTTCACTGAATGAGCGATGCGTATATATATATATATATATATATATATATATATATATATATAAGGCTTTTAATAAGTTCTTGTTGTTTTCCAACATATGGTGTTCCCAGAACTTCACGTGAGCGGTTTTAGAATGTAATGCATCTATTGAGAATTTTGCAAGGCTATAATCCAGTTTCATTATAAACACAGTCAACCTTTCTTTGAAAGGTTGACTGTGTTTATATCTCGCGATATGTTTGGAATGTTTTGCTGCTTCATCTTCATAACCATGGTGATGCTTTTGATGCAGATGTGACTCCAGTAACTCGCTTTCTTATAGATAAGCAGTTGCGCACTAGCCTGCAGCTTGAACAAGTACATCATCAATCTTGATAGTTGCAACATTGAACATTTCATAGTAATATAGCAAAGTAATTATATATAGATACATTTTTAATTTTTATAGTAGATGGGTTAAATGTCGGATACCGGATTAAGTGTTGGATGTTGAATTAACCCTCTAGGGCCATTCGTATCATATTTGATACAGTATTTCCCTATAAGGAAACATTTGGTATTTCCCTATAAGGAAACATTTGGTATTCATTGACTGAGCAGTCAGTACTGCTTTCATTTGAAATTCATAAAATATTTCTCTTAAAAAATTTTTCAGGAAAATATTTCTTTCAAGGCTTGTTTTCATACTGTATCAAATATGATACGAATGGCCCTAGAGGGTTAAGTGTTGGAAGTATTAAATGTTTGATTAAGTGTTCGGTGTTGGATTACATATTCAAATTAAATGCAAGATGTCGCATTAAGTGTTACATTTCGGCTCAAGCCTTCCATGTTGGATTAAATACTTTATGTTGGATTAAGTTTTAGATGTTGGATTAAATATGTAATGTTGGATTAGGTATTGGATGTTGTAAATATTGGCTGTTGGATTAAGTTTTGAATGCTTCATTTTGAATTACTCATTTTGTATTGGATTAAAGGTTGGAGTTTGGATTAACCGACAGATGTTGAATTAAGTAATGGATTCAATGATGTTGAATAAATTATTCAATGTTGGATGTTGTATTAAGTGTTGAATATTGAATATTGGAGGTTAGATTAAATACTGGATGTTAGATTATATATTGTAGTTTAGATTAAGTGTTGAATGTTGAATTAAATGTTGAATGGTGGACTAAATTCGGATGTTGTGTAAAATTTTGGATGCAAGATTAAGTTTTGGATGTTAGATTAAGTGTTCGACGTTGGATTAAATCCTCGTTTGTACCCGATAAAGTGTAAATCTTTGTATATTTCTTTTCGGGCATTCCACACGGAAAATGATTTTGCATTTAGTTAATACTGCAATGAATTAGATTTTCATTGTGGGATTTATATTTATGTCCTTCTGTGATAAGCATAGAATATATGTTTAAAGAATTTATGCATTTGTTTCATGTAACGCAAATAAATTCTTCATAAACTGGACGTCTATCACTTTAAACTGCGTCTCACATTAGCCACAAAAATTTTACTTCTGTGCTGTTCGGATTAAAATCTGTTCATTGTGCGCAAGTGTAACCAAATAGTAACCATTTGTATGAATTTTCCTGAATTTGGAAAAATAAAATTAATAGACAATTTGGGAATATGAGGATTAAGATAGATTGTAAGGTGAATTTGATGAACTAATAGAACTTCAGATACTCCAAAAATACAACGTTGAAAATTGCAAAAATATTCGGCTAGTAATAAAACCTAGGCTAAATGAAAACACAGGATTGATAAGAGCAAGGTATTGATTTTTCCTTGTGTTCTGTATCACCATGAAAAATAATAGTAAAAATAATAATCTGTGCTTGTCAAGCCATGAAATGTTTTGATGTTATAACAGCGGTAAAGTGGTGAAAATCACAAGATGTAAGCTCCTAAAACATACGATAACGATGATGCGGCTTCCTTTAAAAGGGCAACAAGTGCCGGGCTGCCGCGGATGGGTCATGCGGAGTGAGTAAAACCTTGTCTGGTACTGAGAAAAAAACCGCCGTCGGGGCTTAAAATGTCAATCAGATGAGGAGCTATAGTGATTTTGTGGAATTAAAAGCCGACACTTGGCGAGTTTTGAATGTTATACGATGACAGGTTAGTCATATATTGATTTTTTTAAAAGATACACATGGAAAAAGGTTGATGAAATCATTTAATGCTTTCAGAAAGATGATTTGTTTATGTTATACAGTAAGATGTTCCATAACATAAGAGGCTATCATTTGTATGCCAATAAAATAGATTTTTAAAAATACCCGTTTGATATTTTCAACTTGTAGAGCATTCTAAATTTATTTTTTAACATTTACGAATATCTGTTTATCTGCCAAAATAAATTTGTATATATGAAAATTTACATCATTTACTCTTTTTGGATTGTTGTGCTCATCTTTATTGCAATGTTTACGACGGTTTGACCGTTGTACGCTTCGGCCTTGTTCAGCTGCTAAGACTTTTGAAACGAACCATTTATTTCGATCCCTGGGGTATATAATTCTCATTCCAAGCCCGATGCCAAGTTATTTATTCACCACTGCTGTAGCCAGGTATTGAACCCAGAAGTCCTTGACACATGACTTACTGGACATAAACGTTATTTAGTTCCAATGGCTTGACCCAAATAACTGTGAGTTCAATACCTGCAGAGAAAGTAATGGTAAACCCTAGACTTAAAGAGATTTGGAAAATTTTTCTACCGGGAGTTTATTACACAAAGTAGTATATCTTGGAAAAAGTCTGTTGTAGTCGAATTTATTTCTTATTGATGGAATACAAAATGAATGGGGATGATTCATTCCTGTGTATGTAACATGGGGCGTCCTAGATATAGATGTTAGGGCTGGTGGGACCAAGGAAAATGACTCGGCAGAACACATACCATGAAAACAGCGACAGAGTAGCGAGAGGTTTGTGATATTTCGATTGTGAGGAAAGAGTGTCTAAGGTAATCCATCACCTAAGAACTCGAGTCCTGATCTAAAATACCTTCTAGACATTTATATTGATGTCAGGCCGGCGTCTATTTTGTTCTTAAATATCGAGTCTATCAAATCGATACAAAAGATTTCTTCTGCCAATAACTAAAAATGGCTTCAAGCTCATGAATTCTTGTGGTGTTAGAAGAGAAAATCTTCGATCCCTTCTTATAGATTGGCGGCACAGTATTAAAACAAGAAAGAAATTTATCAAATAATAAAAATCACGTCACTTGAAGAGTTCCAACAGCAGTAACGTCTAAAACGAGTATTTCTAATGGAAGAGTAATGATATAGTCAAAATGTTGTTCGACACTACTTTAGACAAAAGGTTAGAAAAAAAACTAACATCACTACTAAACAGAGCAGCAGTATTTAATGAATTGTGAGTCTATTTACCTTAAAGTGAAGAATAAAATACATCAGATTAGCACGCAATTTTGTTAGTTAATGCTGAATGTTTTCTATATGCATATTTTATGTGCAATCTCATAATTACTATTCTCTGTGCAATATCAATCAACTTAAAATAACTGTACTGAGATTGCTAGTTTGTGTTAAATTAGTAGAAGTCAAGGTCACTTACAGGAAACATCATGGCTGCCTTGTAAACTATCATAGCCTCTTCGCAATGGTGGGTGTCATGGCCTCCTTACGTTGGTAAAAATTAGACCTAGATAACCTATTTTATCAAACATCTAGCCAATAGTCGGCCAGCAAGTTTAGCCAATGGCAGGCCATCAAATGGATTGTCCCACTCTGGGCAATGGACTGACCTCTTCTGCAATCAATAGGCTCAGTTCTCTTTCAGAGATGTGTTGGGCTGGATATTTGTCGCTGACACCGTCGAACTACCTATTTGTCAGTGAAGACGTTGGGCAATTGAGTCATCTTGTTTCTGTTTAACTGATAAAAATATGGTTCTTTCTGCCACGAAAAGTTTTTTTCTAAGTCGTAAAATTATTTTTATAATTTCCGAAATTTTGACGCATTGACATTCTTTGGACTTATACATATCAGACATTTTTGTTAAAGCTTTACAACCGGACGAAGCCAGGAATGTCTCGGTTATTTGATTTCTCCTCCCTCTTGGCTTGTTGTCTTTCAATGTTTTAGCACTCACCTGGGCTGCAAAACACCGGATCCTAGTCTCAACAATTTTTGGTACGTCCAAGTGACTTAAACGTCCTAATGACGACGCCATATTGTTGTATAGTGTTGTTTTTACGACAAGTGATCCATAGTCAACATCCTGTCGTCTGCACGGCTACACGTTATTTCTGCTATAACGAACATACGTAAATAAGACAAATCCGATTCGCTAATCCTACTATAGACAGTTACTTACTTACCAAGGCTATTGTTTAGCTATCTGACTAATCCATATGCAGACAGACCCTAAAGTTTACATGCATTAATGGGAAGACAAATAAGATCTTTATTAACAATTTTTTACTTAACAAATGAAAAAATGGGTATAAAAATGACAATAAAAAGTAGCACGTCCCGAAAATGCTGAACTCATCATGCAAAAGTGACATAATACATCAATTATAACAAATAATGAAAAAAAACAACTAATGACATATTTTAATCAAATAAAACCCTGAATAGAAGAGTTAAATATTGCTATGGAAGTAGATCATGACAAAAAAGAAAAGATGAGTTCTTCAGTTCAAGTAACTTAATAGAAATTTAAAATTAAGACACTTATTCTGTCAAGTTAATTAAGGGTGTGTGAAATTCAAAGGGTTAAACGAGGTTAACCAATAGAAAGTAAATCATTAATGGGTAGGGGAATGAGTTACGAAGAATTAAATAAATTTGCATAATCGTAATACCTTGACAGTCTTTTAATATAATTACACGCACACATATATATATGAAATGATTTGTTTAAACATTATTTTTGTTCGATACTCATATTTCAGTAGATATTCTGTTTGCAATTAAACAGTATTATATATTGATATGTACTGGCCTGATTATTTACTTTAAATTTTTATTACAAAAATGTGTGTCCTTCGGCAGGATTCGAACCTGCGACTCCTATCTACATAGGGGAAGCTACTATTTGATCTGGCAAAGTCTTAGACCTCTCGACCACGAATAACCTCCAGCCGAACCGAGGGTTTAATCAAGCCTATATAACACAATTTTCGAGTCATCGCAACAACCATATCTGCTCTGAAATGTATTGTAATGTCAACAAATATAAACATGTTACGGAAATTAACGAAGATTAACGAAACTTGATTAAAAACAGCCGTCGATTTGAAATCATTTGTTTGAACATTATTTTTGATCGATACTCATATTTAAGTAGATATTCTGTTTTTAATGAAACAGTATTATATATTTATATTAATATCTACTGGCCTGATTATTTACAATAAATTTTTATTACGAAAATGTGTGTCATTCACAATATATATATATATATATATATATATATTGGGCGTGTATAATGATAATATACGCGCTAAAAAGTCTGCCTTTTTCTACCGAGCGCCCATAGCCCAGAGGTAGAATCGCTGACTGACGCCAATTCGGTTGGGTTTCAATCCTACGTTAACAGCAATCGGAGTCCAACCGTAATGATGAGCTGCGAAACTGATCTGTCTGCAGATGACTATATATATATATATATATATATATATATATATATATATATGTTCAAAATAATTCATTACAAATTGTCGGTTGCTTATAACCAAGTTTCGTTAAAATTCGTTAATCTCGTAACATGTTTACATTTGTTTGACATTACGATACATTACAGAGCAGATATGGTTTGTTTACGATAGATCGAAAATTGTGTTATATAAGCATGATAAAAACCTCGTCTGATCAAGAGGCTATTCATGGTCGAGTGGTTAAGACAGTACCTGATCAAATGGTAGCTTTCCCTATGTAAATAGGGGTCGCAGGTTCGAATCCTGCTGGTTGCACACATTTTCGTAATAAAAATTTATCGTGAAATAATCAGGCCGGTAGATATAAATATAAAATACTGTTTAATTAAAAACAGAATATCTACTTAAATACGTGTATCGGTAAAAATAATGTTCAAAATAATTCATCACGTATATATATGTATGTGTGTGTGTGTTTTCCCAGATATTTAAAATTTTGTAGTCGCTTGATTTTGTTGTTTGTAGACTTTAACTTACGTAGAGAGAACAATTTAAAACTAGAAAATCGGTAACCATATCATATTCAAATACGCCACACAACATGGATTCCAGTTGCAATTTTCATATGTTGAAATTTGTTGTGAGTCAAAGATCAGCATTTCATTTGAAACTCATATGTAAATATGGCTACCTTTTAGAGAATGAAAAAGATTTATGTTAGCGTGATGTGCGGTGTGACAGCGAACCTAGAAGTCATAGGCTCAGAATTTGACACACACACACACATAAAAATACATAGACAAACAAATATATATATATAAATATATATAATCAAATATATATATATATATATATATATATATATATATATATATCCTACCTTTTACCATATCTTGCTATAATGGGGAAGTATTGATTTCTATTCACTCTTATAAAAGTCTCCGTATCTTTTTCATTAAATTCCTTTCTTGTTCCTTTCCGCATTCTACCAGATGCAAAGCAATTGGTTGCTGGCATTTCTAACATTAAGCACCAACAAGTAGACCTATTTTGCTTGCTAGGTAAATAGATAAGTAATTGGGCAGTTAGCCCGCCGATAACAAGACTAAAGATAGGTGAGTTATGTCTGCTAACCGGCGTGTTGTTCAACGGAAATCGTGTTATCGTAAAAATTTTTGAAGACATGCGGGTGAATGTTTTCGACAAGATGCCTGACATAATTTGAGATGCTGACAACATGAAAACCGCTGCAAGCTCTGAAGGAGGGAGAAAGTATTTTTAGTGAAAGAAAAAGCTTATGAAAGCGGTTTTCTGTATTTTTGTGTATATAGGAAATAAATATTGTGGTAATAGAAACATTTTCTCTCCTCTTAAGCAGCAACATCTCTGCTGGTCAGCTAATGACCGTAGAATATTCACCAAACAAAACCTTGAAGCAGAAGGCGAACAACTGGCAGCCCAAAACACCTTTATGCGGACTGGTTTGTAAACATGCTTTAGTAAAAACCTTCTCTCTGGGAAAACGGTACCAGTGCAGTTGTGTACTGGACATTTGCGTTTCGGATAATTGCCTACCAAACAAGTACCAGGACATTTGAATACTCAGATGTTCCTGGATAATTGCGTATCTTAGGAAACGTTTTAAACACTTTACAAAATTATCATAAATTTTGGAAAAAGAATAAATAGTAGTCGCAATTTGTTTTATAAAAGGGAATGAAAATAATAGAATGGAAGTTACAAGTTTATTTTGTTAAAAATGCATTGACAGATAAAAAGTGTTTAAAAATATCTAAAAATTTGAGAGTAATTGCAGTTTCACAAATTAATCAATGAATGTTGTGAATTATCCTTTCTGAGAAACTAGCAGTATAGCCAGGCGTTGCTCGGGTGTAATGAGAGCTTTAAAACTAATCTATGGTCCTAGAGCTCAGACTCAGCTTAAAGAATATTTGAGTGAAGTTTGGTGAGAAACGGATAAAAATTGTGGATTTGTATAAAGGACACACAGACAGATAAACAGACACACACAAACATCTTGCCTTTTATATATATATATATATATATATATATATATATATATATATATATATATATATATATTATCGATTTTGTGCGCTATTGTAAGAACTGCAACCTTGAAACGTCTGAATATCGATTCTTATGTCTTTGTCTTTGGACGTTGGCACGAAAGACTAAAAAGTAAAAGTTGTTTCCAGTTAAAGAGAAACCGTAGACTGAAAGAAAAATGAATGGATGTAAGTCAAATTTTGATTTCCTGGTATCGATATCAAATAAGTTTTTTTCGTAGTAAACTGGATTTTGAAGGCTAAATAAGTCCTCTGAGTAAATGGTATCATGGCTGAGATTAAGAACTACAATTATACCTATTTAGAGCCAAACCTGAAGCAAAAACTAAAATAAAAGGGCTAAGAAAATACAACCATACAGGCAGATAAACAGACACACGCACACTCAAACATCTTGCCTTTTATATATATATATATATATATATATATATATATATATATATTATCGATTTTCTGTGCTATTGTAAGAACTGCAACCTTGAAACTTCTGAATATTGTTTCCTATGTTTTTGTCTATGAGTGTATCAAATTAGATTAAAATCGGACCACTCCTTCTATAATCCGATTTTTCGATTATCGATTTTCGGTATTTACCGGGGGTACCTCGACACAAGACCAAGCTAAGAACACTCGCAGATGCTTATAGTACAACTGTGTAAATTTTCAAGAAAATCGGTAAGGGTCACACACACACACACACATTTCCATTTATAAATAAGTTTAGATTGACAGATTAAAAGTGTTTAAAAATATTTAAAAATTTGAGAGTTATTGTAGTTTCACAAATTAATCAAGGAATGTTGTGAATTATCCTTTATGAGAAACTAGCAGTATAGCCAGGCTTTGCTCGGGTGTAATGAAAGCTTTAAAACTAATCTATGGTCCTGGAGCTCAGACTCAGCCTAGAGAATATTTGAGTGAAGTTTGGTGAGAATTGGATAAAATTTGTGGATTTGTATAAAGGATTAAATTAATCAATGAATGTTGTGAATTATCCTTTATGAGAAATTTATCTTGTTTTTATGAGAATACTTATACAATTGAGCCATGATTCTCATATTTGCAGTTTTTTTTATAACAGAGTTGTTACGTCAATGATGTTTTTACTGTTTTAGAATAACTAAAAGTTGATTTGCAATTAGCAACTCTTAAGAAAATATGATAACTTCAAAAAATTAGCACCGGTACGCAGTTATCCAGGGTAGCACTTGTTTAAGGGCGCGAATGTCTTGTACGCAATTGTTTGATACGCACTTGTCGCAAATATCCGGCTGTTCGTCTACTCTGGGAAAACACAGGTAAGTACTGTTTCAATGGTAGCAATCAATTCTCAGTGGGTTCCGGTTATATGAGACCACTTTGACTCATCACAGATATTCCAAATGATCAAAGAGGGAATATAAAAGCGAGACGACACCATCACTTCCATAACATTATTCATATATGCGTGTACTTGCAACATCTGTGATCGTGTCTGCATCTCAAATATTACAGTTGCAGCCAATAATCAAAATTATCTTCCTATTTTACAATTCTGATGAATAGAAATTAGCTGTTGCAGAAAATATTAAATAAAAAAAATGTACTTCTAAATGTCTAATTATTATTAAGCGAAGGTTTTTTTCTTGAGTGATTCGTTTTGCATGGTTTAGCAACACTTTGCATTTATTTAAAGCCAGAAATACTTTTAGATTGTAATAATTTTTTTGTTTCAAGATAATAATGTTTTATTAATACAAATATAACTAATTTACCCATAGCTAATGCGGAAAAGAGGTGGATTGATATCTTTCCCAAGGGTATTTGTGCGTAAGTGAATATAACGAAAACTCCAGGAATTTGGATTCAGCTCTCTGATTAAAAATTCCGAGCCATTATCAATTACACCACCTGCTCATATGTGCTTACAGCACTTGGTATACCCAAGTAGTTATCGATGACCAACCACGATGATGACCAACCACGATGTTGCTTAACTTCAATGATCGTAGTGGAACTGGTGTTTAAACGATTCTAACTGTAATTAAGATTTCAGTTGATGTTTTCGATTCATGAAGAAATAAATGCATAAAAAATACTAAACATTTGTTTATAATATTTACAATCATTTTTTATCTCTCATAATATAAAAAAACGTGTTAAAATCTTATCTTTCGAGAGCAGGCGTCTGTAGGCGCTTGGGCATATTCACTTCTATTTCTATTTATAGGTCTTGCATTTAAAATAAAAATGAAGGAGAGACTTGAAGTAACCGAAATGTGGCTCTGCAGAAGGATACTGAGGATAGCATGGACAGAAAATATGAGCAACGATGAGGCTTAGGAGAGGATGGAAACGAAAAGGAACTAATAACAGATATGAAAAGACAGCAGAATTTTTTGGGAAATGTAATGGCTTAGAGAATCTGATACTCACAGGTCAGATAGAGAGAAAGAAAGACAAGGGAAAGCAACCTGTAACATAGTTGACGGGTTTGAGGTAGTGGATGTCAGAGCTGATTTTGGGTGGGGTAATAGGAGAAAGCGTGTTTAGAGCCACTAGGGATAGAGAGATAATGAAGGTCATGATTATTCACGTCCTGAAGGAACACGGCATATAGACGAAAAAGTTAGGGTTGATGGAGTAGTTTGCATACTCCGCTGACCCGAAGAGTTATAATGGCGGGAGGATATATCCTCTGGCTGGTCCGAACAAGCCAGACAAGTCAAACTTTAGTCACCTCAGTAACAAAATAGATCTTGAGTCGACAGTAGTTCTCCAGCTTCAGACATAGCAACAAGCATCAGCCGACCAATGCATTGGCTTGATATGCAGAGACCGATAGCACGTATAAGTAAAAATGTACAACGGTATGGATCAACTAATTCAGTTTGGATCAATACAGCGCTTTTTCGTAGGTGTTGCGTTCGCTAGTAGTTAATCATGCTTACGATATAAGTTTGAACGCAGCCAAAAGATAGTATGACATCCAGGGCTGCAGAGTAAATTGCTGGTTACGTGGGAGAAAGAGGAGACTAGGAGAAAATAGGTAATGGTGGATGAGTTTGTTCAAAATAAAGAATGAAAATTTGCTTGTCTTACTATTTTGATAAATATGTTAGTGCGAAAGAGAAATGAAGTTCTCATTAAATTTTCATTTGAGAACGCAATGATAAATTGTTTTTTCGAATATCTCATCAATCTTTATACCTTTTAGTGAACAGTAGAAGTAAATTTGTAACATGCGATAAATAATTTGTTGATAAATATACGAAAAAGACTATTTGGAACAAAATGGATACGCGTATTTTTTTGTGGGTTCTTCTTTTTTCAGAATAACAAATTAATTCTTTTTTCAGTAATATAATAAAAAATCGAAAACACTGTCATTTGTTAGATGTATTCATCATGAAAACTAAACAATAATAGTCGAAGGGTATTTATCTTACAATCGGATTAATAGATATTTTTATTCTATCAAACAAAAAGTTCTTACTAATGGTAATGAGGATGGTAATATTATCCGTTGCTCTATAAAGAAATATTCGTTGACCGAGCAACCAGTACTCATATGTTTGAAGTTTATAAAATCTTTTTCTGAAAACACTTTTTTTTATAAAAGATCTTTCTCAAGTCCTGTAACCTTTATCGCTATTTCCAGTACTTATGGCGGTTTCCGTTGGGGTGTGGAATGTTAACATCATGATGATGTCATAATTTTTTTTTGCGAGTTACATGTGATAGCCATTTTAGTTGTTTCTACAGCTGGAAATCCTCAAGCGATGTGGTTTCTATTATTTTGTACAGTTCGTTATATATGATTCTATAGCTTCCGTCCACAATATTCAAAACAGAATGATCATTGCCTGCCAAAACCTTCAGGCTTTATTCATTCAAAGTCTTTTTTCACCATTGATCTTAGGAAGCAATGACATACAGATTACAGTTTAGATACTTCTGAGAGGATTTGGCAACATGCATGACAAACATATGCAAGTTTTGATTTGACAAGGCTATTTAGGAAAATGACTCAAGTTTTCAGGTTTGCGTTTTGGTTTTATGAAAATTAGCTGTATTGTGTGAAACTACCACCGGCGTAGGTTATTCTATATTCAATTTAAACTTATTTTCTAATGAATTTATTATAGCTGATTTATGCTCCGAGGTATCTGAAGTGTTTAGTATTTACTAATTCCGCATCCTGTATTTTTATGATGGATTCCGCATCCTGTATTCTTATGATGGATTCCGCATCCTGTATTCTTATGATGGGTTTCGCATCCTGTATTTTTATGATGGATTCCGCATCCTGTATTCTTATGAGGGATTCCGCATCCTGTATTTTATGATGGATTCCGCATCCTGTATTCTTATGATGGATTCCGCATCCTGTATTCTTATG
The DNA here is from genome assembly GCA_037127315.1 of Ascarosepion bandense. Lineage (NCBI taxonomy): Eukaryota > Metazoa > Mollusca > Cephalopoda > Sepiida > Sepiidae > Ascarosepion > Ascarosepion bandense. The sequence continues at coordinate 65,917 of JBBBDQ010000465.1, forward strand.
ATAGATTACTGCTTTCATTCCAATTCCAGATCATTTTTAGCAATATTTATCTCGAGTTCTATTATAGCTTTTACTGTCCGGGTATCATATTGATGGCTTGTCCATTTTCGATCAGGACTTTTTCTCCAGTTTGGTGTAGTGAGGAATATTGATAGGTTTGTGAGAGTAGTACGTTTTTAACTTTTTACATCAAGAGAAGGATGCTGAAGATACCATGAACCGAACATTCGAGCAACGATGCGGTTTTGGAGAGGATAGACACTAAAAAGAACTGATACTTAACATAAGGAAAAGAGAGCTGAAGTTTCTGGTACATGTAGTAAGGAAGGGTGGCTTGGAGAATTTAATACTTACGGGACGGATAGAGGGAAAGAGAGAAGGGAAAGCAATGCGTGACATACTTGATGGACTTGATCAAATGGATGGCAGAGTAGGTTTTGAGCGGTATAACAGAAGAATGGTTGTTAAGAGCTACAAGGGATAGGGAGATGTGGAGGGCCATGATCACAACGTCATGAAGGCACACGCCACACAAATGTTGATTATAGAATTATTTTCTCTTCAAGTTGCATGTGCTATCCATTTTGGCTGTTGAAGCTGTTGAAAGTCTTCAAGCTGTTCGATTTCTGTTATCTGGTATAGCTTTTTGTTTGTGATTATGTAGCGCCATGTCCTCAAAACCACTTTAAGTAGTGTTCTTAGAAAGCAGCTGCATTCAGCAGACAATTTAGTCATTTTTAAAGCAGTTTGGTGCCATCCATGACATTTATATGAAAGTTTCAATCTGACAAACCTATTTAAGAACATGACTCAAGTGTTCAGGTTGATTTTTTTGGTTCCGTAGCAATTTTGGGTTTTGCGACAACCTATTCTGTATTCAATTATTGTCTTTCCTTAGACTTAATTTGTTAGAGTTGTTCCATACAACGAGGAATCTGAAGTATTTTGTATTTGCTATTTCTATATCCTAGGGTTTCCATATAAATAAATGTGCCCCTGAACTCTCCTCTGTCATTTCTAAGCTTTACAACTTCTGCCTCTCTGCTTCCTGCTTTTCTGCCTGTTGGAAATCTTCCGCTGTAGTTCCAATATTCAAAAACTCAGGAGAACCCTCGGACCCCGCAAATTACCGCCCTATCAGCCTTCTTCCGATCTTTGGTAAAGTGTTCGAGGCCATTATCAACGCCGAGGTGGTTCAGCACCTCACAGCACACAGGCTCTTCTCGGACAAGCAGTACGGTTTCCGCTTCACCAGGTCTACTGCCGATATGCTAACGACCATCACAGAGTATATATACCAGGCACACGACAGGAAAGGCGAATCCCGAACCGTCGCCTTGGATATCTCTAAAGGGTTAGGCAGAGTTTGGCATGCTGGCCTTCTATGCAAACTGCGGAGCTATGGTATAGCTGGACAATTGTTTGATCTAATCCAGTCATTCCTATCTAACCGCACATTGAAAGTGGTATTAAACGGACATGCCTCCCAGAGCTACCATACGAACGCAGGTGTCCATTAAGGCTCTATCCTAGGTCCTACGCTCTTTCTGATCTACATTAATGATCTCCCTGATACCATAAGATCCCAAGTAGGTATGTACGCCGATGACACCACAGTTTACACTCGCCTCGATCAAAAATCTGGTGTGGGTGACAAAGCTAACCTTGCAGTAGAGCTTGGAAAGGACCTCCAATCCGTAGTGGACTGAGGTAAGAAATGGCTCGTAAATTTTAATGCTTCTAAAACGAAGCTACTATCAATTAACCATCATAGACAATCGGACCTACCTCCCATTAGCATGGACCAGGCTTGCCTCCCAGAGAGTAAAACACTACACCTCCTTGGTCTCACATTTTCAGCGGACCTCAAGTGGAATGTCTATATCGAATCCATTGCTAAATCCGCTGCTATGAAAGTCGGTTCTCTGTGCAGGGCCCGGAGGTTTTTTTCTGTCTGAATATATCCTGCACATTTATAAATCTACCATCCATCCGTGCATCCCCTGCTATTCTCCTTGGGCTTCTAGACAAGGTACAGCGATACTGACTTGGCAGACCGCCTGCTGTTTCTCTCTCACCGTCGCGACGTGGCTTCCCTGTGTGTCTTCTATAAATACTTTCATGGCTTCTGCTCCGATGAACTTAGATCACTGGTGCCCCTAGGTTCGAATTTGCACGAGATACTAGATTAGCAACTAGATCCCACCCTTTTACAGTGAAACCGATGAAATGCAACTTCTATTCCAACAGTTTCTTTTCTCGCACTTCCCGACTGTGGAATTCCCTTCCACATGACTGCTTCCCCGACGGCTACAATCTCCAGGAGTTGAAATGTAAGGTCAATAGACACCTCCTAACACACTAACTCGCTTCCATTCTTTCAAACACTCTTCCCATCCTCCCAACTATCTATCACCCCCCTTCTGACATTTCCTATATCTAACCACTGTCTATTTGCCTTCCCCTATGTAGTTTCAAGCGCAATAGTGGCTGTGGAATGCCTTGCTTGGGGTGAAATGATTAAATATATATATATATATATATATATATATATATATATATATATATATATATTGAAAAGATAACTTCAGTAATGTGTCTACGTCAAAGTAGTATTTTTTCTAGTCAGGTTCACCCTGTACAAGGCCCAGGGAAGAAGCAATGTAGAGGGTTACGTTCATGGCTCGTTTTCACGGATAGTAAGGAAAATAACAGTTAACTCTAGACTTGAACAGGTTAAAATTGTAATAGTCAAGAAAACATACTCTTGGGAGTTAGTTTCACAAAGCTGCTGCTCACGGGGATAAAACAGTTCGAGTGGAAAACTATTTTAAGTGTTGTTCTTAGAAAGCAGCTGTATCCATCAGACAGTTTAGTTATTTCTGAAGAAGTTTGGTGACGTCTATGGCATCTATATGAATGTTTCGATCTGGCAAGGCTATTTACGAACATCATTCAAGGTTCCAGGATGATGTTTTGGTTCCTTAGCATTTTACGGTGTTGTGAGAAACTACCATAGGCTAAGGTTATTCTATGCTCAATTTCTTTTTCTCCGATACTGAATTTATTATAGCAGATCCATACGCCGAGGTATCTGAAGTGTTTAGTATTTACTCGTTCCACCATATCCTGTATTTTCATGATAGATTCATGTTAGGTACCGTCACTTCTTTCATCCCAATTACAGTTCATAGATTCTCTTTTAGCAAGATTTATCTCGAGTTAATTTATTTAAACAATTGCTAAAGGATGCTGCTTTTCTGTTCAACATCATTCTTATACCCAGCTATGAACATCTATGTCATCAGCATGCCCCCATCACCTCATCATTGGTACAATCACCTTATGGGGGAAAAGCAGGATTGTTGTCTTCTATTTGGAAGGTGATATGAAGTGTTTAAATGATCAATGCATATTTCATCACCCCAAGCAGGGCAGTACCGCTATTAGAGCTCGGGGGGGGGGGGCTACACAAGAGAGTAAAAGTTTAAGCAAGAGCAGAGCAATGAGAAAGACGAACCAGTTGCAGTGGATGTCAGAGAAAGAGCAAGAAAAGGATGGGAATACAGGTGTGATGTCCGTTGCGAAGGTCGAGCGAGAAAGGAAAAGAACAAGATACACGGGGTGATATGGAAAGGCCAAGGGAAGGACATGAGTCAAGTAAATAAAAGATAGGAATTGACATTGCATTTAAATTCTTGGAGGTTGTAGCCGTTACGAAAGCAATTATACGGAAGGGAGTTCGACAGGCGAGAAGTGCGAGAAAAGAAGCTGTTGGAGTATAAGTGTAGGCTGCATTTGGTAGATTTAACTATAAAACGAAGAAGAAGAAGAAGCCATGATAATATTTGTAGAAGAATCTGTGTTTTTACCACTCTTTCCAGTATTGATGGGGGTTTTCTTCTAGGTCTACTATTTGATGTAGTGAGAATGTCAGCATTTCGATTATGTCATTATTTTCTCTTTGAGTTACAGTAACTATTTCTTTCAGTCATTGCTGCTGTTGGTAGTTCGATTTGGTTTCTATTATTTGGTACGGTTCTTCGTCTGGGATTCGGTACTGTCAGTCAATGAGGTTAAAAAAGATCATCTTTTCCAAGAGCCCTAGGCTTTACTCGTTCAAAGCATTTTTCAACATCGGTCTATTGTATGTTCAATTTTTATTTCCCCTATACTTAATTTGTTAATGCTTATCCATACTCTAATGAATCTGATGACTTGGAGGAAATAATTATTTAATGATGCTAGTCTTACTAATTAAATCATACCTAGGGGAGAAGGTCTGGCTCCTACCGAATCAAGATTTGATAAAGAAACAATAAATTATGTGGATATAAAGTGGCGAATCAGTTCTACAAGATTTTAATCATTTCACCCCAAGAAAGACGGGACCACCACTAGTACGCAAGGGGTTACAGCTGAGAGAAGAAAGGGGGTAGAGGGAGTGTCGAAGAAAGGATTAAAGATGAATGATATTGAAGGAGATAGAACATGGCAATTGATGTTAGATTTAAACTTTTAGAGACTGTTGCTATCGGTGAAGAGATTAAACGGAAGGGAGTCCCACAGGCGAGAATTGCGAGAAAAGAAACTGTTAGAGTAGAATAGGCTTATTCAATTATTTGGGGTGATCGATTCTATATTATAATCAATACATAAACTATTCTTCGACGTTTTTGGCTGATAATATATAATTTTCTACCCCTAATTTGGGCTTTCTGAACAATTTTAAGGTGTCGTTAGAGTTCTAAAACTTTGATCTACATCTGAGCGCAACTCCCGTCGAGCTAGACCTCAAAATCAGACGCTAAGTCGAATCTCTCAAACAAAGAATACTTACACAACGTCTACCCTCGTCATTTTTATAGATATTGTTAATTTGTGTGAATGTGTTTATATGAATAATTAAGAATCGTTAGGTAGAAATGAGAAAAAAAATCAATATTGTATAATTTATTTCGTTCATTTGAGACATAAATGTAATCCAATGATTAATGTTGCATAATTTGGTTCAACAAATGTTTTTTTTTTTTTTGGTTCGGTAGGACTGTTACTGGTGCACATGGTGTTACAGTTTCAAACAAATAATGTACAGAGGATGTCAAAGAAAACGATAAGAGATGGACAAGAATCTAGTAGATAGAAGGTGGCTACTAACGTTGCATTTAAACTTTTGGAGATTGTAAAATATCAGAGATCCGAAGGCGAATTTGTATGGCGAATGAAGCATTCCAGAAGTTCAGTAAAGTATTAAGAAACAGGACAATTTCCCTAGAAACAGAGAATACTGGATTGCTATGGGATGTCAGTTCTTCAATATGGCAGTGAATGCTAGACAATATCATCGAAGATGAAGGAAAACTGGAAGCTTTTGAAATGTGGTTCTACAGAAGGATGCGGTAAAAGGGTGAGATCTCGATGCCAATCTAGTAGCACGCATAAATTCATGCACAGACGAACGTTTGATTTATGAATATGTAATATGAACTGGACGAGAAAAACTTTCTGGCCCAAAATATTGATTCGACCTTCCGCGCAATAGATGTGGCTATTGATTTGATATAGTCGTTGACAGAGTTAGGCCAAGAAGGCGAAATGTGTTGCTCTTTAGCAGACTAGCATCATCCATTCTGATGGAAGATAGGAAAGATTTTCTCTGGTGGTTAAAGAAAGCAGATTTGGTTTGGAGAAATAAAAATGTACGAGCCATTTCCTACCCCAGTCCATCACAAATTGTAGTAATTTTTGAAGGGCAGCAGCCAGATTTACTTTGTGAACCTTGGAATATATATTACTGAGACAGGAGGAAATGGTTTTGTCATCTGCATAAATACATACTTGTGAACTGGTTACATCAGGAAGATCGTTGATGAAGATCTCAAATAGCGTTGAACTAGGATAGAGTCTTGAGGGACATTCACGTTCGTATTAAAGGACCTGGAAGCGTGCCCGCTCAAAGCAACATTCAATTTCTGATTTTAGATAATCATGTGGATAAATCGAACAATTTTACAGAAATGCTGTAGCCTTAGAATTTGCGCATAAGGTTATCATGTCAAACCTTGCCAAACGCTTTTGGGATATTAAGAGCAACAGCTCGAGCTTCACCGTTCTTATCAAAAGCCTGGTATGCATATACTGTGATAGCCGTTAGCACATCAGCAATAGACCTGGCGAACTGAAAGCTATATTGTTTGTCGCGATAAATGAGATACTTACCTTCTTCAGCATTGATAAGAACCTCTGAGAATCCCCCACCCCACAGAAAAAGAGGTCCGTGCATTGAATATTGTTGACATATCTGGTTAATCTTGATGCTCTTAAAAAATCCAAAGGCGGGTCTGCAATATAAGCGATCCTGATGTAACAGCTGTCTTTTAGTCACATTTTCACTGATGTGATGTGGATTCTTTGAAATTTTTTTCCCCTGGTTCCCCGACCATAGGTATTTACCTATGTTACTATATTGGCGTCAGTTTCCTACACTTTTACTATCCAAATAGTTGCACTTCTCGCTTGAGGAACAGCCTTTCGTTTGCTTACTTCCCTGATAGCTTCTTCTTCTATGTGCTCTGTCCCTTCAGGACGTAGGCGATCATGGCTTTCCACGGCTCCCTATCCCTGGTGGCTCTTCTCCTGTAACACAATGCAATCATCGTTCCATCATCCACATGATTAGGTCTTTAAAATAAATTATCAGCTGCTTTCCCTGTCACTTTTCCCCTCTATCTTCCCTTTTAGTATCAGGTTTTCTAAGCCCTCTTTCTTCATTGCATATCTCAGGAACTTCAGCTGTCTCTTCCTGATGCTCAGTATTAATTTCTTTTTCGTTTTCATCAGTTCCAAAACCTCATCATTGCTCACATGTTTGATACATGATATGTAGAAAATTACATATTATCACCCAAAAACGTCGAGGATCTGTTTATGTATTGATTATAATATAGAATCGATCACCCCACTTTATATTATTTATATCTATATATGTTACCCTCCTCCTCCCACCCAAATCCAATAGAGACATATATACTTATATATAAAGTTGTGCATTTCTGTATTAATGTCATCTATCATATTTCGTTTACCTCTAATTTGCTCATATTTATATCTCTCTTTATCTGATTACTCTAAATTAGTGACAAGTGTCCGAGATCGAGACGTGCTACTAAAAGAAAAGTGCTCCAGACAATCTGGGTTGGATGTTATAGATTTTAGTTTTTTAGAAAATAAAAAAGGGTTAGAAACACCAAACATGTGTAACCAGAAAAATAATGTTAATAGCAACAAGAAATACTGTTTGATGTAGAATTATTTCTATGTAATTATGTAAGAGGATGTGCGTTGTGGTCCAGTGGATATCGGCTCGGAACGAGAAACCGGGGAGCCGAGTTCGAATTCCAGTTGAATCCATTGTATTCACTTACGCGCATATACCCTGGGGAAAGGTATTAATCCGTCTCTTCCTTCCAGTTATGGGTTAAATAGCAGGACAGATTGGGTTCTATAGCCTTGGTCCGCAACCAGTCTACAGCAGAAAGCAATGGCAACCTACTGCGGGATAATCTTCTGCTCAGTCAGTCATGTCTCTTTCGAGACATGATCGCCCAAGCGTGTATCACGTATGGCACTTAACTAACTGACTGAATTATCTATCTATCTATCTATCTATCTATCTATCTATCTATCTATCTATCTATCTATCTGTTGTGGACTGGACAACCTGGATACCATTTGTTGTAGCTCGAACGTCGTGGTAGTAATTTGAAAGTGGAGTCACCATTATAAAGTAGACTGGTTGTCCAATCCACTCCATTTATAATGAAAATGACTCAGAGAACAATATAACAAGAATAATAACAATGTATTAAACATAGTTACAGGATTGATTAATTTATACATGCAAGATTTAGTGGAGAAAGTTATCTCTTGGATGTTGAAGAAAATGCATCAATGTTCATACTGGAAGAGTTCCTGAAAAAAGGAAATATGATGTTTGTACTAATCAGTAGTTGAATATAACTATATATGTAGTGAAGTATGCTTGTTAGTGAGAGCGAAACATTTTTGTTGTAGTAATATGTGAAGTGGAAAGGAACTAACGGCATTCGGACTGTTAGTTCAGAAAAGCACGTGTGAACATCAGCTTATATATTTCTGAACAAAGCGCGGGAAAAAAGAGGTTTCACGTGCGGTACTAATGTAAGAATATGTGGGTATATGTGTGTATACGTGCGTACATGGCGATATGTATGTAAGTATGGACATGCATGTAGAAGTGATTTTACATATCTATCTATCTATTTATCTATCTATCTATCTACCTAGCAATCGATCTATCTGCCGGCACGCTTACCAACTGATTGTCTCTGTCTCTCTCCCCTATCTATCTATCTATCTATCTATCTATCTATCTATCTATCTATCTATCTATCTATGTTGGTCTGTTCATATCGATCCATAGGAAGATAATCAATGAAATAAAATCAAACTGAAATATTTAAAATAATTAGTCAAAAACAAAGCTTTACCTAAAAAATCAAATCATTATTTTTTTGTTCTGTTCATGTTTATTAATGTACGCCATCCAAATCAATTGTTTAAAATCTTTTAAATTGTTAATATCAATGCGTAATTTTTTAGCTCGCAGTAGCTTGAGTTGTTTTTACTCTTTGTTTTTTAATCAAAATAATTTGCTGAAAAAATAAATAAAGTCAAAGCGTAAACTCTGACATAAATAATCTGGAAGAACGCTCAAGAAATTCTCATTTTTCGGCACGGTAATTTAAATAAAAATAGCTTGTAATAAATAACCAAAATAAAGTATATGTTTGCCTCAAAATGAAGAAAAAAAATTAAAAAAAAACAAAAACAAAAAACAAAAACGTCGATTTAAATTACGTTGAGAAACAACATTGGTTTTGTGTTATTTCACTACCTTGATTAGACGTAAATTTAAATTCTAAATGCGGGGTTGATTTATGAAAGATTAATTTTTAGTTACACCGTGTTTTTTCTAGACTGTAAATGCATTCATTGCAATTGTTTTGATGAACTTTACTCGATGCCACATAGAATTTATGAATTTAAGCGTGCTACTATATTAGATATGCGTTGTGGTGCAGTGGATATCGACTCGGAACGACAAATTGGGTTGCCTAGTTCGAATTCCAGTTGAATTCCGTGCATTCAATTACGCGAAAATACCCTTGGAAAAGGTATTAATTAGTCTCTTCCTTCCAGTTATGGGTTAAATAACAGGACAGCTTGGGTTCTATAGCCTTGGCTGGCAACCAATCTACCGCAGAAAGCAATGGCAACCTAAGGATGTGCGCTGTGGTACAGTGGATATCGACTCGGAACGAGAAACCGGGGAGCCGAGTTCGAATTCCAGCTGAATTCCATTGCATTCACTTACGCGCAAATACCCTTGGGAAAGGTATTAATCCGTCTTCACTTATGGCAACCAATCTACTGAAGAAATCAGTGGCAACCTACTGTGGGACAATCTTCTGCCCAGTCAGGTCTCTTTCGAGACATGATCGCCCAAAACGAGTATTAATACGTTTTAGAGGATTTACTGCTTTGCTTGTAGTAAAATGGCTAAAAACATGTTGTTTTCGAAAGAAGATTAGCATTAACTATCAATAGATGTCTTTGTGCAAAATAGACGATCATGTTCTTCTACATCTTCTTATCCCTTCCAGCTCTCACTATATTCTGTCTTGTTATTTCTCCCAAAACCAGCTCTACACTTCATTTGCTTCAGCTCATCATGTATGTCACACGCTGTTTTCTCGTCTAATTCCTTTTATTCACCCTGTGAGTATCAGATTCCCCAAGCTCATTATGTGTCCCATAAAGTTCAATTGTCTATTCCTTATGTTAAGAATATGTTTAGGTTTTATTTCCATTCTCTCCGAAATATCGTCATTGTTCACATGTTTGGTCCATGATTCACCCAGCTTTCTTTTGTAGAACACCATTTTTGTTGGTTCCAGCCTCTCCTTTATCTTTGAGGCGATTGTCCAGTTTCGCCTCCACATAAGAGAATAAATATAATGTAACGGCTCAGTATTCTTTTGGTTTACAACTAAATTTTCCTGTCTCTGAATACTCTGCTTAGCTTTTGATAATCTCAATACGCCTTCGGACCTCAGTGTTTCACTTTCCGTTTTCTGTTAGAACACTTCTTCTTCTCCTCCTCCTCCTCCTCCTCCTTCTTCTTCTTCTTCTTCTTCTATGTGACCTGTCTCTTCAGTACGTAGGCGATCATGGCTTTCCACGTCTCCCTATCCCTGGTGGCTCTTAGCACGCCCTATCCTGTTACACGATGCAACCCTCGCTCTGTTATCCAACTAATTAGAACATTCAAATATGGTAGCCGCTGCTTTCGCCTGTTTCTGTTTCCCTCCATCTGGCCTGTTAATATCAGGTTCTCCAAGCCTTCTTTCCTCCTTTGCATATCTCAGGAACTTCAGCTGTCTCTTCCTGATGCTCAGTATTAATTTCTCTTTCGTTTCCATCATTTTCAAAACCCCATCATTGCTCACATACTCGATCCATGATATTCGCAGCATCTTTCGTTAGAACCACATTTCAGTTGCTTCAAGTTTTTCCTTCATCTTCGATGATATTGCCCAGCATTCATTGAAGAACTGACAACACATAGCAATCCAGTACTCTGTTCTTTGTTTAAAGCGAAATTGTCCTGTTTTTTAGTACTTTACTCAACTTCTGGAATGCTTTATTCGCCATGCCAAGTTGCCTTCGGATCTCTGTGTCACACTTTCCGTTTTCTGTTATACCACTTCCCAGGTATTTAAATTTTTATACCTGCTCGATTCTAGGGTAACATTTCGTAAGTACCACCGTTGCTATTCCCTTTCAAATTTATCCAAAGTATCATTGTATGATAGTAAAAGTATGTGCTGAATTCAAATCATGTGCAATTTATCGAAAAAAAACTTACCTTTTTTATCTAAATATCCATTTGAAAAACGAACCTTGCCCTTCTTCTCTCCCGTAACTCTCACGTAGCCACGTAACTAACTGCAGAATGACGGGCTGCGTCCCCTCTTTACCTCCGCCTCTTTTTTTTTTATTTAATCATTTCACCCCGAGCAAGGCGGAAACGCCACTGATGTGCAGGGGGCTACATAAATGTAAAAAGATTAATTAGAAAAGAGTGAGGAGTACAAACTAGTTAGAAAGGAACAATAGAAAGCTGAGAAAGCAGGTACGATGACAGATACATAGGTGGAGAGAAAGGGAAGGTTATACGGGGGTGGGGACAGAGCTAGAGTCCAGTGGTTAGTAGATGAGTATTGTCTTTGCATTTAAATTTCTGGAGGTTGTAGCCATCAGGAAAGTAAGAATACGGGAGCGAGTTCCACAGGCGGGAAGTGCGAGAGAAGAAGCTGCAGGAGTAGAATTGTCGTCTGCGTTTGGCTAACCTGACTGTGAATGGGTGGGACCCAGTTGCCAGTCTGGTTGCACGAGTAAACACCTGTTGAGGAGGCATCAGTGACTTAAGTTCGTCTGAGCAGAAGCCATGAAAGTATTTATGGAACAGACAAAGGGAGGCCACCTTTCGACGATGGGGAAGTGGCTGCAGTCGAGCCGCCAGATCAGTACCTATCACATTACAGAATCTCATTTGGAGCCTGTCAAGAACACTGAGGAGAACGGCAGGGGCACCTGACCATAAATGGCAGCAGTACTCCATGCACGGACGGATGGTTGACTTGTATATATGCAGGATGGATTCAGGTGGAAAAAACATCCTGGATCGACATAGTGACCCAACCTTCTTAGCAGTAGATTTTGCTATGGATTCAATATAGTGGTTCCATTTGAGGTCTGAGGACAGGGTAAGTCCGAGGAGGCGTAGTGTATTACTCTGCGGGAGAATCGCTTGGTCCATGCTTATGCAAGGCAGGAGAGGTTGCCTGTAATGGTTGACAGACAACATCTTGGTCTTAGATGAATTGAAGTTTACAAGCCACTTCTTGCCCCAGTTTATCAGAGTGTAGATCCCGCTCAAGGTCAGCAGCGAGATTATGTCTGTCCGCCACGACAGGTTTCTTACTGGTGCGGGAGTATATTGTGGTGTCATCTGCGTAGATGCCTACTTGGGACTTTATCTCATCTGGGAGGTCGTTGATGAAAATAAGGAAGAGCGTCGGGCCCAGTATAGCGCCCTGTGGGACACCAGCATTCGTGCTGTAGGACGAAGAGGCACGCCCATTCAGAACGACCTTCATTTGGCGGTTATTTAAGAAAGATTGGATTAGGTCAAGCAGGCGACCGGTAATACCATAACTGCGTAGTTTGCATAGGAGGCCAGAGTGCCAAACCAGAGCAACCGCGCGAGCCTCGTCAGACTCATCAAGGGTCTGTAGCATGTACTCCGTTACGGTTGTTAGCAGTTTCGTCCGATTAAGGAAGTAATGCGCCATTTTTCTATTTTTTCGGTACACAATTTAAAGATAGAGTTGTTGTTTTTTTAAATATGAAAATATGTGTAATTTTTTCGATAAATTGCATTGTTTTGAATTCAGCATATACTTTTGCACTGATATAATGCTACTTTGGATAAATTTGAAGGGGAATAGCAACGGTAGTACTTCAGAAATCTTACCGATTCTAGTTTCTCCCACCAGTATTTGGCATAGTGGGCTGCACTTTTTACTGCTGACCATGCATTCGGTTTTCTTTATTTAAATGTCTGCACCTGATTTATATTTTTGATCAATACTTCTGTGTCATCCGCTCGATTATCTCTGTATTATTTTTAACTTGAGAGCCAAATTCGGTTAAACAATTTTAATGCTAGAGAAAGTAACTTTCCACCCTTGTTCAAATGTCATTTCTTTCAGTGAAAACATTGCAAGCCATGATAAATTTTCAGATGAGCTCTTTTCTGTAGTTCTGTTTATAGAATTTAAAGCTAGGACACCTTATATAACATCAATGCAATCGAATGTCCCGCTTTCCAAATGAAAGGTGAAAGTTCTATCAAAAGAGCTTTTTGTCTAAAAATCTGCTATTTTCTAAAAAGTAGGTGCTTTTCTGAACACTACAAACCTAATCTCTTCAAACTAAAATCGATTCCTTAGATATTCTCAACATGTTCATAATCTTCACTACTTACTGCCTCCTGATATATCTTGCACCTCATTCATCTTAATCATTTCATCAGTAACCAATATCATTCATGATAGTGTTTACTGATGAAATGATTACAATTCTTGTGTTTTTAAGAATTTAGTATAAAAAGTGCACTACAAATAAAAGCAACAAAATGAAATAATGAAAATGATTTCAGTTTGTTGCTAACTTGAGCGAAGAACGTCTTGTTAAAATTTAAAACTGCTGTCTTTTAGCAATCTTAGAGAAATATTAGCATTGGTTGATGCTAACCTCCAGGATAGTGTCTTTGCCTTATGTTTTCTACTGACATGTAGTGGAATAAACACAATGAATAAATTGTTAGGACAGCGATTAGAAAAGATGGATCATTGTGCCGTGTCATCTTTTTATTTTTTTCTTGTATCTACACAAACCTACCTTTTGTACGTATATCGGATATTGCTGATCCGTTGTTTCTTATTCACATCTTGAAATTCTAAAAGAAATCAAAAGATTCTGCAATTTTATTGGTCACTATGTTACATCTCGGCTTCACTGACTTTCTCAGCTCCGTTACGTATCTTCTCTGTAGCGATTCTATACATATTTCCATAACAATTTTTCCCAATGAGATTTCCACATTGGTTGGTTACTTAATGTTGTTTAGCGGTATTTCAATCTGAAGGTGATATTTAATGCCTAAATCTAAATATTTTTTATATCAATAAATAATAATTGTTTAATGATACAAGACTCAGTAATTAACCCATAGTTACTGAATGAAGTGGGAGATGAATACCTTTTGCAAGAGTATGTAAGCGTAAAAGGATGTGCGTTGTGGTGCAGTAGATATCCGAAGCAAAAACTAAAATATTAGGGCTGAAAAAATACAGACATACAGGCAGATAAACAGATACACACACAAACATCTTGCCTTTTATATATATATTATCGATTTTCTGCACTATTGTGAGAACTGCAACCTTGAAACTTCTGAATATCGTTTCTTATGTTTTTGTCTATGAGTGAACCAAATTTTATTAAAATCAGACCACTCCTTCTATAACCCGATTTTTTCGATTATCGATTTTCGATATTTATCGGGGGTACCTGGACACAAAACCTAGCAGACGCTTATAGTACAACCGTGTAAATTTTCAAGAAAATCGGTTCAGCCGTTTCGGTGTCTGTAGGTGACGAACACACACACACACACACATACACACAGACAAAGTTCCATTTTTAAATAAGTTTAGATATACTTTTATTCTTTACTATCGCACTCTCTTGATGTACTCTCTTTTGAAGACGTTAACGATATCGACATTTTGCAGATCTCAAAAGCGATTATGTGATCTTACAAAGTCTTTTGCTTCTACCTTTTTTCTACCATGTTGTTTCTACCCTGCGACTCTTTCTCGTTCTTGCTCTATCACCATTGTCATATTAATGATTCAACTGAGTCTCATCTATTATTCCTACCAGCTCAGAAATTTACAGCTATGACACTCTATATGTCGCTTAGACGGAGTCGAATAACCTATGCACAAATATTAAAAAAAACAACATAGAGGCCTTTCACAAGTACCACCAGATTGTCTGCGGCCTGGGTGCGTCCCTGAACACTACATTCTTAACCTCTTCAAATCAAGAGTCAGTAATTATCTATCCACCTTAGAATCCTTATCTTGAAAACGTAGGGAGATGGTTAATTTTTATTAATTCGGCCTTGCGTCATACATAACCAAACTCCCTACAGCTTACACGCTTTATCCAGAATTATTAGAAGGTTATTATCATCAGAAGGTTTTCATCATGTTGGCAGCAGAAGTTTGAATTGTGTTGAATAGTGTGTGGAATAAAAATATACATTTTTCTTGTTAAAATAGAAATTTATTAAAAGAACCGAATAACAAGAATTCAAAGAAATTAATGTTCAGTTAGAAAGTTAAGGGTATCAAGAAATGTTCGTAGTAGTAATTTGTTGGAAGAGTTTATGCGTACGTACATATGTATATATTAGCCTTTGTTCGGTCGTTGAATAGAGAAAAAGAAAAGGAATCAGCACACGAGAAAGAAGGAGAAAAAGAACAATGTCCGGGTCACTTGAAGCTTCTCCCGTTACATTTTAGCTTGTCGTCTCTGCTGCTTCTATCCCTGACTGACGGGCGCTGATTTGATCAAAGCCTTTTATAGTATTTAGATTTTTTGCACTGGATAGCGAAGTTTTCATATCGCTTCTATTGGTCAGACTATTAATTTAACATTTACTTGTAAAATCCGGTTTCGATTTTTTCTTTAAGCGTGTGGTCAATCCTTTTGAGATTTTGGAAAAAACCAGGATTTGACACGTCATTGTGAATTTTTGTAAAAGTGAAGAAGAAGGTTGGTTTTAACTCTTAATTTCCTATCCCACAATCTTCACTTCGTCCTCATCTCCTATTGCAATTATGTCCCACACTGCATCTCTCTATTTTAATGTCTCCCGAGCCATATGTAGAGTAACTTTTATTTAAAAATATATGTTTAAATTGAAATTGACATACAATGGTGAAACTAATTTTTTTTAACAGATTATATATACAAAATCATTTTAAAGATTAGGTGGTAATTTTTTTCCTTTTATCTAACTGAACCAGTTTAAACAGAACAAAATTAATAATAAGTTTCTTTAAATCGGGTGTGTTCATTTGTACTATCCTGTTTTTAGGGAAATCTTTTTGCCTCCCAGCCCCACCCAACTACATCCCATACCCTGAGGTAGCCCCCGGTATTGCGTATTAGAGTAAGCACTCCAGGTGCTCTAGGGAAGTTATTTGGATCTTCTATGGAATGGCCGTCCTCCGACATCTTGAATAAAGGCCTTAAGAGGGCCTTTCTCGCTAAAATGTTCGGGACAATTTTCAGGCTTTTCAGTGCATCTTCCATAGTTTCCCTGCTGACACCGATAAACCTGCGAGTCTTAACATCGGATTTCAGTAGGGAAATTGTTCTTTTTGAAATAACATTGAGTGCCTCGGGAATAGTCATCAGTTCATTTTCTTTGATATAATTCTTCATATTTTCTCTCCTTTGGTTCTAATAGGCCACGTCTTTTTTGGTCTGACTTTTATTCCGCACAGATTGCGATGTCGTCTGCGTACCAGTTGGCTGGTGAGACCCTTCCATTTTGGATGACGTCTCTCAGCAACATAAAAAGTCCAACGAAAAAGTTCGCAATAAGCAAATATGGACAATGACACATACGAAAGAGTCGTACTTATAAAATGTGGCTCACAAAAAGTAAATCCTTTAAATGAATAACTCGAAAACCGCAGTCTCCAGTCTCAAACACCAAATCCGCTGAATCCAAAAATCGGCTCTTTTTAGGCGTCTTCGGTCTCGGGCAAGAAACCGATATCTCTCGCTTGTGACAGCCTCGCTTTTGCAAATGAACTCGACCACCCCTAAAATTAATGCACACTTTTCATAAAACAAGGAAGGTAAATTCAGTATTCAAAATGGTTTAGAGACGATATTTCACTATTTGGTATGTGAGACATAAAAACGTAATTTTTCTTTCGACAAAACAGGAAAAAATAACTCTGAAGCTTTATCCCGTACCGAATCGAACCCAAAATCTAGTCATAAGAAAAATATTGGATGAATAATATACAGACAATATTAACATTATTAAAGAAAGAATTTCTCTTTAGCATGCCACCTCTTCAATTAATTTTAGAAAACATCAGAGATTGTGCCCAGCTCCTGATAAAACTTTAATGCCATAATTTAAATGTCATCCACGTGGATGGCTTTACCTATTCGCAAAGTGACATTGACACTTGTCCTCTTACGAAAGGTCAGAAAAAATCAATTTCACTATCTCTGCAATTGATAAGAAATGTCTCCTATTTAAAGTTTAATGCTGTCCCCAAATCAGGCAGGAACCATCTTAATCCTGCACGTAGATTCAACCGGTTGTCCATATTCAAACAGGATTAAATGATATTTTATACTACTAGAAAAAGTAGTTTCACAATTTAACATTCACATGACATATTGATAGCTAAATGGACATGCAAAACATTTAGAATTAGTTTGTGTGAATTAACGACAAAATACGCACAGAGTAGTAAGTAAATTACGTAAACTACCGTCAATAATTATTAGGCCACTCTAGTGATTAAAAAAAATGATGTATTTCATACTATTTTTTGTATTGATTACCATGTCAATAACTGTGAATGGAAATAGAATGGTTCTTTTGTTATTACTCCACAATGAAGTGTGCATCAAATGAATTTATAAATATTTCATAATGAACTATATTACAGTTTCATCAATGAAAGAATGAAGAAAATTTAGGGTGATTCGGACGAGTTCATCTTTGCTTCCTTGCCTTGTAATATTTTGCAAAGTAATAATAACAAAAGAACCATTCTATTTTCATTTGGAAATAAATACTAATAATAGTATGAAATACATCATTTATTTTAAAAAACCTTGGGTGGCGTAATAATTATAGCCGATGGTGTATATATATATATATATATATATATATATATATATATAAACATTAACATTAACATATATATATGTCTTAGGAGTAGTACAGACAAAAGGGTTAAAAGTTGACTGTTCGTAGAAATTTACTTTTTCGAAGAGTGCTCGATGATTAGTAGAGCAATATTTATAGCACAATTTTATTTAAATCATAGTTGACTGTTGTAGTAGATAAGAAATTTAGAATTAAAATCAACCATCTTCTTCCCTTTTACAAAATTCACAATGACATGTGAAATCCTGGTTTTTCCCAAATAAAAAAATTATTGACCATGTACTTAAAGAAAAGTAGAAACCGGATTTCTCAAGTAGGTGTTAAACTGATTTTCTGACTAATTGAAGCGAATTACAAGATCTAGATTTTGCAATCCAGAGCGAAAATCTAAATTGCCATAAAAGGCTTTGATCAAATCAGCGCCAGTCAGTCAAATGGGAGCAGCGAGACGAAACTACTAAAATGTAACGGAAGAAACTTCAACTACGACCCGGACATAGATCACTTCGCATTAGTGTCCTCCTTCTCCTTGGTTCTCGTGTGCTGATTTGTTTTACTACTTCTTATTCATTCGAAGACATCCATACTAAACAAACGCTCGCACATACATACGTACGTACGCATAAACTCTTTCAACTAATTACTATTACAAGCACATTTCTACGAACACTTGTTATTCTTTCTTTTAATAAATTACTGTAATAAGTAATAATACCAAAAGAACCATTCTATTTTTTTAGAATTATCCACTTGGAAATAAATACTAAAAATAATATGAAATAACATCATTTCTTTCAAAACATTGGTGTGGCCTAACAATTATGGCCAGTACTGTAGATCAACAAAAGAATGAAGATACTATATAGAGACGAACGCACTGTCTTGATAGCTATAATCACATAAATAATGATTCATATTATGCATATGAATCTAACAATTGCTTAAAAAATACGTTCCGATTTAATTTTTTCAATGTGAAAGGAATGGAAAATTATTGTTTTTTTTGGGTTGGGAACAACTGTAATAGTAAGTTATGATTTTGCTTTGATTTTATTTTAATTTTTTGTTGTGGCTAATTTTAAAAGTTTCATAGTTACTTGAACGAGTGCTTTTTTTGTCTTGTATTTTTTCAAAGAAATTTATTTATTGGACTTTAACTAAGTTAAAACTTAGTTAAGTCAACGCCCCTACTTTTTCTTTTTTTTTCGTTTTTCTTTCTTTTTTTTTCAATTGGAGTAGATAGACTAAACTATCGCCCGGTTCACACTCCACCCACGTCTATTGAACAGGTGTAGAGGCTCATCCCTTGTTCCCTGTTTAGGATGTGGTTTCCGGCTTTCTCTTTTCCAATCTTTTCACTTTTCTTTTTCTTATTTTTTATTTATTTATTTATTTATTTATTTTTCAATTGGAGTAGATAGACTAAACTATCGCCCGGTTCACCCGCGTCTATTGTACAGGTGTAGAGGCTCATCCCTTGTTCCCTGTTTAGGATGTGGTTTCCGGCTTTCTCTTTTCTAAATCTTTTCACTCTTGCATAGCCCCCTGCACATGCTCGGGGTGATATAATTAAAAAAAAAAATTGGAAGGAACCGGAAACCCAATCCTAAGCAGAAAAAAAGGAATAAATCTCTACTCGTGTTCAAAAGACCGGAGGAGGGTGTGAACCAGACGATAGCCGAAATTATACATTGTAAGATATTTTATTATTATGATTTTTTTCTTTGATTTATGTTGTATACACATTTCTATCCGGAAACCTTACGATAACGCACATTCTACATAGATAAAGCCCTAAGTATTGTGTGAGCTGTACTTGTGAATACAATTTGTTGTATTACTTTAAGGCACGGGCTACGAGGAATGTCTTCAATGAAACAATCGGGATATTTTTTAATGAAACCGAGGGCTTCAACTACAGCTGGAATTATTGATGTTCTCATGTGCCACATATTTTTATATTTCCACTTAAAGTCCCTTGTAATTTGATACATTTTTGAAGATTTTCAAAGATACAATCCAATCTTCAAATAATGTTAATAAGAAATCACATTAGGTTTGTGTGGTCTTTGATCCCGATGACGAGGTGATTAGCTTTGATTGTTCCGTCTTGTCTGTATATTGTAAAGTCCCATAAAATTGATCCAAGTCCTATCTCTGTAATCGGGTTTTGGTAGTGTTCATATTATTATTATGTCATTTTTCATCATATTTCGATTTCTGCTTTGGTCTCACTACCAACCAAGTCTGCGGGAAGACCTAAGGCAGGTAGTGGCGTGTTGTTATGGCTCCATGTCATGTTTTTCTATCTTCCCTATCATCTCCAGCATTACATAGATAAAGTTTTCCTTAGTGTGTGGGCTGTACTTAATAAGACAATTTTTTGTATGTCTCTTAAGCTGGGGTTTCCAGGGATTCTTTCAATGTGTTGTTTTGTTCCATTTTTTATCATTCCAAGTGCACCTACTATCACTGGCACAACTCTTGTTTTCAATTTCCACATTTTTTCTATTTCAATTTCCTGGTCTTTATATTTTGACAGTTTTTCAAATTCCTTGATTGCTATGTTACAATCCGCTGGACAAGCCATATCAATTAATAGACAAGTTTTCTCCTTCTGGTTTTTAACAGTAATGTCTGGCCTGTTTGCTTCAATTTTTCTGTCTGTGTAGATGGTGTAATCCCATAGAATGGTTACATCTTCTATTTCTGTAACCGGTGCTGGGTGATGTTCATACCAGTGTTTGCCTACAGCTTTTCCATAATGTTTGCATATTGCCCAATGTAAATATTGCCCAACTCTATCGTGGCGATTTTTATATTCATTTGGGGCAAGCACAGAACAGCCTGAGATTAGGTGGTCTATTGTTTCTTGGTGTTTATCACAAAACCTGCATTTTGGATCCATATTATTATGCATAATATTTGCCTGAAAGTTTCTCGTGAAAAGACTTTGGTCTTGTGCTGCAAGAATAAAGCCTTCAGTTTCGGACTTTAATCCAGATGCACGTAACCATCGATGAGTATTAACTTTGTCAACATTGGATTTATTGGCATGTACTGGATATTGGCCATGCAGAGGTTTGTCTTGCCAGCGCTGTTTCATCTGTTCAAGAGCTTTATCTTTGGCTTTCATTTTCATATTCTTTGCCGCAATATTATTATTATTATTATTATTATTATTATTATTATTATTATTATTCGATATCACTGTGTTTTACTACTTCATAACATGTGTTTCCACCAGACCCAGGCTGATAGCGAGACTACACAGTGTTCCAATATTCTAGATACCTCCACTAAATCGCGAAAAAATTGCATAGTTACTTTTAAACTGAATGTTTAAAAATGAAAAAGTTTTCTTGAAACTTTTATTTTACTTTTAATTAAAAGCTAAATGATTAAAATTACTATTTCTAGTAAGCAAAATGCTCTCTGGTTTATTTGATTGGAATATAGAACTTTGACCACGACACTGAAATTTAATAAAATCTTATGGATTTACGTGGAAGGAATGTAACATAGGTAAAAATATCTTTTAACAATATTTTTAAAAAGTAATAATTTTAAACAATTTCATTCATTTGTGAATGAGTACTGAAAGTTTAATTAAAATCCGACGATTTTTGTGAGAATTTCCAAATTAATGTGTGTCAACGAAAACAAGTGGGTTATGTAATCATTATGTTTTCCATTGTAAAGAATCGTAATGTTTTCCTTATCCGCCAACTCAAATCAAAACATGATATTCTGCCAACAAAAAATGTTAGAAGGATTTTAAATTTTAAAAATAATTAAAAATTACTTTGATCTTTTCTCTTGATATTGATAGAAAAAGTCTGTTTTATTAAGTTTGGGTATTTTTTTTATCAATACTATACTTTTTTAGCGATTTAGTAAATGTATTTTCTTTCCATTTTAATACAGCATTTTGCGGAATGGTATCAAAACTTTCACAGATCTTTCATTCCGTTAACTGTTATAAAATTATAAAGTTATGAATGATTCAAGTTGGCTGATAATTATGTGTTCATATGCAACGTTCATGTAGGCCCATATTTCAGTTCCTGCTTTTGAGTATCTTCCAATATTACTATGCAGTTTGCTGACATGATCACTTTCATTACTTGACAAATTTCCACCTAGCATACAAAATCTTGTCTGGTCTTGAATCTCAAAGTCTCATAAATTTTTATTTTGTGCATGAAAAGGGAACAGATTTGTGCATATGTCAGGTGTTTGAACAGTTCTATGTTTACAGTTCCCTCACAAATATATGAATGTTTGTTCTTCTAAGTCAACTTACAATATTCGATTGTATTATTTTTATTATTATTAATATAATTATTACTATTCTAATTATTAGTGGTTAAGTGCCGCTTGGTACAAATATACCAAGCCGTGTGACACCAAGCTTGATACATTTGAGAAAAACAGTGCGAAACATAAAAATTGTACTGTCATTTTGAAGTTGGTGTCCATTAAAAATATCTTCGGGTCGAGAAAGCCAGTAGTTCACACTTTCCACGGAAATGTGTCAATTATTTTTTTTAACTAAATTACAATGTTCGATTATTATTATAATTATAATTATAATAATAATAATAATTATTATTATTATTATTATTGAGAAAACGTCTAATACAATACCAAATTACACGTTAGAGGTTTGGTTTGGTTTTTTCACCATCATATCAACTACTTATGTGTCAATTTTTATAACCATTCCACCCCAATCAAGGCATACTGCCACTGGCTGCGAGAAAATGGAAACTGGAAAAAGAGGGAACATTTTATCGGGAATGTTGAAGAAAGAGAAAGATGAGAATTAAGCCACTATTATTTGACTATTGGCGTTGCACTTAAACTTTTGGTAATTGTAGCTATTACTCAAGCAAGTATATGAAAGGGAGTTCTACAAGCGGGAAGTGCGAGAAAAGAAACTACTAGAGTAAAAGTGACGGTTACATTGAACGATTTAGGCGGTAAATGGGTGGGACCTAAATGCCAATATAATTGTAAGACTAAATTCATGTGGTAGGGGTATCAGGGAAAGAACCTCGTCAGAGTAGAAGCCATGAAATTATTTCTAGAAAAGACAGAGGGAAACCACATCGCCTCGGTGGGAAAGAGACTGAAGTCTAGCTAGTATATCAGGATCGATTACATTACGGATACTCTGTATATATGTGAATCTAGAATGAAATAATGATAGATAGATAGATAGATAGATAGATAGATAGATGAGAGTCGAATTAGATTGATAGATAGATAGATAGATAGATAGATAGATAGATAGATAGATGAGAGTCGAATTAGATAGATAGATAGATAGATAGATAGATAGATAGATGAGAGTCGAATTAGATAGATAGATAGATAGATAGATAGATAGATAGATAGATAGATGAGAGTCGAATTAGATAGATAGATAGATAGATAGATAGATAGATAGATAGATAGATAGATAGATAGATAACACCCTCGTGCGTTTAACGATTGATTCTGTGAAATTATCTCGTAATATAAAATACAACATTCCAACTGGATTAGTTTCAGTAGTAAAAATTGTCAACAGCAAAAAACGTGGAACTTACACGAATAATGCTTATGCATGATTAAAGCAAATCGATGTTAAAATCTATTTATAAAATTATATTAACGCAGTATGCCGTATATTATGGGAACCTAAAAATTCATAGTCTGCGCACCCTTAAAACATAGTGTTAACCTGTAAACCGTAGAATTTGTAATTGTGGCTATAATTATTGTTTTTCTTTGCAATTATTATTATTTGTATTTAGTTCGTATTGCTTGTATTTAATTATTGCTATTGAATTATTTTACTATTATTATTGAAGTATTATCGTAATCGACACCGTCATATTCGTGATATATAGAAGCAGTCATAGTTATGTAGAGCTTCCTACAACTCTTTCAGGAATGTCAAAATGTATTGCTATATATAAGGAAGTGCAAGAACAGGTAGTTTAAAACCTACTACTCATGCGTTTACTTTTATAAAGAGCGTTCGATACAAAGTGGAGCTTAATATTGTAATTTTGTTGTTATTATGGTTCATAAAAGCATTATATCACTACACAAAAATGTTCATGTTTCAGAACAATACTGATATTGTGCGTTGTGGTGCAGTGGATATCGACTCGGAACGAGAAATCGGGATGCAGAGTTCGAATTCCATTTGAATTCCTTGCATTCAATTGTGCACACATACCCTTGGGAAAGGTATTAATCTGACTCTTCCCTCCAGTTATGGGTTAAATAATAGAACACATTAGGTCCTATAGCCTTGGTTGGCAACCAGTCTACCACAGAAAGCAATGGCAACGTACTGTGGGATAATCTTCTGCCCAGTCAGTCATGTCTCGAAAGTGACATGATCGCACAAAGCGTATATTACGTATGACATTTGACTGGCTGACTGACTGATATTCTTCAGTTGATATTTAAAATGAAATTATTAAAAAATGGTGAAAAAAGATTTATTTAGAAAATATAAGATGAATTCATAGTTATTTAGAAAATTAAGGGGTGGAAGTTGAAGAGTATGCATGCAGATCTGTCAATATTGTTCAATCAAAAATAAGAATTAGTTTGAACTATGAAGTTGAAGGTTTGGGTCGCGTAAGGAGGCTGAGTAGCTAGATGTCAAGCCGATGAAACTTTTTAATTTTGTGTGGGTACGATACATAGTGGGACCATACAATATTTTAATAGGTAGACAATAAATTTTAACAGCAGGTTGGGTTTTAACATATTTTTTAATTTGACATTATCCTACCGCGTGAGTAAAGTGGCTGGAAGGTTTAGGTTAAAATTAGAACTAAATAATTATGGTATACTAAGATATATTGCTGTTAAGAAAACAAAATAAATACTAGAAAGGGAAACAGTTACTGAAGCAAGAAAACATATTTTCTTGGTACATGAGAAAGATTTTATAACTTTCAGCCAACAGTAGCGGTAAGTGTTCTATCATCGAATGTAGACTGTTTCCTTATAAGAAATCCGTTGATTTTACTGTTATTATTAACATGTCATTGTAGTGAACAAAACAAATTATAGATTTAAAAATTCAAATGCTAAGCACTGACTCATTGTTTTTGCTAGAAATAAACGAATTTACTCGAATTTACAATACATTGCTTAGCACACATGCAAAAGTAAATCCAAAACAAAACTCGTGAAATTTCACACTCTCGGTGCGAAATGTTTTTTGGTCAATAGAAGACTAGGAAATATTTAAAATATTCAAAAAAGATTTAATTATCAGAAACAATCTTTTCACGGACTCTTTTCGCGAGCCGACTCGAACTTTGTTTGTCGTCCAATAGAAAGCCCAGAATCACAACAGGGAGTGAATTCCCAAATGACTTTTCCGAGCCCCACAAACGAAATAAAATCGAAGCAAGCACGACCGTCGCCAGAGTAAACAGATGACGAGCGTAATTAACACGTACCCTTGACAAACGTCAAGCGATCGTTATTATTATTACCTCTCTCGTTTTCTCTTATCTCCTTCTCTTTCACCATTCATCCTGAGTGATAATTTCAAAGACAATCCTACCCAACAATAAACGCTCATACATATATACACACGTTCCTGCCTATGTACACAAAAACTCATTCTAGCAAGTACTACTATGAACTCTTGATACCCTTAGCTTCTTAATACTGTTTCTCATGAACATTAACTTCTACAAATTCATGTTATACTTTTCTATTAATAAATTTCTATTTAAACATACACATTTATTCTCCCACAAATCTACCTACTGATAACCTTCTGATAATTCTAGATAAAACCTGTAAGTTGTAGGAAGCTTGGTTGTTTCAAACAAGGCCAATTAAAAAAGAAATTAACCATCTCCTTATTTCTACATCATCTCTTAATACTTTGCTTATTTTGTTGTAAGGCATCATTTGCTATTCACGTGCACCTTTAAATTTCATGATCTATTGTCTGTTAATACACGAACCAGATAGTAATAGTTCTGTGCCAATAAGTCACTATCACCTTCTGCTGATAATTGTACTCTACTTAATAGCTTTTTTCTTTTTACTATTGTTTATCATTTTATCAAATTCTTTCCGTTTACGTTTTTGCAATCTCAGGAACACTAATTTTTCGGTCAATGAAAACTGGAAGTCTTCGTATATCTGTGTTTATTCCTAGCATTTTTAGTCCTATGATTTAAGTATTACTACAAAAATTGATAGAGATGTTCGGCAGCCTCAACATATTTAGGAAAGATCTAGGAGTAATCAAGAATATTTACTGGGAGCAAACCGCCTGCATACGGATAGGTAACAAAGATAGAAGGGTCGAAAGACAAGATGTGTTTATTCAACTAGTACAGCATGGTCATTAGCAAAAAGAGAAGCTCCAAAATGCCAAATACAGGTGGGGAATAATAACATCAATCAGGTACAAAAATTTAGATACCTGGGAAGTGTTCTAAGAGAAAACGGAAAGTGCGACACAGAGATGCGAAGGCGAATTGGCATGGCGAAAGAAGCATACCAGAAGTTGAGTAAAGTATTAAGAAAAAGGACAATTTCACTAGAAACAAAGAAGAGAGTACTGGATTGCTATGTGATGTCAGTTATTCAATATGGCAGTGGATGCTGGACAAGATTATCGAAGATGAAGGAAAAAAACATGAAGCAACTGAAATGTGATTCTACAGAAGGATGCTGCGAATATCATGGATCGAGCATGTGAGCAATGATGAGGTCTTTGAAATGACGGAAACGAAATGGAAATTAATACTGAGCATCAGAAAGAGATAGCTTTCGTTCCTGGGACATGAAATGAGGAAGGAGGGATTGGTGAGCTAGATACTAACAGGCAAAATAGAGGGAAGATTAGCCAGGAGAAAGAAGCGGATAACATATTTGAAGTACCTGATTAGGTGGATGACGGAACAAGGTTTGTGTGGTGTAACAGGAGAAAGCGTGCTAAGAGGCGCACCAGGATTAGGGAGATGTAGAAAACCATGGTCGACTACGTTCTAAATGGACAGGGCACATAGAAATAGAAAACTAGTAGTAAATGCTATTGTTATTGTTACTGCTATTACAGCAACAGCAACGGGAATTGTCACGTCCTCTTGACTCAAAACAGAGTTACTATTTCTTACATTAACATGAATATAATCAATAAGAAGATAGAGCTTTTAACGCCCCAGTGTAAAAACGTAATAGTATCTTCCAGCAAATCTGTTCTGCTGGGGTTATTGAGTCGATTCAAGTATGGTAGTTGCTTTGTCAGAAATTGCTGCAAGCCCATCTTGAATCGGCCTGGCATTATTTATCCGACGACTTGCTTTTTCAAATTCAGCACAACCATTAATCCCAATGTTTGCAGCAAAAAGTTCGCTTCCTGAAAGCTACGCGGCGGCCATTATCATTTCCTCGGGAAAGAAATCAACAAGCGCAAAATAAAAGTAGAATAAAATTTAATTTGATATTGACGATGACAAGCAAAGACAACGACTAGCTTTGAAAGGAAATACAGTTTGAGGAAGGACAAAAAGTGAAGGAAAAAGAACTCTGGATTTTGATGAAAATACGAATAGAAAGCAAATAATGATAAGAAGCATGAGAGAAACCCGAAAACTAAACTAGAATTTTCGGGTTTTGGTTTCTTTTCACTGCCAGATCTGCATAAATCTTTTCTGTCAGAATGTCAAATCAATTTTAGAATTCTGGTTAATGTTATAATAAAGATAACCGAAAAAAAATAACAGAAAAAAAAATGGAGAAAAAAATAACGGATTCCTGTCATTGCAAAAATAAAAATTAAAAATAAAAATAAAAATAAAAATATGAAACATGTCGATATCAACATGGATCAGATTGAGGAAAAAAGATATACACTGAACTTTAGATAATTAGCAACCTTTTATATTTCGTGTGATTTTTTCCTTACATTATTAAATTTTGCTTTCCCTTGTCACGGTTAGATAGGCTCCCAATGATATATGATACGAGTGTGAGTGTTATTCTTTGTTTCACATCCTTGCAGTTTTCTCAAGGTGTAAAATAGTGAGTTGGAATTTGCGAAGAGCTGTAAAAAATAAATGCATTACAAAATAATAAAAGTCGTTTTCGAAATTCGAAAATATTATTCCGTGCCTCTCATTTATTTTGATAATAAAAAAAATGAGTCATCTCGTAGAAAACGTGATGACACCGGTTGTTAACCTTTAAAACTTGACGGCCTATTCCATAAAACTTTTAAAATGCTTCCCGTCAAATATATTGATTTAAAAATTCGAGGACACATGCAAAAAGAAAATTAAGATTTTTTAAAAGAATTTCCCCCTATACAAGTCCACTCGAGTTAGAAGACTACAAGCATTCATTTCGGCAGTCAGTCAGTTAGTTAAGTGCCATATACGCTTGGGCGATCATGTCCCGAAAGAGACAGGACTGACTGGGTAGAAGATTATCCTGCAGTAAGTTGCGTTTGCTTTCTACGGTAGACTGGTTGTCGACCAAGGCTATAGAACCCAATCTGTCCTGTTATTTAACTCATAACTGGAAGGAATAGACGGATTAATACCTTTCCCAAGGGTATTTGCGCGTAAATGAGTGCAATGAATTCGGCTGGAATTCGAACTCGGCTCCCCGATTTCTCATTCCGAGGCGATATCCAATGCGCCACAACGCACATTGGAACGATATAGAGAATATTAGAATGGACCCTGAAAATAACACGCAAATTCGTGAAGCGTTCCATATTTTCTCGCGGTAACTTGACTTGTCGGAATTTCTGTCTTCAAGCAGAGAGGAACCCAGACGAGGCTTCGCCGAAGAGTAGAATCTCGTCCGGGAAATATAGACAAGAAATTTTTGCCCGAGCTTAATAGCTCAGATTCTCCACTATAAAAAGACATTGTGAACATTTCACCTCACTGGGTAGGCAGATAAATTCTGAGTTAGAAAACTACTTGATGTATAATGCCTGGTTCTCGGGACAACATCCACCATCATTTCTCTCTGTTACACCGAATGGTGTTTAGGGCAGCAACTTTTTGTAACTGTTTCCATAACAAATTTTTTTTTATGGGGCAGAGTTGTTAACCCAGCGCCCAACACACAAACTTGGAGGACCGGTGGACTATTCTTGGTCCTTACGTTTACAGCACCCGGTATTCCCAAACGGTCACCCATCTCAGTACTAACCAGGCTCGATGTTGCTTAACTTCGGTGATCGGACGAGAACCGGTGTATTCAACACGATATAGCCGTAGACTCTGGACAACATTGACCCTCTTAAAATATAAAGACGAACAAAATCACGTATTTATAAAAATAAAACTTTATATTTTTATTCTTCGTCGGGGACGATTGTGTGGAGCGGTAGTTAGAGGGAATCACGCACATACGAGGGAGTTCTCGGTAGTCGTTGACTTGCAGTTGTCTTCTCTTATCCTCTCTTTTCTGCTTTTTTCTGTCGGTGTTGTCTTCTCGGCCAGAAAAAATAACTGATTTTAGATAAGCTGAAATTACCAGGTATTTTCCGTCTAGAGTTTTTGCTTATTTGTGTCATCTATGGCTAGGCACATATGTTAATCATTTTTATCCACTGATGCCACTGAGGCCGGCTGCCTTTTATGTACAGACACTGCTGTCTGTCTTGTTTATATTTTCTGCCTTCGCCATTGATCAAACTTCTGTCGGTCCTACTTTTGATGTCAGTCATATTTCTCTCGGGTGACAGAAATATATTACATAATGAAAGAGATTGTTTTGTGAGAGTTGCCAGGCGCAAGTTATGAAGAAATCCTGAAAAGATAACAGTTAATGCTACACTTGAAATGCGAGTGTAGCGATTAAAGAAATGTTCTGTTTGGAGCCGATTTCCTAAGGTAGCTCTTCATGGGAAGAAGCTGTTCAAGTTCAACTTACATCTCACAAATGGAATTTAAATAAAATTTATGGAGAATGTTGGGTGTTTTGCCACGGCCTTTGTAGAATAGAATAAATTATTGTCTTGTGACATTGATACTCAATACAATGTTATGTTATCTTCAAGAAACAAAATTCAAAGAGAGACTTGATACTTATAATAAAGTTATATATCTCAGGTTAATAGTTTTGGGAACTAAATAAATATTATGAAATGCTTTTTTTCATCAGTACCAAATGACATCGTTAGACATTAGACTAAGAACTAAGAGGGATTGAAAAGGGGGGCCTCATTTTATGTATAAGTGATTAACCAGGATTATTGACTTATTCTGTGAGATTTTTTTCTTTGGCGTTGGTTAAAAGGGCAAGTCTGCTATGCCAGATCAAGATTTTGGAAAGACTTGAAAAGCAAATACAAGAAATTATGTCTTCCATACCGGAAAATATAACCGCAGTTTCTACTCTAACAGCTTCTTTTCACGCAATTTCCGCCTGTGGAATTCCCTTCCATATACTTGCTTCCCCGACAGCAACAATCTCCAGGAATTTAAAAGTAAGGTCAATAGACATCTCCTATCTCACTAATTTGCATCCATTCTCTCAAGCTCTTTTTTCCATCTATTCCACTCCCCCATTCTCGGTATTCTCATCCGTCTATTAACCTCCTCCTGACATTTCCTATAACCTGTCACTCTTTCTCATCACTTTCCTCTATGTAACCCCCTGCAAAACAGTGGCAGTAGAATGCCTTGCTTGCGGTGAAATGATTAAAGAAATTAAAAAAATGTTCTCGGTGAAATCGCTCCACCCACATTTATTGAACAGGTGAAGAGGCTCATCCCTTGTTTCCTGGTTAGGATGTGGTTTCTGGTTTTCTCTTTTCCAATCTTTTCACTCTTTTTTTATTTTTCAATTGGAGTAGATAGACTAAACTATCGCCCGGTTCACACTCCACCCACGTCTATTGAACAGGTGAAGAGACTCATCCCTTTTTCCTGTTTAGGATGTGGTTTCCGGTTTTTCTCTTTTCCAATCTTTTCACTCTTTTTTTATTTTTCACTTTGAGTAGATAGACTAAACTATCGCCCGGTTCACACTCTACCCACGTCTATTGAACAGGTGAAGAGGCTCATCCCTTTTTCCTGTTTAGGATGTGGTTTCCGGTTTTTCTCTTTTCCAATCTTTTCACTTTTACGTAGATCCCTGCGCATCAGTGGCGTTTTCGCCCTTCTTGGGGTGATATGATTTTAAAAAAATCATTTGACGCGATTCCTGGGAGGCTCGAGAAACTGGAACGAAATCTGATACCCATATAGATTTTTAAATAAAACCTCATACTAAAAACTTTCCTCCCATATCCATTTCTTGTACAAATTGGTGTTAATAAATAAATTATATGATATTTTAAAAATGGAGAGTTACTTTTCAATCATCCTGTATATTATGAAAATTGAATAATAATATTCATTGTAAAGACCATCAACAGAATATCTCATTCCCCGTAAAATATTTGAAGAAATTGGAAGACACAGAACATTTTCTTGTGTTGGCAAGGGACATGAAGTTTTTGAAGGAAATAATAAGAGACATTAATAAAACTCCTGAAAATAAGGAATCGTACTGATTTTCAATGTGCATTCAAATCAAAATAGCTCTTTTGACGATGATTATTTCAAATTTAGGTGCATAAACGTAATGGTTTCTTCGATTTTCAACCGTTTGGTAGATTCTAATATTTTCTAATACCATCGACGGATGTGCGTTGTGGTGCAGTACATATCAGCTCGGAACGAGAAATCGGGAAGCCGAGTTCGAATTCCAGTTGAATTCCTTGCATTCACTTACGCGCAAATACCCTTAGGAAAGGTATTAACCCTTCTCTTCCCTGGGTTAAATTATAGAACAGATTAGGTTCTATAGCATTGGTTGGCAACCAGTCTAACGCAAAAAATAATGGCAACTAAATGCGGGATAATCATCTGCCCAATCAATCATGTCGCTTTTGAGACATGGTCGCCCAAGCGTGTACCACGTATGGCACATAACTGATTGATTACCATCGGGATACTTAATGTGAGAGGAAATTTGATTAAAAGTAAAACCGAAAACTTTGGTTCGGGACGTTTTCGTAATGTTGGTTTATAATCTTGTCTTCATGAAACCAAATTCGTAGAAGGACTTAATATTAATATCAGAGCTAGACAGCTCAGGTAACTAGCCTTGATAAAATGGAGTTTAAATATTAGCAAAATACTTTTGTCATGAATACCAAAAAAAAATATTAACATCCTTACACACTGATAAGTCTATAGCCTTTCTAAAAAAAATTTAAATTACACAAAGATGACATTGTTTTTTCTTTGTGTAAAATATAAAACTTTGATGTTTTACCAAATCTAACTTCTTGTGTCAAACGCCAAACTTAATAGGACTCGAGAAATGCGTACAACTTTAAAAGAAAATTTGATTTATTACACAAGTGCGAAAAGGGTGGTTTGCACAGAAATTTCTTTTTGTGTGTCTATTAAGGCAAGATTTCTTTTTGTGTGTCTATTAAGGCAAGATAAAAAGATTACCATCGAAAAACGGAAAAAATTATGTTTAGTAAAAGAAAAGGATTTTGAAAGAGACAAGAAGAGAAAACAATTCGGTAAGGCAGTAGTAAAACAAAGGTGCAAACACCTTTAAGAAAAAACGAAAACACCTACTTTTACTTGCTTCTAGAGCGTATCTGGAAAATATAGTAATTTTTTCAAACGTCCTTTGTAAAATCAAACTTTTCGTTCTCCAAAAAATTCTTTAAATTCTTTTTCGTGTCCAACAACAGAAGAATTATCACTTGAAATTCAAAATTCTTTAATCTCTCTGTAGCTTGCTTTCAAAAATAATTCTTATGTTCTCTACCTAACTGAGATAATATTTATTCAGAAATTTATGTTCTCATCCACACCTAATTCAGGTTCTTCTTAAGGCTTGCAATTACGCTACTAGTCAGTATATATGAAAAAATAATTTTCCATAAAATATAAATGCATCCTTCACAAACCTTGATGGGTTTTAACCGCTCAGACGAAAAAAGGTACACATGTGTACGAATTCTTTTACACAAACTGTCCAAATCTACTTTTCTAAAAAAAACATCTAAAAAAAAAACAAAAACAAAAAATACGATAATCAAAATACAACATAGAAGATTAAATATCCAATGCTAACATTTTTTAAATAATAAAACATTATTTTTATATTTGCAGCCAAAGAAAAGAGAGAAGAAAAATGTACATTCACGCTGAACGTATATATCTTAAAATAGATAGAAGATCAATATGAAGTTATATGAATGCATTAAACAATTGTACTATAGACATTGTACACCGATATCAAAAGTATTGTGTCTCTAAACTATCATCACTCCCCGTAAAAACTTTGAAAAGTTCAGAAGACCTGCAGTACTTTCGTGGGTCAGTATAAGACAGTGGAGTTTACAAAGGACTGATAAAAGATATCTACAAAGTTTCCGATGAGAGATAACATCGATATTGATTTCATAATTTTTTTTAATAGTATGACCCTGAGCAAGGCAGTAACGCCACTAATATGCAGGGGGCCACATAAAAGTAAAAAGATTAAGTAGAAGAGAGTCGAGAGAAAGACGAACGAGTTAGAACGGAGCAAGAGAAGGATGGGAATACAGGTATGATGACAGTTGCAAAGGTGGAGAGAAAGGAAAGGATATATAGGGTGGTGAAGAAAGAACTAGAGTCAAGTGGTTAAGAGATGAGTATTGACATTGCATTTAAATTTCTGGAGGTTGTAGCCATCAGCAAAGCAAGAATATTGAAGCGAGTTCCACAGGCGGAAAGTGCAAGAAAATGATGGAGAATCTCCATTATCATTTAGTATTTTTCCACAGCAAGGGGACAAAGAAAATCAAGTAGTAAGAGGACCTTTGAGATCAAGAAGAGAGGATCAAGATTAAACCAGTTACTAGTCAGCTACAGAAAAACCAAAGAATTTTGAATTTCAAGTAACACTTCTCCTGATATAGAACAGATGTTTATAATATTTGAATTATACAATTTGGCTCGTTTAATATTCTTCAAATCTCCTTGTATAAATCCACCTCACCTTCTCTAGCTATGGGTTAATTAGTAGGAGTTGTATGAGTAAATGTCATTATCCCAAAAAATTCTTACACTCTAAAATATATTCTGGCTTTAAATAACTTTAAATATATTATCCGCTGTTTTTCTCTGTCTCTTTTTTCCTCTATCTAGCCTGTTAGTATAAGGTTCTCCAAGTCCTCTTTCCGCATTGCATGTCCCATGAACTTCAGTTGTCTCTTCCTGATGTTCAGTATTAATTTCCTTTTCGTTTCCATCCTTTCCAACACCTCATCATTGCTCACATGCTCGGTCCATGATATCCGCAGCATCCTTCTGTAGAACCACATTTTAGCTACTTCAAGTTTTTTCTTCACCTTTGTTGAAATTGTCCAACATTCACTGCCATATTGAAGAACTGACATCACATAGCAATCTAGTACTCACTTCTTTGTTTCTAGTGTAAGTTTCCTGTGTCTTAATATTTTACTCAGCTTCTGCAACGCATCCTTCACCATGCCAATTCGCCTTCGGATCTCTGTGTCACACTTACCGTCTTCTGTTAGAAAACTTCCCAGGTATTTAAATTTTTGTACCTGCTTGATTTTAATATCCCCCATCTCTATTTGGCATTTTGGGCTCCCCTTTTTACTGATGACCATGCATTCGTTTGTCTTGTAGTTTATTTTTAAGAGATCTTGTAGTTTCCTTTCCGTGTCTGCAGTCAGCACTGTATCGTCTGCGGATTTTATGTTGTTCAAATTGTGGACTCCGATGACGAATCCCGGCAAAACATCTAGAGTCTTCAAAATATTCTCGCTGTACAAGTTAAATAGATCCGGTGAAAAGACACATACTTGTTTTACGCCTCTTTCTATCTTTGTATATCTACTGAATTCGTTACCTGTTCTTATGTAAGCAGTTTGCTGCCAGTAGAGATTCTTAATTACCCTAATGCATTCCCCAAATATTTCACGGCTGTTGCACATCTCCATTAATTCTTTGAACACTGGAACAAGGAATGTCATATTTATGATTAGGATGCACTCTAAAAGGAGATGTGAAACAGCCTTGAAATATTTGGCGAATAGATTAGGGTAATTAAGAATCTCTACTGGCAGCATACTGCCTACATACGGCCAGGTAACGAATTCAGCGAATATACAAAGATAGAAAGAGGCGTAAAACAAGTATGTCTCTATTCACCCAATCTATTTAACTTGTTTATATATATATATATATATATATATATATATATATGGTTTCGTTAAAGATTTACTTCTACAACACCGGTTAAGCAATGTCGAGCCTGGTCGGTACTTAGATGGATCACTGTTGGGAATACCTAGTGCTATAAGTTTGCATATGTCAGTGGTGTAATAATTTTTTTAGTCGGAGAGTAGAGATCCATTTTCCATTTTGGTTGTTATATACACTTACCTGTAAATAATCTTTAGAAAGGTATTACTCCACTCTTCTGCCTGCAAATATGATTTGATGATGAAAAATTATATCACGGAATTATTATAATCTCAAAAGTAAAAATTCTAACAATTCAAAAATATTTACAATATACTTTTACACGTTACGAATATTTTCTGGTTTTAAATCACCTGTCAAGAGTTTAATAACCTGTGTACTGAATTAGTCAATCAGTTAATCTTTATAACAATTTATGCTTACTTCCACATCTCGTTAAATCATTTGTTCCTGTATGTTTGTTTGTTTGTTTATTCCTGCTTAACGGCGTATCAACATCTAAATGGTCATTTAAGGCCGGAGATATATTTTTGTTTTAAATCAATTTTTTTCCATTCAAAAAGTTTATTTGTTAACATATTTCATTCAAAAAAAAGTTTTGTTGGTAATATTTTTCATTCAAAAATACTTTTGTTGGTAATATCTTTCATTCAAAAGTTTTGCTGGTAAATACTTTCATAGGATTTTGACCCAGATTTTGGGGATAACTATTTACCCATAGCTGGGACTCTAACAGGTGCTACCACTCCGGGTCAGGGTGGACCTGAGAACAACAGAAATTAAGAGGTGGTTCCATGCTCCTCATAACCTCCCAATCAGAGGCCTTGCTGCCGGATGCAGTTTACGGTCATACCCAGGAACATCTTCCTGTATGATCACCAAAGTTAAGCAACATCAAGCCTTGTCAGCACCTAGAAAGGTTACTGCTAAGGAATACTAGGTGCTGGAATCTTGGATGTGCAGGTGATTTAAAGGATACTGCTTCGAAATATTTAACTAGAAAGCCGACTTCCAGTTCTCGTTGGGTTCGTTATATTTACTTTTGCGCAAAAATCCTCCGCCCCAGGTATGGGTTAATTAGTCGGACTTGTATCACTCAGCTCATTATTATATTAAAATAATATTATGATCAAAGAATATTTTTAGCTTTAAATAACCTGAAAATGGTTTATAAAACCTAGAAACTGGTGACCTGTGTCGAAAAAATCCTTCAAGCATTGGTGTTGATGTAGCTCCACATTCACTAAAATGTACTTTTCATACATCAGTTTTAATGCATTTTTGCTCAACTTACGCGTTTCACTCTGACATGTGATGTTTGCGTATTACTCTTCAGTCAATATTTTTATATTCGCCATTTTGTTTTTCTATTTACATAAGCAGCAACTATTCAAATATTACCTTACCAGTCTATCCACTTGTTTTTACCCTTTTAAGTTTTTCTCAAATAACGTTTTGTGACATTCTTAAAACCGTTTATCTTTTCTTTTCAATTTTCTAATGTTTTCATTTTTTTCATTTTATTTTTGTTCTATCTATTTGAACTTTCCTCCGCAATTTCCAATGTTGTTTGACTTCAATCAATAGCTTTGGAATATTTAGACCTTTTTCGAGGTTACACAATTCTTCAGACCCATAGAAAATTCTATGTATCCGGAATTAAATGTAAATATGTGTAAAAAAACAAAAAACAAAAAACAAAAAACAAACACTACCTCATGAGAAAATCACAAAAAAGATAGGTTTTGACCTCAATATCCACTCTCCTTATATATATATATATATATATTGTCGGGTTGTGATAATTTTTAACACCGAGATTGTTGTTTTTTCAGTAGACGTACTGATAACAGGTACTTTGGCAAGCCGACTTTTATAGTAAAATGCTCGATATCGTGATGAATATAAAGAGCGTTGGTAGTTTAATGCAAAGAATTTTTTACTTAAACTGAACAGATTCATGCCATAATCGAGTTTTTAAAAGGACACCTTTATGATGCCTTCACTCATCGGGGTAGTTTGTTTTTTTAAAATTATTAAATTACTTGAAGATCAATGTAAATAAAATAAACCGGTACACAACAGTAAAAAAACATTGAAGTCAGCATGATCCTGATCAGTTAAAGTGACAAATTACTTGCAATAAACTATATATATATATATATATATATATATATATTATTTTAAAAACCAGTAATTCATTGACATTCTCTAAGGCACTTTCGTCCAACATCTCATCAGGAGAAAAAATCGTTGGAAAATTGGATTAAACGAAATGAACAGTGACGCTCAGCATCTTATAGAGAATGTAGCCTGTGCCAAGTCGTATAAGAAAAAGGGGTTCAAAATTATACATACGGCCGGTTCCAATAATCATTTAAAGATTTTGGAATCGATCTCTATAGCATTACGGAAAACTTCTCTCTGCCTGCAAAAGAATTTTGTAAAGTCTCTGAATTTTGGGGGAGGATATTTTATTTTAACTGTCCCTTGCTAACGATTTACACGTGAATTTCCCTCCTCTTCGTTATAAGTATATATATTTATATGTATATTTATTTTATTGCGTCTCTCTCCTGTTTTGCTCTTCATTTTCTTCGTGACTCTTCATCGCGTTTAATCTAATTTTGCATTGTTTTTTCCTGATGAGATGTTGTACAAAAGGGACTCAGAGACTGTCAATAAATTCCTGGTTTTTAAAATAGTATATACATTTTGTACCTGCAAACATATATATATATAGTACTGTGCAAAATATTAGGACAAGAACTGTTTTGTATTTTATGAAGCATATTGACAGAAAATAAACAGTTTAATTAAAGTAATTTATTTGATTTACTCAACAAAAGATTTAATAAGAAAATACTTGTTAGAAAATAAATGCAATATTTAGTATAATAGCCTTTTGCTTTGATCACAGCCTTCATTTTATCAGGCATTCACAAGCCTCTTCAAAGTATCTAATAGTTTCTCCTGCCAAGCAGCTTGTATTTGTTCCCAAAATCTCTTGCGAATTAACATTAGATTTATCAATTTTTTATCCAAAATATCCCATAGATGTTCAATAGAATAGTTTAAAAAAAAACTTGTTTAATAGAAAATAGAAAACATTAAATATAACTTCTTTTTAATACATTTCTTTTACAACTAGTTTTAAATAATAAATATTTATTAGCAATTTACTTAGTTTTTTACTTTGTATTTGAATTTCACTGAGGTCTTTAGGAAAATCGCCTCTGTCCTAATACTTTTGCACATTACCGGTAGTGTACAAATGTGTTAGGACAGGGGTGATTTGAATGTTTATTTTGATGCCTCATAAAAGATAAAATAGTTCTTGTCCTAATACTTTTGCACAATACTATATATATATATATATATATATATATATATATATTGTAATAGTTGTTACAATGGTTTATAAATTCGTAGTCTCACTAAAACAATTTTCGCGTTTCGAAGCTAGCCATGTATCTGGGCTGCTTCTTCAGGTGATTTAGTATAACACTCTACATTTGTATCGACCACTCTTTATAAATGTAAATGCATGAACAACATGTTAAAAAACCTACGAACCTACGAGTTCTACAACTTAGTTACAATACTATATATATATATATATATATATATATAGGAAAAACTACTAAAAAGTTGTAAGTTTAAAAATGTATTTTTTTGACAGTATTTATTTATTTCTATTATTATATTTGATATTTCAGACCGTCCTCGGCTTTTCATCAGAAACAAATGATTTTAAAATTTAAATTAGAAACCTTTTCGCGAGGAGCGTTCGTCCGAGAGATTGTTTACATCACGTGACGCAGAAAGCGACAAATTTTTATTAATATTTTTTAAGTGTATCTAAAAAATGTTTAACTATTGAAATATTTATAAAGATTCAAAACACCTAAGTCCCTATTTAACCCTAGCCTGTATGTATTTAATTTTAAAATCCAGTAGAATGTAGAACTAAAATCAGAATCTATTAGTATACATTTGCAGTTTTCTTATGTGTGTCCCGGTTGATTGAAGTGTATTACTATGGGGAAATACGGGTTGTTTATATATAGAGTGTGTTGAGTTTTTAAGATGTTTAATGTCAAGTTTGGTGTTCTTTCAGTGGTTTACTGACATAAAGATATTTTACTATGATCTACTTTTTAAGCAATCACATATACTAACAGATTTAGAAAAAGGTCAACACAACATAGTAAAAAAAATCTTTTACCCAAAATGACAAGAGAAAGCAATGAAGTAGACATCCACTCAAGCGCACTAAAACTTATTAAAAAAAAGCAATAAAAACCAATCAGCCACCTGAAAACAATACAACACACTAAAAAGAGGTCAGCATAAAAAAAAGAAATCAAATGTGACTAACCATCTGTAAAACTCCTCACATTAAAGGATATTAAAACATACCAAGCTTGGTATAAATGAGAAGAATATCAGTAAACAACGGTAGACCAAGAAAAACCTGTGGAGTGAAGGCATCCCAACAAATGCCTTCGCAAAACTTCCCGCCAGTACGTTGAACTTAAGGGACCGGCATTTGTACTTACATACAACGCACAATCATACAACGCACATGCTGTGTTTGTGCTCAAACTACTCCACATTAATATATATATATATATATATATATAAACTGATTTATAAATGAAACTTTGTCTCTGTGTGTGTGTGTGTCTGTGTGTGTGTATCCGTTATCTATAGACGCCAAAACGGCTGAACCGATTTACTTGAAAATTTACACAGTTGTACTATCAGCATCTGCGAGTGTTCCAAACTAGGTTTTGTGTCAAGGTACCCCCGATAAATTTCGAAAATCGATGATCGAAAAAATCGGGTTATAGAAGGCGTGGTCCGATTTTAATCAAACTTGATACACTCATAAAAACAGACATAAGAAACGATATTCAGAAGTTTCAACTTTGCAGTTGTTACAAAAGTCCAGAAAATTTGATATCGGTTCCAGGAAATCAAAATTTCACTTCCATCCATTCATTTTTCTTCCAGTTTCCGGTTTCGTTTTAACCGGAAACAACTTTTGCTTTTTAGTCTTTCGTGCCAACGTCCAAAGGGTCTGAGCTCCAGGACCATGGATTAGTTTTAAAGCTTTCGTTACACCCGAGTTAAGCCGGGCTATACTGCTAGTATATATATATGATAAAAAATATAGTTTTATGGCATGCTGTATTTATAGGCTAAAGTGCTCAATATCAGAGACAGGGCGTATATACATATAAATGTGGCACTGATGTCAACACCCGGCGGCGACAGTCTGTTTCCTGGTTAAATGCTCAACTGCGCCGAAATATAATAATCACGAGAGTTACATTCTGGTGAGTTAGTTGACAGGACCCAGGATAGCACTACTTCTTCATAGAACTTGTAAGTACTGACTGATTTTCATGTAGATTTATAATGAACCCTCTCATGACAAACATTTTCTAGCCTTGGTCGAATTCTATAATTTTACGTATTTTGATGTAGAGATGCTATTATTATTATTATTATTATTATTATTATGTTTATGAGAATCATATTTTGATTTCTATTATGGTCAATTACACCAAGTACCTACCAAGTCTGCAGAAAAACCTAAGGCAGATAGTGATGGGTTGCTATATGAATACATTGGATGATTTGTTTTTATAACTTCTATAACATCACTGGCATTACATACACATCATCTTTCTTATGGAATGTAATTATGAAGACAATATATATATATATATATATTTCTCCTGCTGGGACTTCCAGAAAGTTTTTTCAATGTGTTTTAATGTTCTCATTCCAAGCGCACCTACTATCGATGGTATTATACTTGTTTTCAATTTCTAAATACTTCTATTTCGATTTACATGACTTATACTTCGATAGATTTTCAAATTCCTTAGTTACAACGTTATCCACCGCTGGGCATGACTATGGGCAAATGATGAACCTCCAAACCTGGTATTCCCAGTTGGTCACCTAACATCAGTTGTCTTACTTGGATGGGTGTTTCAACAAGATATGAGCGTAAACCACCATGTTTTCATCAATTGGGAAATAAAAAACATTCATAGCTTTTTGCTGGAGGAAATTAATCTAGATTCTATGGGAAATGTTGGCTACAAATTGGAATTTAAAGAAATATTTTAGTTCTGTACATGAAGCTAACCAGTAAAAATGACTTTGATTGTTGGATTCAGAGTGCCAAAATTTAAAAAAAAACACAGATAAAATATGTAGTCCACTCTAATCATATAGGTATACCTAAACAAAAATGGTAATTTAAAAAAAAAAAAAATAATAATAATAAAAAAATAGTCCGTACTCTGGTAAAACCTGTATAATAAGAAACAATACTGAAAGCCGTTTTAATTATAAGAGAATTATTAAAACTTACTTTTTAATTTATTAATATCGAAAGTAATTTAAATTTGATTTAAAATTAATTAATATCGAAAGCCTTTGTAATTATGAGATAATTATTAAACATTGCAAAAAGAAAAAAGAAAACTGGTATCTATTGCTCTTTTTTATGTGCCTTGTCCCGTAAAGACGTGGATGATTGTGGCTCTCTACAAACATCCTATATTTTGTTACAGTAATTAACTCTTAACACTTCGCTTTGTTTTTGTTCTTACATTTATTCACAAAATATAGCATATCTACTCATCAGTCAGCCAGTTAAGTGACATCCGTGATATACGCTTTGGGTGATCATGTCTCGAAAGAGACATGACTGACTAGGAAGAAGATTATCCCGCAGTAAGTTGCCATTGCTTTCTGCGGTAGCCTGGTTGTCAGCCAAGGCTATAGAACCCAATTGTGTTCTATTATTTAACCCATAACTGGAGGAAGGAGACGGACTAATACATTTCCCAAGGGTATTTGTGCGTAAGTGAATGCAAGGAATTCAATTGGAATTCGAAATCGGCTACCCGATTTCTCTTTCGCCATTTGTCGTTCCGAGTGGATATCCACTGCACCACAACGCACATCCGCTATCTACCCATAGTTTTCTCAGTATTCAGCGGTAGGAACTCATTTTCTTCCATTCAATGTTTTCTAAATCTGCCATAAATATTATTTCGCATCTCAAACGTATTTCTTCTTTTTTCGGATAATGTTTTCATCTGCATCAGGGTTTTTTGTTACACTCGTTTGAGGACTCCTCCCTGGATGGCTTCCACTGTTTTCGTGTTCATCTTCAGAGAATTTGACGTACTCTCCACAATGCGGGTTGGTGAAGACTATTTAAACAATAGCTGGTTGCTTGTGTAGGTGGCCGTCGGCTCATAGAAGCTATTCTGTCCTTTCACAGATTTATGTTATTTGTCCCGTAGGGTGCTTACACCACTTTCCTCACCGAGCTTGCATCCAGCGGGGG
Organism: Ascarosepion bandense; assembly: GCA_037127315.1. NCBI lineage: Eukaryota > Metazoa > Mollusca > Cephalopoda > Sepiida > Sepiidae > Ascarosepion > Ascarosepion bandense. The sequence continues at coordinate 108,275 of JBBBDQ010000465.1, forward strand.
TGCTGGTTTAGACTCCGACGCATGGCAGGTAGTATTGGGTGACGTGATATTAGTACCAGACAGAATCTGACCTAAAATGAAGCTTACAGAACCTGATATTCCCAAGCTGTCACCCAACTAAATACTTACCAAGTTTAGCATTGCTTAACTTCGGTGATCGTACAGGAACCGGTGTTTCAACGTTAAGTAGCTGTAATGCTCTCTTGTATCATAATAATTAGCTTAGTGTTTGAAAATCATCCTTTCATATTCATACCTGCCTTCGGGCTTCAGTTGTATCTTTCTGATTGCTAGCCACAGTTACTTTATAGTTTTATATACGATTTTACCGTTAATTTTATATTCACTCCATGGTATTCTTCGCTTTTAAATGTAAAGATACTTTTCTGTAGCTTCAAATCTCTCATCCATCTGTAAGGAGATTCTAACATTCTCTGACATAGGAACGACCTGACAGGATTCATCTGTTCTCATCGATCCTTTAATGCGGATTCTACTTAAACTCAGTAAACAGTCAAATGAATTCAAGCATAACTGGCTTGTAAATCAGCTGATAATTATAGCAACCTATTGTGACCGTGTTTTCAAACATTATGATCTGATGAGTTAATATGGTTTACTCATTGGCTACACAAACGTCCCGTCTGTCGATGGAAGAGCACATAAATCACTAATCGAAAGGAATAGTCGCTGATGTACACGACTCTGTTTATTTTAAACATCTCAAGTAAAATGTGAGTAAATAGCTGACAGAACAAAGGTCATAAAGCCGAAGACGGTATGAAAGGGATCCGAAGTACTTAGAGCAGTAAAGAATATGAAGTTGCTGAGGCTATCCACGTCTTGAAAGGATATTAAACATTAAAAAAGTTATTTTATCAGTTGCTATAGAGGAAGAACCAATCTAAATCATTTTCTCTCTGAGATTTTCTCCCGCAAACTATGTCTTCTTCAGATACAAAGGATAAACTCTAAATAGAAGAAATAAGCAAATTACTACATTTTTGTAACATTTTATACCAATACAAGACAAACGGGTGCAGGACAACTCAACACTACTGACTTTTTAGTTCGCAAGACCGAACCAATATCTATATCCACTGGGCAATGTGTCCTTAAGGATAAGAACAACTGAATTTTTGGGATTTATAAACCTAATGTTCAGTAACCCATTTTTACCAGAGTTCATATTGCAATTTTTGATTTTAATGGTTTTCTCTAGTAGTGAATATAGACGTTAGTTAGTTCCTGTGACTTGACCCAAAGAGTTGTGAGTTCAATACCAGGCTAAATCAGTGGTGAGCAAGTAACTTACAGGGTTAGAGAGAGATAATTGATAACGACCAAAAAGAGTCTCTACGCAAAAGGAATGAAGATGATATAACCCAGTGATTGTAATAAAGGATTCTGTTGGAAATGCCTAGCATCTGAAGAAGGCCGGAGCGTACAGCAGCCGAAACGTCGTACAAATGGCAACAAAGATGAGGAACAATGTAAATACTCTAAATGTTTTTCTTTCGTCTTTTATTTATATTTTCTTTACATATACATTTTATTATATCTGAATACATATATATATATATATATATAATTTCATAAGAAGCAAACCAATGAAGCCCCTTTCTACTTACTAAGTAGACGAAGATTTTAGTCAGCCTCATTTTTTTATTTTTTTTTTTTAATCATTTCACCCTGAGCAAGGCAGAAACGCCACTGATGTGCAGGGGGTTACATAAATGTAGAAAGATTAATTAGAAAAGAGTGAGGAGTACAAGCTAGTTAGAAAGGAACAATAGAAAGCTGAGAAAGCAGGTGCAATGACAGGTACATGGGCGGAGAGAAAGGGAAGGTTATACAGGGGAGGGGATAGAGCTAGAGGCCAGTGGTTAGTAGGTGAGTATTAACTTTGCTTTTAAATTTCTGGAGGTCGTAGCCGTCAGGAAAGCAAGAATACGGGAGTGAGTTCCACAGGCGGGAAGTGCGAGAGAGGAAGCTGCAGGAGTAGAATTGCCGTCTGCGTTTGGCTAACCTGACTGTGAATGGGTGGGACCCAGTTGCCCTTTTGAAAATATATTATAAAACTCTATATATGAACATAACTAAAAAGCAACACAAGAACTCGAGTAGTTTTCTTATTTAGACTCGTTATATTTAGACACTCATATGGATGCTATACATGCTGTGAACCTCATTCAGAAATGTTTAAACATGAATTATATACAACCGCTTTCGAAGAAATAGCTGCAACTGAAGAAGGATGCCTATCGCCAGATTTGGTAACTGGCACTATGCAATCACAAAAGTCACCAAATAACAGAAATCACATAACTGAGGTCATATAACGGCAGCAATAACTAAAATGTATAGACATAAATAAATGTAACTGAAAGAAAATAATGACATTATCATAACGTTGACGTTCTACGCTATTTTAAACAAAAGGTTGGGAAGGAAATGAATTCTATAAAGTATAACAACAATGGACTAATGAAACCCACTCTCCTGAAAAAGTAGTTTCAGGGCAAATATGTTATAGTTTCAACTATCAGTACCACTTGGTGGTCAGTCAGGGAAGGTAGTATGTTTCCGTAAAAGAAAACAAGTACTGTTAACATTATATGTATATATATATACAGCCTTTGAAATTTGAAAAAGAAATCACACGACCGGCTGTCCAGAGCGAGGGAAAATTTACTCACCCACCAAATCATTTTACTCGATTAAATCCATTTTCTTAATCGTCGCCTTACGTTAACATATCGTGAATCTCCGACGAAAAACAAAAAATAGAATTTTAATTAAAATTTCGAACGTGTTAGAAAGGATTTAAAATTTTATTTTAAAAATAATAACAACAAAATTTTATCTTTCCTCTTAATAATAGCACAAAGATTTTGTTGATGTTTGATCCCTTTTAACATCATATTTTTTTGGCAGTTGAGTGGAGGTACCTAAATTCGTAGCTTCTCTCTTCTGTTTGACTACAATGATGATTAAAAAAATAACAAATCTGATTTTTTCTTATGAAAAAAATTACTTACTTATATAATTTGTTTTTCGGTGCGTGGTTGAAAGAAGTATGCGTATTTTTTTCTTTCTTTCAAATATTAGTTTTACTTTTCGTAAGCGGAGAGAAAATATAGATGTTGAGTCAAGGATAATAATTTTCCAAATGAGTTTCTGAAAATCTGTGAATGTCTTTAATCTAGGCGACAGAGACATTCTGGGTCAACTCTGGAAGCGGTAAACGTATGTTTATACTGACCGGGACGATAAAAAGTCATTGCAGGTCATTTTAACTAACTTGTGAATTTTCAATGGCATACTTTTGGGTTGTAAAAGGAATCAGATTTCCTTTTACTATATTTGAAGGGACACGTTTCATTTCGAGATTTTTAATCGACTGCGGGCGAGTAAAGCAATAAATTTTAATCTGAGTCGATCAGGCGAGTGAAATCTCAAAATCTATATATATATATATATATATATATATATATATATATATATATTCTAAACATATGCTGTTAAATATAAGAGACAATGAATGTCTATTATGTTTAATCATGAGCTTGGTAACTATTGCCGTTGCCAAGCGGAGGTTTATGTCAAAACAAAATAAAATCGTCGGTGATCGTGGATGTTATTGTATTACAGTCTAAATAACCTCTCTGAAGATGGCTCATGTAAGCCGAAAGCTTAGAAGCAAATTAATAAAAAATTATCCAAATGTTGCAGAATTTTTGTTTTTATTTTCAACTGAAATTAAAGCCAAGATACGACGTTTAGAACGGCTCATGATTAAAAATAATAGACATTCATTGTCTCTTATATTTCACAGCATATGTTTAGAAAATTATTTGCTGCCTCAATACACTATATATATATATATATATATAGATATAGATATCGATATATAGTGTAATATTTTAATGATGCTTAGTACCAAAATTGTAGTTTCTTTCACTAGTTTAATAGTAGAAAGGCATTTTTAGGCAAGCAGATTTTGTCATAAAGTGCTTAATATCGAGATAGAGAAAGAGCGTTAGTAGAATTAATGGGGATAATTTTTTCATTTAACGAACAGTGTCGTTTCAACAGAAAAAAAAAATGAAATCCTAAAGATTGAAGCCCTCACAATTACAATAATGCCTTCAGGAAACATCAAGTTGGCATGACACTGAAACAACACTGCTTAGTTTAGTGTAAAATACTCTCGACATTACATATATATATATATATATATATATATATATATATAGAGAGAGAGAGAGAGAGAGAGAGAGAGAGAGTATTTAGGCAGCAATATCTCTTTTATGCAAGTTTTATTAAAAATGACCGATAAGGTGTTACGGCTAAGTTATTTTTTTTAAATTTTTCATGTGATCTTATATTTTTTTCTTTTCAATACGGACAATTTTTTAAACTATTTTATGTACTGAAAATAAAAACAATTATAAAATCACATGAAAGATTCTATAACAAACTTAAACACATCACCTTATTTTCTTAACAAAACTTTCATAGATGCGAAAAGCGAAATCCTACTATCAGTCAAAGTACACAGAGATACATCCACAAACATACTTACATGTACACTCACATACACTCACAACAATTAACGACAGCAGTAGCAGCAAAAAATGGCCATACGTTGAAAGGCACAGTGCACAAGCGGACGTGAAAACAAGCTCTCCTACCATTCTGAAGATGAGATTTTGATCCCGACATATTAATGAATAATAAATAGGTAATACCCAACATCTTCTTTACTTTCCTTTATTTTACTAAACGCATTGTGATAGCCTTCAAAACCTAATCATTTATATATATATATATATAGAGAGAGAGAGAGAGAGAAAGAGAGAGAGTGAGTGAGCGAGTGAGTGAGTGAGTGAGTGAGTGAGTGAGTGAGTGAGAGGGAGAGAGAAAGGAAAAGTAAGAGAGTGAAAGACAAAGAAAGAGAAGGCGATTGGGAGAAAGGGAGAGAGGTACGGTGTAATAATGGTTTGCAGCTCGGATTGAGTTATCAGTTAACCGATGTCGTACATTCACTTACGTGGTCTATGGGCAGCATGAAAGACTGCTTTTTAGGTTCTATAGCTGAAGGTAGCAACAGGTTTAGATGAAAGAAATCTTTAGTTTCAAAACAATCTAGAACTGTTTGGTCTCAGGCTACATGACTCAAAACTTACCACTTCTACAGCAGTTGCAATACATATAGAGCCCATACGACTGATGAGTTACAGAAATTATAATTTTGATCATGACATATATATATATATATATATATTAGTCATCCGCATACAAGCCCGTTTCGCTGTATCCCAGCTCATCAGTGTGGCTAGACATATCCACTTGCTTATATATAAAACATGTAAAAATATTATTCAAATTTTCAAAGATCGTATGGCCATTTCATTGAGTGAAATTAACACTCGCATCATTATGGTAACATACAATTATTTGTTTGGATGTATCTATATGTAAAGAAAATAGAACTGAAGGTAGCGAAAAGAAAAAACAAAAAGGAAAAAGAAAAAAAGAGGGCGAGGAGGAAAGAAAAAAGAAGAGAAGAAAAGGGAGAAAGTGAAAGGTAAAATGTGTCAGATCGGCAGACGAAAGGGAATGCTGTCGAATGGAGGTAGGAGAAATAGACACATAAAAATTCAAATAAAAAGATATATAAATATATAAAAAAGAAAGGAGTCAAACTTCGTCGGCCTTTTTCGTTTTTTTTTTCCCATATTTTTTCCTTTTCAATTCAAAACAGGGCCAGAATGATGTTAAGATCAAAATAATATACCTTGAAATATACCTCAAGAACAAAAAGAAATAAAAACCGGAAGTTACTCTATTATATGGCTAAAAAAGCAAAAACAGTTATTAAAGGAATACTAAAATTTAGATTAATGATAGGAAATTACATTAGATATGAATCCAAGTAGGCATCAATACTTAAGTAATACTTCTGATGAAAATAAATACATTTAAAGATGGACAAAGTAAAATAAATTATATAAAAAAATTATATATAAATATACTTAATCTCAAGTTATATTGCTGATATGAAGGAGTAAAATCATTAACTAATGAAAATTAAAATAATTAATATCATTAGGAAATTAAGTTAAGCTCACGATCATGACGATCATATAAGATTATATATATATATATATTAATCATTTCACCACTGTTGCGCAGGAGGTTACACAGGGGAAAAGTGATGAGAAAGAGGGGTAGTTTATAGGGGGCGTCAAGAAGAGGATAAGAATACTGGTGTGATGGGGTGGAGTGGATGGAGAAAGGAGCTTGAGAGAAAAAATGCGAGTTAGTGAGATAGGAGATGAATATTGACCTAACATTTAAATTCTTGGAGATTGTAGCAGTCGGGGAATCAAGTATATAGAAGAAAATTCCACAGGCGGGAAGTGCAAGAAAAGAAGCTATTAGAGTAGAATTTACCGATTTCACTGTATTATAAAAGTGTGGGACCTAGTTGCTACTCTAGTAGCTCGAGTAAATTCATACATAGTTGGCATCAGTGAGCGAAGTTCATTAGAGCAGACATCGTGAAAGTATTTGTAGAAGAGACACAGGGAAGCCACATCACGTTGTTGAGAGAGCGACTGCAGCCGAGCTGCCAAGTCGGGATCAATCGCTTTACAGATTCTCCGTTGGATTTTGTCAATGATTTTCTGGTGACCATATAAAGGTTAAACCTTTGTATGGTCATCAGACACTTGACTAAGGTACCGTCTGCCGGCTTTGCGTCCAGCTAGAAATTATGCTTGAGACAGTGAAATTCTACTATCGAACTGATAACGTTTAATCCTTTCGGCAGTGATGACTTTGGAGGCTTTTGTATATCTCAGATTGTTGACCCTGTATGAGAAAGGTATTATTTCATTATACTTTAACGATTTACAAATCAGGCGTTAATCAGTTTGTTGATTAACCACTATTTTCTAAACTGTTTTTTTTATTATTTAATATGAAATGACATCTCCCTAATAAAACGTAAGATATTGTCTATTTAATTTACCATTGACTAACCTAGCAGAGATGGGTAACTTTTATCATCAAATCCCTATATCTGTTTGGATGGGCGTTGTGGTGTAGTGGATATCGGCTCGTTATGAAAAGTCGGGTAACCGAGTTCGAATTCTAGTTGAATTCCTTGTATTCACTTACGCGCAAAAAACACTTGGGAAAGGTATTAATCGTCTCTTCCATCTAGTTATGGGTTAAATATCAAGACAAATTGGGTTTTATATCCTTTGTTGTCAACCAGTCTACCACAAAAAATAATGACAACCTATTGCAGGATAATCTTATGCCCAGTCAGTAATGCCTCTTTCGAGACATGATCGTCCATGCTTTTATTACGTATGACACTAGACTCACTGACTGATTATATCTTTTCAATGGTTAATCATTCCTATAATAGCTAGAAGGCAGATCCTGAATTGCTGTGTCGTTGTTTAATGTCAGCCTCATACATTTGACTTCCATAGTTCCTTAATTTAATGCTTAAAAAAAACAACTTTTTCTCACAGTAGATATAATGTGTATCTTTCGCAAAACTGTATTCACTTTTTTTTCTTTCCAAGAATAATGTGAGTGGGTTGTTATTATTTTTATTTATTTTTGTGGCTATGACACTCCGAATAATCGACGACAACATTGTGCTTTAAAACTGTCAATTATTTCTCTTCTTTTCCCTTTTTTAGTTACTTTCTCGCTCTCAGAAGCAGAAGACGATGTAGGCATGACAAGGGCATTCATTAATCACACATTTTTTTTGCCTTGAGTCTTTTTTTTATTTCTCCGCTATTGAGCGTTTTCTTACTGTTCATTTTTTTTTGTTCGACAAAGATTGTTTATTTTATTTTATTTTATTTTTGTTTGTTTTGGAATCGGCTCTTTGCTGATGAAACAGTTTAACTTTTCAGATTGCTAGCTGCGGTTAACCTAAAGAAGAGAAAACATCAATATGCTTTACGCTGTAAGGCTGGATAAACAAAACGAAACGAAAACAAGATATACATGGAAACTCTGGAAGAAAGAAATATACTAAAACGCTCGAGTTAATAAAACAGAAACAATGGGGTTGGTTTTAAATCATTTCTTTTGTGCTTTTCTGGATATTATTGTTCACGAAAACTGGTTATCATTCATTATACGAGTTTATTTTCGTTTATGAAGTGCTACACAGCTAGTCGACAGATCTGAACAAAACAAGAAAATCGAATAATGGAATTTGCTACTGAACTTTATGTGCAGTATGCGTTACGATGGAAACAGTAAGTATGTAGCTATAGGGAGATAGTTAATGTTTATTGGCTCGGCCTTTTGTAATACATAACCAAACTCTCAACAACTTACAAGTTTGATGCAGAATTATCATCAGATTTTATGAGATGGTAGGCACCAGGTTGGTTGTTAATTGTGTGGAATTTGTGTGGAAGAATGAAATATATGCATTTTGCATGTTAAAATAGAAATTTATTAGATCGATTCAAAAACAAGAATTCATAGAAGTTAAGGTTCAATGAGAAGGCTAAGGGTATCAAGAGTTATAGAAAATATTCGTAGTAGTAATTTGTTTGAAAGAATTCATGCGTACATACGTATGTATGTATTAGCGTTTGTTCGGTAGGAGTGTCTTTGAATGGAGAAGAAAAAGTAAAAGGAATCAGCACACGAGAAAGAAGGAGAAAAATTACTAATGTCCGGGTCAGCTTGAAGTTTTTCCCGTTACATTTTAGCTTGTCGTCCCGCTACCCACATTTGACTAGATGACGCTGATCGACGTCATTTATATATGCGTTAGATTGTTCAAACTGGATCGCGAAATCTTTATGTCTTGAAAATCGCTCCTATTGGTCGGAAAATCAATTTAATATCTACTCGCGAAATCCGGTTTTGACTTTTTTCTGTAAGCACGAGGTCAATTCTCTTTTTATTGAGGCAAAACCAGGTTTTCACACGTCATGGTGAATTTTTGTAAAAGTGAAGAGGGCAGATGATTTTAATTCTTAAGTTCCTATCACACAAGTATAGGACTACACTAAACCGAACGACTTAAATAATAAATCTATATAAATGTATATAATATAAAGTATGAAATGAAAAAGGAACAGAAACTACGTCACTCGAGCTTCAAGCATGACCTCACTTCATACGCTTTTAAATATGAAAAACTTAATTTTACTCTGATTAGCCATTAAATACGTTTTATCGGGTACGCACCCCGTCATTTTAAATCATTTGTAAAAGTCGATTTTCTCAATTTTTTCAAAATGTTCACACACACACACACACACACACACACACACACACACACACACACTTATATATATATATATATATATATATATATATATATATATATATATATATTTAATTGTTTCACCCTAAGAAGAGTAAAAGTTTAGACAAGAGGAGAATGAACAGAAAGACGGACCAGTTACAATGGGTGTCAGCGAAAAGGACAAGAGAAGGATATAAACACAGGTGTGAAAACAGTTGCGGAGGCAGAGAGAAAGAAAAATAACAAGATATACAGGGAGGTGTAGAAAGAACTGGAATCAAGTTGAGAAGAGATGGAAACTGATATTGCATTTAAATTCCTGAAGGTTGTAGCCGTCAGGAGAGCAAGTATACGGAAGGGAATTCCACAGGCTGTAAGTGCGAGAAAAGAAACTGAGGGAGTAGAATTGACGGCTGCATTTGGTTGAACTAACTGTAAGTGGGTTGGACCTTGTTCCCAATCTGGTTACATGAGGAAATTCTTGTGGCTGTTGCACCTGTGAGCTATATATATATATATAAACTTTTGTATAAATGGAACTTTGTCTGTGTGTGTGTATGTATGTGTGTGTGTCTTTGTGTGTGAGTCTGTTACCTATAGACTCCGAAAAGGCTGAACGGATTTTCTTTAAAATTTACAGAGCTGTACTGTAAGTCTCTGCTAGTGTTCTTAGCTTGGTTTTGTGTCGAGGTACCCCCAATAAATATCGAAAATCGATAATCGAAAAAATCGCGTTATAGTAGAAGTGGTCCGATTTTAATCAAATTTGATACACTCATAGAAAAAGACATAAGAAACGATATTCAGAAGTTTCAATGTTGCACTTCTTACAATAGTGCAGAAAATCAATAATATATATATATATATATATATATATATATATATATATAAAAGGCAAAATGTTTGTGTGTGTGTCTGTTTATCTGTCTGTATGTCTATTTTTTTAGCCTTCAAAATTCAGTTTACGACGAAAAAACTTATTTGATATCGATACCAGGAAATCAAAATTTGATTTACATGCATTCATTTTTTTTTTCAGTCTACGGTTTCGCTTTAACTGGAAACAACTATTGCTTTTTAGTCTTTCGTGCCAACCTCCAAAGAGTCTGAGCTCCAGGACCATGGATTAGTTTTAGTGCTTTCATTACACCCGAGCAACGCCGGGCTATCCTGCTAGTATATATATATATAAATATTATATGATAAAGGCTGTGGTTGCCCATTAATGAATCCTGGTAGATATTCTAAATATCTCAGAATCGCCTCACCGTAAAGTTTGTGAGTGGAATCTAATGTTCTAGACGCCTGAATATCACGAGTGCGCGCTATATCTATCTATCTATCTATCTATCTATCTAGCTAGCTAGCTAGCTAGCTAGCTTGCTAGAGCGCGCGCAAAAGAGATGGGAAGCAATACTTATTTTATATATGTTTCGTTGAATGTTTGGTCCAAAGAAATTCTGTAAAATTTCTAATAAGTTTTTCCTTTACTTTTATGAGGACTAAGAGTGTGTAGAAACGTTCCGTTGTTATTTCTGTACCAAGCGCTTTCAAAATATTTCACTGGACCAGTTTGATGATAAAATTTACAAGTTGTTATTAGCATATTTGTTTGTTTTTATTCTATGAAGTGTTATATAAAAATAATATTAATTTCATGCCGGTATACGAGCAATGTCTCCGTCGTTATCAAATGGGAAAGTTGATCCTGATCTGTATGTTAGATTACAAATGGAACAGGGATTTGGATCCAAAACTCTAAAGATTGAAATGAGGTTGGTAGATACAATAGCTTCATTATTTTAGTTCTTTTACGACGTTAATTATCTTCTGGAAAGCATTTTCTCCATCCAAATACTCCTCTGGATTTTAAAGTCGTATTTGCCGTTCTTTGGTAAAACAATCCCTAAATAGTTTTTAACTTGGTTAATTTGAGTGTCTTCAATTTCTAGTTTGTATTGTGAACTTTTCCTTTTACTGATGACTGTACATTCTTCCCTGTTTTTTAAAAAAATATTTAGTATTTCTCACTTTCCTTTACTACATTCTCTAAAAAGTTAATGTATTTTCATATTCAAGATGTGTTATCAAGTCAATGACATCTGCATATGTTATGTTAAGGTTCTGGTTGACATGAAGAATCCTGTTTGGATTTCTAATTCTCTAAGGACCGACACATTGTAAAGTTTGCACTCTCATTTAGAATTCTTCCGACCAAATTTTGTATTAGAAGTATTAGAAGATCCTGGTAAATGATATCTTCAGGATCTTAATTGATGGGATGCAGCGATTATTTGTAATTACGTATGGAAATTGTTTCTGGGAAAATAGACAAAACACAGAAGACAAGTTTCAGTGTTCAATTTTAATGTTTCTTGATGTATTGAGTCGCAATAAAATAAATATTTTTGTAACATTATACTATGTCTACTCATGCGAAGAATAAATTAAAAAGTGCATGCAATTTCCATAGAATATCTACCCTTAAACTGATGAGTTGCAAATGCATATGTCACTTTTCAACATGTATTTCTGGGTTCGTTCCACAAGTTTCTTCGTCCCTTACGAAGCACAAATTGTTACCTTAACCAAAGTTATCATGCATTATGGCTTATGCAGACCACCCTCTAGATGTGTTTTCGGGGCTCGATATTGATAGCTCACCTGATCGGTTGTCGTCCGTTACATTGGTTCTCGGTTTAAAATATTCTGCGCACTTATAAAACTTGCGGTTATTCATGGTAAGTGCGCCAATTTGCGCCGATATGCGGCCATTGAATTCCGCAGTTTTGATTTCTCTTGCCCTCAGAAAGCAGACTAGGCACGTTGTTTCTCGATAGTTAAATCGCTGATTGTAGTATCCAGCACTTCCCAGTGGTTTTTACTGCATAATTTTAAAATAGTTTCCATTTTCTTATTTACATATCACCTTATATTGTTATATTATATATCCTTATATTTATTGGATTAATACAAAATATTTTGATCCTGGGCCTGACGGTAAACTGCATCTGGCAGCATAGCCTCTAAATGAGAGTTTGTGAGGAGCATGGAACCACCTCTTAATTGGTGTTTTTCCCAGATCTACACTGAACCGAAGTGGTAGCACCTGTTAGGATCCCAGCTATGGGCAAATTGTTAACCCGCAAACCGGGGTCAAAACGTTATGAAAATATAAAAATACACTTTTATAGAAATATATACATAAAAATAGACTTTTATAGAAAAATAAACATTTTTGAAAGTAAAAATATTACCAACAGTACATTTTTAAAGAAAAACATTATTCTCAGCAAAACATTTTTGAACACAAAACTAGAAGACATTTTCAGTTTTCTAAGATAAAAATGAATAAAAACAAAAACGATTCATTAAAATCTGACTAATTCAACCTTTTCACTATAACCGAAAATTAAGAAAAAAAAAACAAACAAACAAAAAAAAAAACAAACAAACGAAGAAACCTTAAAACTTTATCTTTTTGGCTTTAAATAACCCACAGAGGTTGAGATGCCGTTAAACAAGACTCAAACTCAAACAAAATATTTGGTTTGCAAGTTTTATATCTTTTTAGTGTAGATATCTGTAGGACAGTTCTGAGTTGAGAACATGGAGCCTTAAACCTAACCTAGCAGCTTAAGAGTGCTGCCGCTGCTACTTGCCAAGCTTGATACATATACTGAGACAATAACCTAGTGGATTAAAGAGTTGGTTCATGAATTTCGTGATATAATAATCGCTAGTTCAATTGTTGGATTTGGCAGTGAGTAATGGACTGGGAAGTAACAGGGCGAGCAATAAGTTGGCAGTACAAAAAGAGATAAGATGCTCAAGGGCTGGAACAGAGGAATGATAACACCATGCTCCTTTAGATAAACGGCTCAGTTTTAAATTCCATGAAAATTACCCAAATTGACAAGTGTTTGATTAAGCCTGGAGGGCTTAACAACCAAAACGTTTTGATGAAAGCAACAAAGATTAAGAAAATAGTCCATGCGTAAAATGTAAACAAAGATGTCTCCTTATAAAAGGATTAAAACAGGACTTAATAAAAACAAATTTTAAACGGTTATTTTTGAATTTTCAGAGTTCTACTAATATCAGGATTCCTCTCAGAAAGCATAGAAGACTACCTATATAATACTTTTATGCAAGTGAATTTTTCTGGTCTAAATTAACTAAAGCGAAGTTCATTTTCTTTATGTATTGTTGAATTGAAATTTCAAATTCGATTACTTTCGTGGAAAACGTGAAGTTCATTATTGATTTGTCTGGCCCGAATGCAATCGAAGTTACATTTTATTTTGCTTTCTTTTCTTTTAGACATTGCCCAAGGAAAACATGTCCCGATCGGGTAAACTGTTCGATCGAAAATGAGGCTGAATGCTTTATTTTTGATTATTCTCTAACTCGTCGCTTATAAACAATATAAAAAAATGTTATAATTTAAGGTTATCCTGCTTCAAATCTCTCTTTCTTTTCTCTGTTTCTTTTTACCTCTTTCTTTCATTCTTTCTTTATTTCTTTTTTATTACTACCTTCTCTCTCGTCTATTAGCTTCTGAACCTTCATCTCCTTTAATTTATTTCCAAGTTTTCATTTTCTCTATTCATTCTTTCTCCTTTATTTGTGTTTGTATTTTCTTTTCCTTTTTATTTCTCTTACAATTTTTTTTTCAACAGCATTCCCTCTCTTTTCTAGATGCCGTTCATTTTCCAATACGTTCGCTTATTTTGGCTTTAATATTTTTTTTTTATTCGTTTTATTATCTTACTTCGTTATCCCTACTTTCTTTCTTGCTATTCTTTATTCTATATCTTTTCTGTATTTAGTTTGCTCCACGCATTCTCTCTATCTCTCTTTTTTTCCCCAGAAATTCACGACTGTTATTAACTATTATTATCTATAACCTATTTTTTCTTTTGGTCTTGTTTTTATACCCGAAATATGTCTTTTTTAAAACTCTTTTTCCTTATTTAAATTTGTGTTTTATTCTATGCCATAAATCACGACATTCATTGTTCTTCTTTCTTACACCCTTTTTCAAACTGTCTTCTCCGCTTGCGTTTGCATATTACTAAGCTTGTTTTTTTTTATTTGATTATTTTGTTTTACTTATTTTATTCGATTGCTTCTTTATCGTTGTTATTCAACCACTGTCGTGGTTGAATAAATTCTGAAGTCCGACATTGAGAGAATCTAGACAGCTTTTAAGCTTCACAACTAATTCAGTTCTCAACCAAATTTCAAGCAGTTTACAGAGTTAGGACACCTCCTTTGTTACTGTTTAATAAATACTGAATTTTGGTTCAGTAGAAAAAAAAGTTACATAAAAATATGTGAAATCAGCAAGAGGAGACTAACTGCATTAACCTATTTTAACCCAGGGTCCTCATTTGAGGACAGCATAAAAACTGTAAAAAATAATGCGTATAAATCATTATATAAAACCATTATTATATACAGGTAGTGAGGACATATTGATTTATCCATAAAATTACCTTACAAATATTGCCCAGTTGGAAGAAAAATTATTGTGATTTGTATATGAATGTAATGTTCTAAACCCCGAGAACACTGGGTTCAAATGTTTTAAGTACTTATGAAGCTATAGGGGCTAGTTAATGATTGTTTGATTCGGCCTTATTTAACCGAACTTCTCTACAGCTTACAAGTTTTATCCAGAATTATCATCAGAAGGTTTTCATCAGAAGGTTTTCATCGTTATCAGAAAGTTGGTTGCAGGTTGGAATGTGTGCAATAGGGAGGAATAGTGTAAGAATAAAATATACATTTTGAATGTTAAAATAGAAATTTATTAAAATCATAGAATGACATAAGTTGTAAGAGTTAATGTGCAAATAGAAACATTATTAAGAAGTTAAGGGTAGAGTTCGTGTTATGGGTATCAAGACTCGTAGAAATGTTCGTAGTAGTATTTGTTGAAAGTGTATATGCATACGTATGTATGTATGTATTCAGTAAAATGTCTTTGAATGGAGAAGAAGAAGTAGAACGAATCAGTACACGAGAAATAAGGAGAAAGAGAACAAGATGCGACCTGACCTAATCTTCGGATCGATTTGAAGTTGAAGTTACATTTTAGTTTTGGCTTTCCCGTTGCTTCCATCTGAGTCTCTCTTGACCGATCACAGAATGTCCTTAAGTAATTCAATCTGGTCATGTGACAGGCTCCAGTGAGCATATTCGCTTTTAGATGTAAAATAACGTAATTATGAATTTTCTGTTTTTAATCCAATCAAGATTGTGTGAATAGTCATTTGAATACAGTTTTGCTGATGGGTAATTTTACTTTGGGTTGTTCCCAAATGCTTTTAGTTCTTAATTTCATATTCATACACTTAAAAGACTGAGTGACTAACGCTTCTAATAATAAATCTTACTCTTCATAATTTAAAAAAAATATTTTGCATGCGGTTTTCAACATTTAAATTTTGATGATATCTTTTATCATTTTTGTCAGTGAAACGTTGCTTATCACTTATCATTTTATCAGAATTGATTATGAGAAATAATTATGAATAATTAGTTTTGTATTGCTTTTTAAATCAATTGCACATGATTCATTTCTTTTTAATATTATTAAATGCGACTTTCGGCATTAAATTTATATTAAATTAATAGCAATACCTGGAAAATCATGAATTACATGGAAAAATGAGCGGATGAAAAGTATTCTTTTTTCCATGTAATTATAAGGGTGAGATATTGCAACAGATATTTTATATCTATATAGACATTCCTTTTTATAGTAAGTAAATCACTATTTTAAAGGCATGATATATATATATATATAGTCAACCGCAGACAGATTTGCTTCGCTGTATCACAGCTCATCAGTACGGTTAGACTCCGATTGCTTTTAACCTAGGATTGAAACCCGACCGAAGTGGCGTCAGTCGGCGATTCTACCTCTGGGCTATGGGCGCTCGGTAGAAGGAGGCAGACTTTTTAGCATGTATATTATCATTATACACACCCAATAGCCAGAGTGCTCTAATTCATTATTGAATGACCGATGCGTACATGCCAGGGTAGCTACTGTTTTTCAAAGTCTACCATTCTTCCAGAGTGCTCAATCATGGTGTGAGAGCGTATATATATATATATATATATATATATATATATATAGGTTCGTGTGTGCGTGTGTGTATGTCTGTGCGTGTATATATATATATATATTATATATATATATATATATTTATATATATATATATATATATTAATCTAAAAAGAAAGTGACCTGAAGGTAAAATCTCAAAATAATCTCCTAATAATCTCCTAATAATATAATTTGTTATTATTAAAAATGTTACATCTGAGATGGTGTCAATGTAAATAAAATAATTTATCAACAAAGCCAATATGTTTACATACAAAACATTAAAAAGTTATGATTAATGTTAAAGATCGCCGAAAAACAAATTCAATTCACAGAAATTATTATTCGATGATAAATTTTGAATTCATATATATATATATATATATATATATATATATATATATATATATATGTATGTATGTATGAATGTATTAGGAACTTAATAAGTTTTTTACTGATGTTGTATTTACAAAAATTAGTAACAATCACTAAAAGTATTTTCCTTCGATGGCTATAAGTTCAAATCATTTCTAATGCATTCAAACATTTTGAAATTGTTGTGTGATCAATTTCTAATGATTCTGCGAGGTCAGCTTGCGACTGACACGAGTCTTCATACAGTAATGCTTCCAATTCTTCGTCTTTAAACTTTTTCGATGAGCCAAAGCGTTCTTTACATCAGCTTCAAAAACATTGTTTCAGTAAGCATTTAAACCAATCTCTGCATGTTGTTTCCAACAGTCCATAGTCGACGTAAGTTTTAACAATAATTCTATATGACTCAACTGCAAACTTCTTTTGAATAAATTAGTGAAGTAAAATTCCCCGCAAATACACATTCTTTGGCACAAAATCCAACATGAAAATGCTATGAAAAAACAAAATTGTTTAAATTTCGACGAAATGATATACACTGAATTTCAAGCTTGTTTATAGTACGTCCTTATATATGCGTTGCCATCTGGGAACACCATCTGTTAGAAAACAGCGCGAATATATTCAAGGTCCTAATGTATTCAGAAGCAAGAATTCAGAGGCGTATTTCGGAAGCAAGAATTCTCCTTAAAAATCCGGTGGAATAATATTGCTACTTTTGTCGATCCAAATTTTACTAAATTTTTTTTAAACTTCAGAATTGTTTCATGTAATCGGTAAATTTACAAAGTTCACATTTATTTATATTTTATATTTTTTTATACATTTGAATGTTCCTAAATTCGTTTTTATTCGTGGATATTTACGTAATTTTCCTGGTTAATTCCGGTGTTTTCCCGTTTGGTAGAACGAAGGTGACGTCATTTGAACGGTCAAACTGAAATTTTGTCTTGTTTTTATACACATGTCAATATAACATCCGCAAAGTTATCTTGTGTAATGTTGGCTGCCTATCTTGTTAAAAACAGCTTCCATCTTTTTGAGTTTTTCTTTGCATTGAGTCCTATAAAATATTACCTCCTAAAAAGAATTGATATATATATATATATATATATATATATATATATATATGAAATTATTTGTTTCAACATTATTTTGATCGATACTCGTATTTAAGTAGATAGTCTGTTCATAATCGAACAATACTATCTATTTATTTCTACCGGCCTGATTCGATAAATTTTTGTTACGAAAATGTGTATCATTCAGCAGGATTTGAACCTGCGACCCCTATACATATAGGGGAAACCACCAATTGATCTGGCGCGTCTTAGAACGCCGTTACGAAACAAAGAAATATCGTAAATAAGCAAGCCGGTAGAAATAAATATATAATACTGCTTGATTATGAACAGAATATTTACTTAAATATGAGTATCGATCAAAAACTAATATTCAAACAAATAATTTCAATTTGTCGGTTTGTTTATAAACATTTCCTTAATATTCGTTAATTTCCGCAATATGTGCGTTGTGGTACAGTGGATATCGGCTCGGAACGAGAAACCGGGGAGCCGAGTTCGAATTCCTGCTGAATCCATTGTAATCACTTACGCGCAAATACCCTTGGGAAAGGTATTAATCCGCTTTTCCTTCCAGTTATGGGTTAAATAGCAGGACAGATTGGGTTCTGTAGCCTTGGTCGGCAACCAGTCTACCGCAGAAAGCAATGGCAACCTACTGCAGGATAAGCTTCTGCCCAGTCGATCATGTCTCTTTTGAGACATGATCGCCCAAGCGTGTATCCCGTATGGCACTCAACTGACTGATATATATATATATATATATATATAATTCAATAATAAATATATATATTCATATATATTATATTATATTCATATTCATATTCAATATATATATATATTATATTCATATTCATATTCGGTATTTATATAAATATATATAATTCAATAATTCATTCAATAATGAATTAGAGCGCTGTAGCTATTGGGCGTGTATAATGATATAAGCGCTAAAATGGCTGGCTTCTTCTACCGGACGCTCGTGGCCCAGAGGTAGAATCGCCGAGTGACGCCAATTCGGTCGGGTTTCAATCCTGGCTTAGGAAGCGATCGGAGTATAACCGTATTGATGATCTGTGATACAGCGAAACAGATCTGTCTGCGGATGACTATAGTATATATATATATATATATATATATATATATATAATGATTTGTACCCACAGAAAACACCAATAACCTTAAACAGAATAGACGTCATAATTATCCCAAACTCGAGGAACCATTCGGCCAACACTTATCGTTGGCTTAATTATAAAGGGTCAAAGAAGGACAAAACAACGGATTACTTACAATAGTGGGAGAAGATGGAACTCGTTTAAAAGTAAACTTTAACGAAAAAGATATTAAAATGTAAGGGGGTATATACATATAATTCCACAAGAGTGAAATAAAAGAGAAACAATGTTACACTCACAAACACTCCAGTAATTGTAAGAAGAGGAGGAAACGCTACTTTCTGTCCGCACAGGCTCGGCCGCTAGATTTTTAGGTAAATAACCTCCAAAACTCGAAGATGATATGCCGATCGAGCACTGTGCAAAACAGAAAACCAATTGCTCTCATACGAGGAGGCACATGCTTGACTTTCCAGCAGGTATTGGTCAATTGCTGAATCTAGGACTGATTGGGTTGTTCTTATAGCTCTAAGAGGGCTGCCCGATCGTATGTTTGCGGGGACGTGTTGAGCAACTCGCGTCTCCAACCTCAGATTGGTTCGTCCTATATATGTCCCATCGCAGCAGCACTTAATTTTGTAAACAACAGAACTTTTCCGAAAATAGGACAACCTATCTTTACTGAAGGATGGAAACATAGGCCTTGTCTGAAAAACAACACGCAACTGCACCAACAAATAACCGGACGAAACACTTGCCGAAACTTTGTCGATTACAGTTTGACGTTTTCTTCCAAGCCAGGGTAATTTTAAATACAAATGACAGCGACTAGGTCCTTCAAAACTTGGTTTTTTAAAACATTTGACCTTACGATTTTTCACCCGTTTTACTACATTAGTTGGGTACCCGTTACCTTCAAAAATATTTTGCAAGCGAATTAATTCGCTGCTTATACTCTCCGGAGAACAAATATTAAGGGCACGGTGAACCGAAGTTTCAATTAGACCTATTTTACGGGACTTAGGAACAAACGAGTTTCAATTGGTGTACAAACCGGTAAAGGTGGATTTGCGAAAAACCGAGGTCACGAAATCCCCGTTGGGGCGCTGAACACAGACATCCAAAAATGGACATCTCTATATCCATAGTAAACTGAAGAGAGGGATGTAAGGAATTTAACTGAACTAGAAAATATTCATATAGCGCTATCAAATAAGGAGAAGGTGTCATCGACGTAACGTCGATATATCAAAGGCTCATCCACTTTCGCAAATAACAAACGCTCATAATATTCCACAAAAATATTTGCAAGAACAGAACCCAAAGGACTATCCATCGCAACCCCGTCAGTCTGAGCATACATCGTCCCGTCAAAACTAAATTCGACCCCCTCAGTTGCCAACCGCATACACTCTAAGAATAACACATCGAGAATTACTGCCGAGCCTAAATGTCTCCCATTAAGGATATATATATATATATATATATATATATATATATATATATATGTATTTGCTAAACATATACTGTTAAATATAACAGAAAATAAATGTCTATTATGTTGCATCATGGAACGTTCTAAACATCGTATTTTGGCTTTAATTTCAGGTGAAAATAAAGACAAAAATTCTCCAACATTTGGATGTTTTTTATTATGCTGTTTATAAGCTTTCGGCTAACATGTGCCGTCTGGATATAGACGCAAGGCATGAGAATGATATTCCCCAGTGATTTTAATAAAGATTTCAGTTCGAAATTCCCAGCAACCGAAGAAGGCCAGAGCGAACAACGGCCGAGACATTGTACAAATGTCAACAAAGATGAGGACAATAATCCGAATAATATAAATAGTGTAAATAATCTCTCATCTCAGATATATAGACAAAGGTATTAATCAGGCTCAACGTTGATTAGCTCTGCTGATCGTAAGGGACCGGCCTTTCAAGTTGATGTTTCCGTAATGAAGAGATGTGAATTCATGCATCGACTGGAATTTGGATATGGATCGACAAATTCGCTTTTAGTACATCCGATCAAATATATGTATCGTTTCCCTTTAGAACGGGATTGATCCGCAGCGTCCTATCATTTGGACGCTCTTAGCAAAGTTTGGCTTTTTACACTCCTCATTGACTCTTCTGGCTATTTCGTCGAATATTCTCCGAACGGCGTTCGCTGTGCCTGGGTGGAAATTCCATGTGTTTAAAATCCTATTGACGAACGAGCTGAGATTACACTGGTCGATGCCTTGTACAGATTGTTTATGATGTTGCAGTGAGAAGTGCTGAATTACTTATTGTTGCAATTCATGCTGCCATAATCAGTGTGAAATTCATTTCTTTTTTCCGCAGTTGTGACTTTTATGTCAAATTGCAGTCAGAATTAATGGAACCATCGAGAAGCATCCTTGTTCTCACAAAGGCGAGAAGTGAAAGGTTAGCTTGTGGGCAAATTACTGTGAACAAAATTCATGGAGCATTGAAGAGGCTTTGGCAATAAAAGATTTCTAGTTTTGTCTTCCTCATAATGTACCCCAGAAATTTCAACTGTCTCTCCTAGGGTGTCTCTTAATATGTATGAATGCCCAACAGAACTAAACGAATAGATATTAGATTCAAAATCAAGTCAGAACAAGCTACCTCAAACTTATGACCTTGCGCCAAACATAGCTAAGAAAAGTAAAAATAAAAAATTGAATACATTCAAAAATTTGAAAATCTTAATAAAGTTGTCATTTTGTTGTTTCTCCTAAACCTTGTTCTCTCATCAAGTATGCTATGTGCTGTTATCTTCTTTTCCTCAATCTGTGCTGTGAGTGTCAGATTTTCCAAGCTTTCTTTCCTCGTTACGTTTCTTAGAAATTTCTACTGTTCCTTCCTGATGTCAAGTATAAGTTTCCTCTTGACTTGCATTTACTCTAAAACATCGTCGTTGATTCTTGCACATATATAAATCTACCATCAGCCCGTGCATTAAATACTGCTGTCACATCTGGTTGGGTGACCCTGCTATGCATATTGAGGTTTTTAACAAAATCCAACAGAGAATCTTCAATATTATTGATCCCGACCTGGTATCACTTTCTCATAGTCGGACTGTGGCTTTCATCTGTCTCCTCTACAAATATTTTCACAGCTTCTGCTAGACTGGCGACTAGGTTTCACCCTTTAACAGCGAAACCAATCATATTTAACCTCAACTTCTACCCCACAGCTTCTTTTCTTGCACTGTGGAATCCCCTTTCGTATACTTACTTCCCTGACAGCTACAATCTCCAAGAAATTAAATGCAATGTCAATTGCCATCTCTCATCTCCTTGACTTGCATCCTTTCCCTGACAACCATTGTATCATGCTCTTCTTCCCTTCCACATGCAGTTCTCTTCACACCAGTGTTCTCATCCTTCTCTTACCCATTCTCTGACACTCTCTGTAACTTGTTTCTCTATCTCATCACTCTACTCTTATGTAACCCCCCTGCGCATTAGTGGTAGTACTGCCTTGCTTGGGCTGAAATGATTTAAAAAAAAAGGATTCGGTGCATCCTAGTGTAGAGCTACATGTTTGTTGTTTCATCGAGATTGTCCAGAATTCACTACGATATAGGACGACAGATATCACATAACTGTTCTTTAATCCTCTGTTTGTTTTCGACGAATTTCTTTTCTCGAGACGATAGTGCTATTAAAAGATCAGGGGTTACTGAGAATAAAAGAAAATAAGAAAACGTAATTACAGAGAAAGGACAATAAAAGAACCGGATGGAGGAAGAAAGAAGAAGACGATTGACGCTTCATTTAATTTTTTTAAGAACTCAAATGAGAAGAATTCAAGGAGCAAGGAGATAGCTTCACGGGAAAATAGTCCGCGAAAAGAAACTTTAGCTATTCGAACGGTAAAAATAAAAAAAAACCTAGTTGTCAATCTGGTCTGTCAGTTAAGTGCCATACGTAATACACGTCGGGTGAAAAAGACACTTTTTCGATTCATGGCTGACGAGACAGATTATTGCAGTACGTTTCAATTTCTTTCTGGGGTAGACTGTTTGCCAGCCAAGGCTTAGAACCCAATCTGTTCTGGTAGTCAACCCAAAGCTGGAGGTAGAATAATAGTATTATTACCTTTCCTAAGGGTATTTGTGCGTAAGTGAATGCAAGGACTATAGTCGGAATTCGAACTCGGCTCTCCAATTTCTCATTCTGATCGCATCTAGTACTACCGATATACACTACCGGCCATAATTATTAGGCAACCTCAGCTTTTTAAAATAAACTATGCATTTCATACTATATTAACTATTTATGGTCAAATGAAAATAGAATGGTTCTTTTGTTATTATTACTTTTCAAAATTTTACAAGGCAAGGAAGCAAAAATGAACTCGTCCGAATCACCCTAAATTTTCTTCATTCTTTCATTGATGAAACTGCAATATAGGTAATTATTAAATATTTATAAATTCATTTGATTCACATGTTTTTGAGCAGTATTAACAAGAGAAACATTCTATTTTCATTTAGAATTATCTACTTGGCAATAAATACTAAAAGATAGTATGAAATACATCATTTTTTAAAACACTGGGGTGGTCTAATCATTATGGCCGGTAGTGTACATTACAGAACAATATCAATCTAGTACTGTGGATAGCTTTACGCAGTCGTGGTGCCAAGGAGAAAAGCTCATCAGAATAATTGCCATAAAATATTTATAGTAAAGGAAAAAAGTGTATCTACGTTACGGCGGTAGGAAAGTGTTAGAATCCGAGTTAACAAAAAGAAAGAAAATATCAGGCCACATTGCAAATATTTATTTTATATAATGTCAGTGTGCATATAGTGAACTGGTTTTTCCTCTTTTATGTGCCGTGTTTCTTTAGGACGTAGGCGATCGTGGCTCTCCAAATCATTCTGTCTCTTGTATGTCTTTATACATTTTGTCTTGCTATTTCTCTCAAACCCTGCTATACTATTCATTTGCTTAAGCCTATCAAACATCTCACTTTCAATGCGCCCTGTGAGTATCAGATTCTCAAAACCTTCCTTTCTCATTACGGGTCCCACAAACTTCAGCTAACTCTTAGCGACTTATAAAAAACAACCCAACGAACTGATTTCAAATTTTGGCCGAGTTCGGAAAAAAAAACATTTTTACAAAGATATAAAAAATCATCAACACATCACTTCTCCCCCTAGCTATGGTTTAAACAGCAGCGCAAATAAAATCGTGATTGACGAACACTGTAGAAAAAGAACAACACATAATTAATATTAGACCCATGAGACATTGGCCAAGCATGTACTATACAACCATTGATCATAGACTTTACAATGATTACGTGCCCTGAATGCCCCAACGTAAAATCGGCATTGTGCCTCATCACGCCTTTGTGCGTAGGCTCGGCTAAATACCGAGTTCATAATATTGATTGATATTTTCAATACTGTTTAATTTTGATTATTGCCCCATTAGAATGTAGGTGATCATAACACCAAAGATTCTGTTTCTTTATTAACTTCGAATTGCCAAGCATTCTTAGTAAGAATAGTAAAAATAATTCACGTAACCATCTCTAAGTATTTTCTCTCTTTTAGTTTGTTACTACCCAACTTTAGAGGGCACAGTGTATTGTGGTATCATGTTTATCCATATATTAGGTTGTCCCAAAAGTTCGTAAACCCTTGCAAAAAATTGAAATTTTACTCGCCAGGTAATCTAAGGTTACCAGAAAACACTTGCAAAAAATTGAAATTTTACTCGCAAAAACAACAAAAATTATTGCTCAGAACCATCATTTTCCAAAACTTTCTGCCATCAATCTGCAAGCTGTCGGATCTAGTCAAATTACCATTCAGTCGGCTTCGAATCAATGAATTTTTGACACGCTTCCTCGACTTCATCAAACGAGTCGAATCGGCGGCCCTTCAGAAAGTGTTGCATTGAGCAGAAAAGGCCGTAATCTGATGGAGCACAGTTAGGACTGTAGGCTGGATCTGGCAGAACCTCAACGCCGTCCAGCTCTTCAAACTTGTCTTTGGTCTTCCTGGCGGTGCGTGGCTTGGCATTGTCCTGCTGCATCAAAGCGCTCTTTCGGTTGATCCGATCGGGGTACTTTTGCTTCAACTTTTCTTAGACCCGCTCAAGTTGATGACAGTAAAGTTATGCAAGACCATTCAGAACCAACCCAAAATGCACGATTCCTTCAAAGTTCCACCAAACGCACAACATGACTTTCTTGCCGAATCGATCTTGTTTTGGAACCGGCTGTGTCTCTTGCTCTTTCTGAACCCATCGCTTGTCTCGATTGTTCTGGACCTGATAAACCCATTTCGCAAGTGTTTACGAACTTTTGGGACAACCTACTATTAATTTTCAATATTATATATGAGGATTTCTTGACAAGGATAGTGAAATGATTCTCCGTTGACTTTTTCTACAGCATGGAATCTAGAGTTTTCCTTCTCTTAAATTGGTTTTCACCAACATTTGGATTGTGCTTTCTACCCTACTGTCATGATTCTCAGCGGATTGCTTTTCTTTTTTATCTGTGAATTGCAAATCACAGTTTTCAATGACAATGAAGTGATATTTACCGTTTCATTCTCCAGTTTTTGCCTCCTGTTTGACTGCTTACCGCTAATGACTAGTAAATTCAGTCTACCCTGATTTGTAACCAATATCATTTGTTTTCATGCCTTTTCTAAGAGTATTTTTGTAACAGTGAACATAACAGACTTTGTTGGAATTTGAACTCGCCCCCTTCCTGTTTTTCTTTTCGCGTAGATATTTGTTACACGTCACACACATCTTGTCGTTACGAACCTTTACTTTAAATTTGCACTGGTGATGTATTTTTAAGTAAAAAAAATAACATTTTGACAGGAAATAAGAACGAGCCCGTAAATGGAAGTAGAATATACTTAAGTTAATTAAAAGTCGAAATTAAAGTGAAGTTCGTGACTGCAGAAGAACCAAGACACTGGTTGTTTCATTCTAGGCTAAACTGAAATCGATTTGAATGATTATTTAATGCGAAAAGTGCTTCGAAAAGGTGTCACACCTCGGAAGGATTTTAATTTGAACGTAAATAAAATTAATGCGCACTAGGGTTCTAATCAAGTTATCTACCAGAGTAAAGCGTCTTGGTAATGGTCTGAAAATCTTAATTAAATCCGAACTCGAATTAAAACCTTTTTAGTGATGATTTCAGTTAAATAAATACCAGTAAACTACCTTCATAGCACAAAATTGTAGTTTAATTTCAATACAAATTTCGAAGGTTAATCAATAGTATTAAGTGGAAAGCGATCATGTAATCGAAATTTAATCATGCCATAATAAACCGTTATTAAGAAAAAAATTATCAAGTTGAATCAGAATTAATAGGTTTTCATTTTAGAGTCGACTGTTACTAAATTTAATCAACACTCAATCGAACAATATGCACATCGAATCTATAATCAATATATATACGTTCATGGAAACTGTCTGGAAATTCTAATTAAATGAAAAACCGAATTTAATTTCAAGATTAAAACATGGTTTTCCAAATTGACTAGCATCACGTAGTTTTTCTACTTTCATTAATTATCAATAAACGACAAATAATACTAAATTGAAGGCAACACGTTCTTGACTCAAGGTCGAACTTGAAAAGAAAGTAGAAAATTAATTCTCAGATGGTAGTTCTTTTAATACACGAATGTTGTATTAATATGTAGTATGGCTCTCGTGCAAAACATTACCAAATAAAGGCAAGAACCCCCTTGATATGTTGTAATTACACCCTTGTGAAAATTAATTGAAACAAAAGGAATCATGTCTTACGAGGATTTTTCACACTTTTCATAAACAATGTATACGTCGTCTCATTGGCGTCGTTTTTCACTCTTAACCGAATTTCCCATTGCTGATGGTTCCAGCTTCTTTCTTTACCTTGATGACACGGCTAACAGCTAGCTGAAAGACTGACACTAACAATATCTGCGATCTTTCCGTAATGTTTGTCAGTGTGTTCGTGCAGCGTTAAAATTTTCGTACGATTTCTTGAAGTAATTTAATGTCGGAAAATTTTTCCGCGTTCTGTACCCACAAAACAAATTGAATAAAGCACTTCGAATTTCAGCGCATTGTCGTTTCCTTTCAGTTTTTGAAACGCTAATGTAGATCTGATAGACACTTTCTTGAGTAAATATACTCTGCATCACATCATCCTCGGAAAGAAGGAATTATTCCCTGACCTACGAGCATCCATTGATACATTTGATATAAATTTTATTGATCACCTAATGAAGAGTAATACACTCCTGGGTTGCATCACATCACCCTCGGAAAAAAAGAATTATGCCACGATTTACAAGGAACCCATAGATATCGACCTCTGATAGTCATTTTTTTTAATGGCTAATGCTAGTCTCTTGTAGATCAACAAATTGCGTCGCACTGGTCGCACTTTTTCAACCGATCTATAGTGGAACGATTGCATGGAATCAATGGCTACGTCTACAGCTAGGAACCTTGAATCACTGTGTCGAGCCAGAAAATTTTCCTCGTCAGATTCCATGTGGCACATTTATAAATAGACGATTTTTTTTAATCATTTCACCCCAAGCAAGGCATTCCACTGCCACTTTTTCGCAGGGGTTACATAAGGGAAAGTGATGAGAAAGAGTGGTTAGTTATAGGAAATGTCGGAAGGAGGGTGATAGACGGATGAGTATACCGAGGATGAGGGTTGCGTAGATGGGTAGAATCTTTGAGGGAATGGATGCGAGTTAGTATGATAGATATCTATAGATCTTACATTTAAATTCCTGGAGATTGTAGCTGTCGGGGAAGCAAGTATGTGGAAGAGAATTCCACAGGCGGGAAGTGCGAGAAAAGAAGCTATTAGAGTAGAAATTGCAGTTACATTTTATCTGTTTCACTATAAATATATATATATATATATATTATATAAATATATATTTTTTATATAAAAATTTTATATATTTTTTATATAAATATATATATATATATATATATATATATATACATATATATATATATATATATATATTTATATATATATTTAATCATTTCACCTGAAGCAAGGCATTCCATTGCCACTATTGCGTGGGGAGTTACATCGGGAAAAGTGATGAGAAAGAGAGGTTAGTTATAGGAAATGTCGGAAAGAGGGTGGTAGACGCATGAGGATACCGTGAAGGAGAATGGGTAGATGGGAAGACTGTTTGAGAGAATGGATACGTGTTAGTGTGATAAGATGTGTCTATTGACCTTACATTTAAATTCCTGGTGATTGTAGCTGTCGGGGGAGCAAATATATGGTAGGGAATTCCAGAGGCTTAGACCGTGTAATGAATACTGTTGCCGTATCTGGTCCGGTTCTATTCATCCCGAGATTCTTGCGAAAATCCAAATACAATCGGTCCTGGTTTGGGATCTCAACTTCATTCACTTAACTTTCTTATCGATGTGACGTGGTTTCTCTCTGTATTTTCTACAAATATTTTCATGAAACTTCTCTGACACAAGCTTTCACCCTGATGCCCTGACCGAATGAATTTACGTATGCTACAACATTTGCTTAAGGATGTGCGTTGTGGTGCAGTGGATATTGACTCGGAACGACAAATCGGGGTGCTGGAATCGAACTGCAGTTGAATCCCTTGCATTCACTTACACATAAACACCCTTGGGGTAAGTATTAATCCGTCTGTTCTGTCCAATTATGTTCTACCGTAGTCTACCGTAGAAAGCAATGGCAACCTACTGCTGGATGATCTTCTGTCCAATCAGTTATGTTTCTTTTAAAACATGATCGCCCAAAGCCTTTTAGCGTTGAAGTAGTTAAATTTAACCTCCAGAACTTCTCTAATAGTTTATTTTATCACCTAGGGAACTCGCAACCATTTTTTTCTTATTTCCCTGATAGGTACAGTCTGAAAGAGTTTAAATGAAACGCCAATTGCTATTTTCTTGTGAATCACTAAACTGAGTGGGTAATTTATTCTTCGAAAGAGAACAGAACATTTTCGTAAGGTTGTCGCCCTGTTTCAAGACAATGCAACCCAATACAACTGCGAATTCTTTCGTGGTCGAGCGGTTAGGACAGGTCAGATCAATTCTTCTAGGTCTATAAGAGGCGCAGGTTTGAATCTTGCCAGAGGATGCATAATTTTCTAACAAGACTCAAATATTCAAGCCGGTACATATATATATATATATATATATATATATATATATATATATATATATATATATATGAAGTAAATATAAATTGCGACACGGACATT
This sequence comes from Ascarosepion bandense, assembly GCA_037127315.1. Classification (NCBI taxonomy): domain Eukaryota; kingdom Metazoa; phylum Mollusca; class Cephalopoda; order Sepiida; family Sepiidae; genus Ascarosepion; species Ascarosepion bandense. The sequence continues at coordinate 137,582 of JBBBDQ010000465.1, forward strand.
TCTATGTTTCGAGATGTCGTCATCACAGAATGTTGTATGTTAGATGTGAAAATTATTTAAATTTATATAATAACATAAATGCCAGGGGACTCAAAATCGTAAAACCTTGGATCCTCTTTACCTATATATATATATATATATATATATATATATATATGATCGATACTCGTATTTAAGTAGATATTCTGTTTTTAATTAAAAACTGAATATCTACTTAAATACGAGTATCTATCAAAAATAATTTTCAAACAATTAATTTCAAATTGTTGGTTGTGTATAACCATGTTTCGTTAAAATTTGTTAATTTCCGTAATATATATATATATATATATATATATATATATATATATATATATATATATATATATACTTTTTAATTATTAAAAAACAGTGTTACTCAATACGCGTACTGCTTGAAAACACTGATCAAAGAAATAAATTATATATATATATATATATATATATATATATTTATATATATTTATATATATAAATATTTTTACCGTTTTTTTTTTGTTTTTTTTTGTAGAACGCTCACGTCTTTTTTAAACGCTCATGTGACCGGAAATGTTGAACGCGCAATTTTTAAAATTACAAGAAATTATGAATTTTTCATCAATGGTTGTATGAATCTAATAGGTATTTTTTGGTATGTTACACTTAGTCATAATTTCTGTTCTTTCATTTAATAATTCATATTTTTGGGTGGAATAGCATTTTTTGTCACAGTCTACATATTTTTCTAACTCCCCGTTGCGTAAGCGTTCTTAAAAAAACAAACAAATAAAAGGGTAAGCGCTAAAATCAGTTGTTGCAAATCGCCTGAAGACACCACATGGTAGAAACCTAGGTCGCGTAATAAATAGTTTACAAATGAAGAATATTCAAAAGTTCTACAATATAATTGTATTGAACACTTTTTAATACAAATATGTACTGCTCTCTCTCTCTCTCTCTCTCTCTCTCTCTCTCTCTCTCTCTCTCTCTCTGCGTGTGTGTGTGTGTGTGTGTGTGTACACTAACACGAAGACGTGCCAGGTCATTTGAATGAGAATTTGCAATCACAATGGTTCGGACAAAGAGATGCAGACGAGTTCTCTTTACGTTCTCCTGATTTAACACCAGCAGTTTTACCTAAGGGGAACCATAAAGAATGTAATGCATTTCAGAAAACAGCATTTTCAAAAAAGACAATACATTTCACAAACATAAAATATTTGTTCCTCCCTTTAACTATTGTTTGCAAGAACAATTACTGTCGAAACCAACTCTACATACAGGTTACGGCATAAATACTATTAGAAAATTCCAAATAGATTCTACTTCTAAATCTTTGGTTTGGACATGGTTCTGTATTGTTTCATAATCGCTCATTAACGTATGCTATTTGCTTTTTCAAAGTATATTAGTGTTTACTGGAAACAATGTCTATAGAAATTTAAAGAATGTATATAATTAAGTAACATGAAAGCAAACAGACTCCATCTGATTTTTTTTAATCTAGAAAACAACTTGGAATCAAGAGAATGTTTATCAAAAGTGCAATCGATTGATACAACGGGATTGCCGCCATCAAAGATAGACCAAGACGAGGATGTCCTCGCACCTCCAAAATGCCAAACCTCATTAAAAAGTGTGTAAGAAATCGGGCGTAATCCAAGATCGTCATTGAGAAAAATTGCCTATGGCGACCGGAAGATCGAAGACAACAAATGCAAAGGCTATGTCGAAATGATCTAAATATGTCATCGTGCAAATAACTAAGAGACCGAATTTTTCAGCAACCACTTGAAAAGAGTTAGCATTTACTGAAACGAAACGATGAAACGCAGCAAAATATCATTTTCAGTGACGAGAAACCGTTCAGTTTTTTTTTCAACAGATAGCCAGTCAGTTCCTGTCGCTTCAGGAAAATATCTTCAAACCTGAAACTAGCATCAGTTATGGTTTGGGCAGTCATTTCCGAAAAAGGAATATTTTCTCTTGCTTTCCTGCCTCAAGAAATTGTACACAGGGTCCGTCGTTGAAGGTGCACTCAAGCCGTAGTGCAATACAACATACGTGATGAACGCCGGAAACTTCAACAAGACGAAGAGACGTGACATAAATCTCGTCTAACAGAACAGTGGCACAGTCTATTTTACTCGGCACCAGAATATTGAAATCCAGAAGGTAAAATGGATATGAGTATTGAACAAAATTCCAATGCCCTCATCATCGACGTGTGGTGAAAGCTAAAAAGAGCTATATTGAATGAAATTTTCTGGCGAAATTTAGCAGATTAATATTTACTTTGCGTTAAAATTGTATGTATATATAACAAATTATTGAACATTTTTTTTTGTAACAGGATTTATGCTACATCCTATCGTAAAATGACATGTTGAAAATGGCTGTTTCCCCTCTAAGTTTTATATGAATTTACAGATAAATAAATAAATATCCGCTCAATAAGTTACATTAATTTACATTGAGTTCCCTATTGGATCAGTTTGAATATTTCAACGATATTACTGGGATCCTCTTAGATTATTTAACAACCTTATTCTGGATTATTTACCAATCATATCCGCCAATTACTTACCAATTATTTACCACCAAATAACATATATATATATATATATATATATATATATATATATATATATATATATATATATAAATTTTATTTGTAAGTGAGTTATTACACGACCCAAGTTTCTGTCATGTGTTGTCTTCAGGCGATTTGCAATAATTTACAATTGAATAATATACAAAAGTTCTGCATTAAATTTTATTGAACACTTTTTAATACAGCTTTGTTCTGGTCTAATTTTATTATGACCATAAACTAATTAATAAAATGATCTATATATGTTTATATATATATATATATATATATATATATGTTTTGAGCATAATTATAAAACTTACACGCAGATGTAAGAGCTTCTTTTTGCATTTCAGAAAATTTCTTCTCCATAACTATTGCATTATCTAAAAGACTCCCGAGAAAATGTTCTCTGGTCGCTAAAATCATGACAGATTTAACCGTTATCTATATTAGATAGCCCCATAATATGAACTCACTCTCTCTCTCTCGCTCGCTCTCTCTCTCTCTCTCTTTCTCTGTGTACATCTCTGCAACAACCTCATTTAGTACCTCTCTAGCTTGAAATGGCGGGCTCTGTATATATATTTTGATATATTAAGCGTTGCTTAAATGTAGAATAAGACCGGATGCGTTTGCCACTATGTGCGCATTGGACTCGTCATTCAGCCGTATTTGATCTAACGAGCACAAAGATATACAGGGATTGGACAAAATAATTAGAACAACCTCAAAATAGCAACCCGATTTTCAATAGTTTGTAACACCGTCAAAGAGTTTTAGATTTCTATTTTTTTAATGTATTTCTATTGCTGCTTGTCTATATTTCTAATAATTTCCTTTCAGTATAATCATCAGAAACTACAGAAATTCGTCGACATGTCAGACCTATCAGATTTCCAAAGACGTCAAACTGTTGTCGCCCGTATGGCAGGAGCAAGCGTGACTGAAACAGTCTGAATGCTGGACATTTCAATAGCTACAGTTTCTAACGTAATGACTGCATATGTAAAACACAGCAGAACATCGTCGTCGAAGGACAATTCCGGAAGAAAATCAAAGATTTCTGATAGGGCCCGTCGGACTCTGATGCGAATTGTCAGGAACGACCTCAAAACAACAGCCCTTAAAGTAACTGCCGAACTTAATGACCATCTTGAGCATCCAGTTTCTACAAAAACCGTCCGACGGGAGCTTCACACATCACGTTTTCATTGGAGGGTTTCCCATCAGGAAACCTTTGCTCTCAACAGCAAACGTTTAGAGTGGTGTAAAAACCATCAGAACTGATCTATGGAGCAGTGGAAAAATGTGATATTCTCTGATGAATCATCATTCACTTTATTGACGATCACCGGCCGAGTTTACGTCTGAAGGCAGCCTAAAAACACATAAACCAGGCTGCCTTCTTCCTACTGTGAAACATGGAAGAGGATCTGTGATGATTTGGAGGGGGAATATCATGGTGATCAGCCCAATTGTTTCTCTTTATGGCAGAATTAATAGTCCGAACTATTCTTCTTCTATGTGCCCTGTCTCTTCAGGACTTAGGCGATCATGGCTCTCCACGTCTCCCTATCCCTTGTGGCATTTTATCTGACCAGGTGCATCCCATGGTCTCGGAACTGTTACCAGAAGGAAATGCAGTATTCCAGGATGATAATGCCCCAATCTACACAGTTAAAGTGGTCTCTGAATGGTACGAGAAACATTCTGGTGTAGTAGAGCACCATGTCAGGCCACTACAGTCCCCAGACCTGAATATTATTGAGCATTTGAGGTGCACATTAAAAAAACAACGTGAGAAGTCGATATCCACCACTGACATCGCTGAATGAACTGGAAGCAGTTCTGACAGAAGAATGGACAAAAATTCCTTTAGAAACCATTCCAAATTTGTACCTCTCACGCAGGATTAAAGCAGTTATTTATGCAAACGGTGGTACTCCTCCGTAACAAAATTCATTTTTCTGTATTTTGAAGGTGTTCACATTATTTTGTCAAACCTCTGTAAGTATCTATTCCAAGAAATAAACATTTTGTGACTATTAAAACTATTAATCATTCTTTATAAAATTGTGAATATTTCTCAAATATTGTTGTTGTAGACAAGAAAAGTAAAGAATAATCGGAATATTTATGACCTTTGGATTCATGGTCAGAAGTGTGAGAAAGTCAACAGAAATAAACATGTATTATCTATCAAGTCGCGCATTGTTTTAAAAGTATTTTTTATACTTTAGTTGAAACCTTTGCGAAAAGTTTTATTCGAATTTGTTTATACTTCTGACATGAGGCACTATTTATATTATTTACATATTTCGGAGTATTGGGGAGATAAAGGGAGACAACTTATGGATTTCAGAAGATATTGTTGAACGGCAAAGAAAATATTACTAGACTGTTATGTGATATATGTCGTCCTTTGACTCGTTGATGACCACTAAGATGAGGGAGATACTCGAGGCAGCAGAAATGTTTTTCCGCAGAAGGATGCCGTGCATACCATGGACCAAACATGTGATCAACGATAAGGTTTTAGAGAGAATGCAAACGAAAAGGAAAATTATACTTGGCATCAAGAAGATATTCTTTGGGACAGGTAATGAGGAGGAGAGGCTTTGATAACCTAATACTCAGAGAGACAGGGGAAAGCAGCGTGAGACATACCTGATAGGAATGAGCAGGAATATGGCGCAGTGGTGATCGGGAGGGATACCAATAGGGGAAAAAAAATAAGAGCGGCACATAAAGCGGAAGATAAAAGTTTTACAAATTAACCCATAGCTGGGAGAGAAGCAATAGATTCATATATTTTCCAAGGGTATTTCGTGCATAAATGAATATGAGTAATGGAACATAAATTAGATCTCGGATCACTAATTAACAATTTTTGATCATTATCCATTATACGAAAAAACACATCCTTGCTTACAACACCTGGTATTCCCAAACGATCATCCATCATGGTACTGAAAATACCCATACTTGAAAAATCGGTCTTTCATTATGATATAGCTGTAAGATATTTTTACCTACCCCTTAAGATGGAGGTATTATATTCTGTTGCCTTATTGTCTTTGCTGGTATGTCTGTCCGCGCTTAATTTATCTCAACACCCTCTGCATAGATTTAGTTGAAACTTTCAAGGATAATTGGCTTCATGACCGACATGGACTGATTAGATGTTGAGTATGTGGGTTAGTTTTTTCGAATTTTTACTAATATTTTTATACGGCAATACATTTTACATTTTCTGATCGCACTATATTTTCCACGATATATTATTATCTATAATATAAACTTAATATTTATTATCTAAATGTTCTTATTGGTCAGATATGTGTCAGTCATTTCAGTGCCATACGTGATACACGCTTGGGCGATCATGTCTCGAAAGAGACATGACTGACTGGGCAGAAGATTATCACGCAGTAGGTTGCCATTGCTTTCTGCGGTAGACTGGTTGCCGATCGAGGCTATAGAACCCAATCTGTCATGATATTTAACCCATAACTGGAAGCAAGAGACGGATTAATACCTTTCCCAAGGGTATTTGCGCGTAAGTGAATACAATGGATTCAACTGGAATTCGAACTCGGCTCCCCGGTTTCTCGTTCCGAGCCGATATCCACTGTACGACTTATTTTTAAATATACTTGCGTGAAAAAAATTGGTTGGTAAAGTGTATAAGAGCGTATGTGTATATTTGTACAGATAAGCTTTTCTCTGTAGGTGTATGGCGGACAGTAATCTTTGTTACTCTCCCCCTTTCTCTGTTTGTTTGTCTGTCTGTCTGTCTGCCTGTCTCTCTCTCTCTCTCTCTCTCTCTCTCTCTATATATATATATATATATATATATAAACTTATTTATAAATGGAACTTTCTGTGTGTGTGTCTGCGTGTGTGTGTCTGTTACTTATAGACTCCGAAACGGCTGAACCGATTTTATTGAAAATTTACACAGTTGTATTATAAGCGTCTGCGAGTGTTCTTAGCTAGACTTTGTGTCGAGGTAGCCCCAATAAGTATCGAAAATCGATAATTGAAAAAATCGGGTTATAGAAGGAGTGGTCCGATTTTAATCAAATTTGATACACTCATATACAAAGACATAAGAAGTGCAGAAAACCGATAATATATATATATAAAAGGCAAGATGCTTGCCTGTGTGTCTGTTTATCTGCCTGTATGTCTGTATTTTTGCAGCCCTTTTATTTTAGTTTTTGCTTCAGGTTTGGCTCTAAATAGGTATAATTGTAGTTCTTAGTCTCAACCATGACACTATTTACTCAGAGGACTTATTTAGCCTTTAAAATTCAGTTTACGACGAAAAAACTTATTTGATATCGATACCAGAAATCAAAATTTGACTTACATGCATTCATTTTTCTTTCAGTCTACGGTCTCATTTTAACTGGAAACAATTATTGCTTTTCAGTCTTTCGTGCCAACGTCCAAAGAGTTTGAGCTCCAGGACCATGGATTAGTTTTAAAGCTTTCATTAAACCCGAGCAACGCCGGGCTATACCGCTGCTAGTATATATATATATATATATATATATATATATACTGTTTGTTTAATTACTTAGTTTTTGGTCATAATAAAATTAGACCAGTACACACACACACACACACACATATATATATATATATATATATATATATATATATATATATATATATATATATATATTCAATTTTGTTAAAAAATGAAAGTCAAGGCGATGTGGTTAGTGTTTTATTATAATTTTTCATGTGAAAACAAATCTGACACATTATATAAAAATTGTCGGTTTGTTTTGTTTAATTCAAGCGCTTTTGGCTTTTACCTTTTTTTTTCTAAACACGGTCAGCAGCACATTGCATTTTCGGCTTTTTCTTAGTATGTATATATTGTGTGTGTATTTAGGCAATAAACCCTACTTTATGCAAGTTCTGTTAGAAATAATAGATAATAGAAAGGTGGTGTGGTTAAGCATTTTTAATAAAAAAGAAAAGGCCGAACTCAGCAATATCAATAATGTGACCATGTCTGAAAAAGCATACATATATGTATATATATATGTGTGTGTGTGTTTGTGTGTGTGTTTATGCGTGTATATGTGTATATGTGATACCCATTGCTAATAGTGGTCAACTTCGATTAATGTTCGTTTTCATTTCTTATTTTCTTATTTTTATCAATGTTCCTATTTTGTTTACTCTATTGTTTCTTTGGCAGATTTCTTGTTGATTCCAACTTTTAATATTTCTATTTATTTAGTTTTTCGCTTTCTTTGCTTTCTTCCCGATATTTACGTTTCTACTATTTTTACGACAGTTTCCTCGTCGGTGACTTCGACACCAACGAAGACATTTTTATATGTGCATTTATTGCAATCACTTCAGATTATGTGTCCTTTATTACAACGCCTTAAATTTTTTTGTCTTTGCTCAATTTCCAGTTTAAAATTCTATTTTGTTTTTTTATCGCTCACGGCATCGTTTTATACTGACCATTCGTTGTTTGTGTTTCTTTCCTTTTTTGAGTCTTTCTTCATTTTTTTCACTTTAAGATTAAGAATTTTTTTCACCGGATTGACCAACGCATTTCTCCCATTTCTATTTTTCTTTATCATTGTGGAGATTTATTATTGCTTTTTCATTATTTGTTTCCCAACTCCACCATTTCTTTCTATATATGTCACGGACTATGCAAGCGTCAGCGATCTCGAGTTTTCAGACATTTTTGTCTTTTGTTACTGTAAATAATTATGGCAGCATTCATTACTCGAAGTTTTTCTTTTACATTGAGTTTGTTTTTTTTAGCTAAATCAGTCAAACAGTATTTTTGCTGTTCATGCTTCTCTTGCGTCAATGTGCCTTGTGAAGTTCTGTTTTGCCAAAACTTCCTTCATTGTTATTCCATGCTTTTGCCTACCTTTTTTGAAGAAATATTCTTTGCATTTTTCGTTTCTCATCGTTTTTATTTGTGGTTTTATATTCTCTTTCTCTTTCATAATTTGTTTCAGAACGCCGTCTATTTTAAATACATATCGTATATATATATATATATATATATATATATATATATATAAAGTCGAAATTGTGGGTGAATTTAGTTATGTGAATCACTAATCGTTTTGTTAGAATATTATTAGTGAAGTCTCTTTTGTGTTCATATATACGTTTTTTATATTTCTACTTATTTTTCCGATGCACATGAAGGAACAATCTCGGCAATTTATTCCGTATACACCTGCTTGTTCATCATTATCATTTCAGTAATTTTTAGATCTGATAATATCCATAATAGTTTTCGATAAATTTATATATATATATATATATATATATATATATATATATATATGAAGCTGATAAGACCAACATTTTTATTCTCCTAAACAAATTGGATGACAACAAAAAACTTGACCAAATACTCCATGATCACATAAAGTTTAAAAACTCAACAAGAACCCGACCAACCAACTAAAATCAAAGCTTATAAACACATTATTGCCAATAATGCTGAACAAAACTCCTTAAAACTCCCTAAAATTGTTGGCAATTATAGACCTGGTTACATATACAGCACTATAAAAAAAACTTAAACCTCACTATTCTCTTCGTGCTATCATATCGCAAATTACTCCCTATCTTCCTAGTAAATATAATGTTAACTCAACATTGGAAGTAATCCAAATCTTAAAAAATGAAAAACCCAACAATAAAATCATAGCTTTACTCGATGTTGAAAACATATTTAACAATGTCTCGGTTGGTTAAACTGTTTACATAGTTATAAGGAATATATAGAGTAAATCATCTTTACCCCCACTTAAAGTTAATCCCAATATATTACGGAAAGTGTCATTAGCTTGTACTACTGAAGTGCTTTTCTTAGATCATAATAATAATAATAATAATAATATATATATATATATATATATATATATATATATATATATATATACGTGATTGTGTTTCAATGGGTTTAATACTGGTTGCGACATTTAGCAATTTTAACATGTCGAACCTCGAAAATAAGATAATTACAGATTAAAAATCCATCCATCTACGTAAGATATGTTGATGATATCCTTATGTTAGTTAAAAATATAGATACTTCAACCTCAAAAACATTTCCAAAATAATTCTGTCTTTAAATTCATATATGAACTCAATACTAACAGTAGCATTATCTTTCTTGACATATTGATAAACACAAACAATAACAAATTTACTATTTTGCAATACAAAAAAAATGCTACCAGTATAAATTCATGTACACTTACCTACCAGAGCGAATGCCCATATCACTACAAAATAGCAATTTTAATAAATCTGATACATCGTGCAGAAACTAATTCATCCACAAAACAGATTTTTTACGGTCAACTAAAGAATATAAAACAAACACTTATTAATAATAGCTTTCCAAACTATATAGTTGACGAAAAAATAAGATGCTTTCTTAGAAGTCTCAATACTAAGTAGGTGGAGCATAGGGCTGCTTAAACCAATCGCAAACATTAATCTCTTATATCGTAATCAAATACATACAAATTATAAACAAGATGAAAATCTACTAAAGAATGAGTAAATACTAATATATCTACAACAGATCTTAGCAAAAAATTTAATTTAACCATATACTACACTAAATCTAGTCTATCCAACTCAATTATTCGCAATGATTCTTCTCCCCCGGTTAGCGATTTGCAAAAATCTAACATAGTTTACAAATTCAAGTTCTCTTTGGGAGACTATCTTCAACGGATTAAATAATATTTACATTGGCCACACCACCAACTCGCTCTCATTACATTTGAATGATAGTTCTAACATTTTTAGGCAGTTAAAACAACATGTCTAGCCCCATACACCATTCTGGAAAACACTCGTTGAAAACACAGCTATAATTAAACATGAAAACAATAAACAAAAACTAAAGATTCTCGAAGCTATATACATAAAAAAGTTGAAACCTAACATGAAAAAAAAACCTACGAAATCTCCACAAATATACTTAATGTCTATAATTGATTACAGAAGCCACTAGTTATCCCAATGGCCCTTCCATACTTAATACTTCTCGCTTTTACTCTCGCGTGGTTATGTGTGAGGTCATGAGCTGTGGTACAATTTTCGCTTCCAGTTTCCTGTATACACGTGTTTTTCGTCGCTTTGAAAATCTTCCATGTAAACAAAAGTAAACTATCATCATTGTCCTTCCGTGAGCTGTTTAATATATTGTAGTATAATTGTCATCTTTGATAAGCTGGAAGCTCATATAAGATTAAAAGGTATGTATCAATATTGTGACTTTCTTTCTTCTTTCAATGGTAGTGCTATTAAGCTTATATATATATATATATATATATATATATATATATATATATGGTGGTCCAAAAGTCAGTGGAATAGGTTTGTGCATAGGTCGTATTGTTACAGTTGTGTTTATTATAACGATGGTAATTGTGCTATTAAAAGTCATCTAAAGTTATCTAAATTTAATCTGTTTCCCTGAAATATGGGTTGGCCAAAGAAGTACAAGTTACTGGCCAACACTCGACGACAAAGTTTATAGTCGAAAATCAAGAAGTGTTGATAATTTGAAAAATTACATAAAAGATGTATTTCAAGAAATTAATGCACAAAAAATCTTGTAAAAAATGTTTGTCGAAGTGCGAGGGGTAGACTTCAAAGCTGTGTAAACTGTGATGGACAACATTTTGAGCACCGGCGTTGATAAAATTGTATTATTGTTCAAAATAAAATTTAATTATCAACGTAATAATTCTATTAGTAAATAAATTTGTAAATGAAAATTTGTAAATTAGTGTCCACTTGTTTTTCGCCCCCTACATATATATATATATATATGTTTATGTATGTGTGTGTGTGTGTGTGTGTGTGTGCTATGGCGTTAAAGGCAATACACATTTTGGTATAGGCCGTGATAAATTTTAAAAAATATCATTGCCTACAGTGGGATTTTTTTTGCCTTTAACGCCATAATGCGTTTTTGTACTGTCAGAAACATATATATATATATATATATATATATATATACAAAACTTTGGAAAAAATTTAATTTAATTTATATTTGCTCTGTAAGTTTTATTACATGGTGTTCTCCTCCTGTATCATGTTTTAATATTAAAATTTAATATTTAAGAATAATTAGGATCGGGTTTTGGAATTTACCTTCCTGCTTTTTCCGCTTGGATTAAATTATTTAAATAAAAAACATATATATATATATATATATATATATATAATCTTGAATATATTTACTAATTTTCGTGTAGGTAGTTATTGATTGCAGTATTTAAGTACAATATTTTAAACTTTCTCAATGCTGGTGCACGTATTGATATTTGTTGAACTTAAAAACAATTCAGAACTATTGCCCTATCAGTCTCTTACTGCTTTTTGGCAAAGTGTTCGAAGCTATTTTCAATGCTGAAATGATTCAGCATCTCGCATTCAACAAATTATTTTCTGACAAGCACTATGGCTTCCGCTTCAACAGGTCTATCTCTTATGTGTTAACAGCCATCGCCGAATACATATATGAGGCCCTTGATCAGAAGGGAAGTCCGGGCTGTTGCCCTGGATATCTCAAACGCGTTTCATAAGGTTTAGCATACTAACCTTCTGCGCAAGCTACAAGGCTATGGTATAACTGGACGTTTGTCCGATTTAATCTAATCGTTCCTGTCAAATCGTAAACTGATTGTCGTTCTGAATGGGCATACTTCCAAATCCCTTCGTGTGAATTCGGGTGTTTCTCAGGGCTCCATCCCAGGCCTTACACTTTCCTTGATATTCATCAGTGATTTTCCTGATGTAGTCAGTTCCCAAGTTGGCATATATGCAGATGACACCACCCTTTATTCCCTTCTCAATATGAATTCTGCTAGGGTTGAAAAAGTAGACCTCGCTTCTGCTCTTGGAAAGAACTTAAAATCTGTGATAGATTCGGGTAAGAAATGGCTCGTAAATTTTAATGCTTCCAAAACTGCTCTCCTTTAAGCACCATAGAGAAGCTTTATTATTTTTAATTAATATGGCTCACACTAGTCTTCCTGAAAGCAACGCACTAAACCTCATCGGTTACACTCTCTCAGTCGATCTCAAGTGGAATGCACACATTGAATTCATAGCTACATCTACTGCTATAGGTCGCTCTGCCGAAGTAGGAATTTTCTTCGTCAGTATCTATTTCGCACTTTTATAAAGCCACCATTTCTTCGTGTATTGAATACATTGACATATATGGTCAGGTGCTTCTACTGTTCATTTCGAGGTTCTCGAGAAAATACCTAGAATGATCTGCAATGCAATTGGTCCAGATTTGGCGACTCGACTTCAGAGTCTTTCTCTTCTACAAGTATTTTCACAGCTTCTGCTCTAACTGGCTTCATTCCCTGATGTCACGCACACATGAAATTACGCGTGCAACTAGACTGGCAACTAGGTTCCAACCTTTTACCATCAAAATAAACAAATGTAACTGACAAGATTAAAATATCAGTTTTTTCTCGTACTTAAATGCAACATCAGTTGCCATCTTCTATCTCTTTAACTCCACCTCTTTCTTGACCTTTCTACAACATCACCTGTAGCGTCTTCGTTTCCGCCTTACCTGCGCATAAAAAAGGCATTAATTCTTCTTTTCCCTCCAGGCAGGAGTTAAATAACTAGACAGACTGGGTACTATTGCCTTGGTTCATAACTAATATACTGCCAAAAATAATTGGCACTTACTATGACAAAATCTTCTGCCCAGTCAATCATATCCCTTGATCATCCAAGCCTGTTTCACGGATAACACTTAACTGACTGACCAATGAATAACATTAATACAGGTATAGATAAACAAGCCTCCCACGAAGATTATTTGACGGTGTCTTTCAGAAGCCGAAAGCATCCAAAAGACTTTGGAAGATTTATTTTCAAACACGACTCTGAAGTCAGGAAAATAGTCCGAAACAGAGGAAACTAAATCTTAAAAAAAACTTGCTTTGGCTTTCACTAAATCCATATATATGTAGGTGAGCTAATAGGGACGACAACCCCATTAAACTAGACAAGAGGGTTCAGTATCCATACCGACACCAACGCAACGATAGTTGCAGAGACTGGGAAATTTTTGATCTTGGTGTACGTGCTCGGGTTCTCCACATTAAACTCAACTTTGTGTCACATCTCGTCTTTGTGAGGAGGCTGGGGTAAATAGCCACATATATGAAGTTGCATATTATATTTGCATTTTAGTATATAATAAATAGATTTTAGGCCTCTCGATATTTTGTTTGCAAAATATAATTTTATTTTTAGTAACTGATTTTAAAAAGCTGAAGTTGGTTTCAGAGTTCAAGTATTAACGGTAACACGAAATTGAACCTCAGCTCAAATCATTTGAAACATCAGATACTTGTGTATAAGCCTAATTCCTGTATCGTCCGTACCGTTTGTTTTTTGCGAAAATCCTGATTTTTTTCATATAGCACGTTTATAAAGCGATCTCAGCTTCTGGCCAATACTAGTGAGATTACTGTAGCTAAATATTGCAGTACTAGGCATAATCTCGGATATATTTTTATGATGAATATATCGTCATTATCATATTTTTATACAAGGGTACCTAAAAATGACGAGAACAAAAACTCTTACCGAAAAATATATGACCTGAAGACTTAGATACCTTACTTTTGTTTTCGTTCATGTCTGACTACAATTGTTTCTTTACCCAAGACTTGACTCCTAGATACGCTACGTTCTTTTTCCCTTTTGTAGCTAAATGAAGAGCAAAACCTCATTCACTATACATGCCACATTTTTATTTTGCTGAAGAAGTAAAAGAGTTTCTCTTATTCCAAATTTGCTTTCATCTTCCTTTCTTCCTTTTCATCACTGCTGAATTACATTTCTAATGACAACCTTTTAGACAGGATTACCTGTATCTTATGCTAAATAAGCTTACCTATACGGATAAGGTAAGCCAAACATACCGTGAAAATGTAGCTTGGTGAATAGCTTGGTTGATTTTCTTTAGCGGCATATTAACATCCTTATGGGTTATTTAATACCAAAATCTAAATATTTTGAATCCAATTTTATGGCTTCAATTAAATCAACGCAATTGCACGCCTTCAAGTATAGATAAAATTTATTTTTTCGTCATTTTGCTATAAAATGTGTTGTTGATAATTTTATAAAATATATTTGTGCTAATTTTGTTTTAAAAATGTGTTATTAGTAATTTTTTATATAAACATTTTTGCTGGTAAATTCGCTATAAAAATCTGTTTTCAAGCTTTCATCGTGTTTTATTTTTGTTTGGAGTTCACTATTTGCCCCCGTCTAGGAACTTAACAAGTACAAGTCACTGAAAATTATTGGATTGAACATTTTCATAAAGAATTCGCTTTATATAGAGCGACCAATTTTTTTTCGTAAACAATATACATATAATAAGAATTCACACTATACACGAGAATATACAGCAATTCTTTTCAAATCAGACATAACTTTTTAAAAACATTCTGAACTTGTTTAGTCACAAATTACTTTTCGTAGTTGTCAAACTGTAAATCATTTGTTCTTTGCGAATTTCGAGAAGACAATTGGCACCAGATTTGGTCAATGTACCAACGGACAATCTAGATTAGGTAAACAAAAGGAAAATGGAAAATAAATGTCACGTATAGCGTAAAAGATAGATTCGATCGCCTGAAGCACGTTCAATAACAAAATCTATAATCTATGTGATATTCTTTTACTCATTCATATATATATATATATATATATATATATATATATATATATATATATATGCGCACACAAGAACTGAAAAATAGTTAATTATTTTGGGAATACGCTTACTATTTTTATCTTGGTTTCAGATTCAGAATAATATCTTTTTCTTCTTTCCTAGAATAATATATGGCCTAAAACAAGTCATTTGTAAATGGCTCGTTGATCTCCACATTTAGATATTTGCGGACGCGTAGCAGTTTTCTTTGTGGGGGTTTTTGAATAGTGGAAGTATATAAAGCTTAAAGTATCGACTAGAAATTCAATGCCAGAATGTAATTCTAATGTCCTGGTTAAACGCCTGCTCTAGACCAGACTCTATGCAGACTTGTATCACGAGCCAACCGTTCGATCTACACACTGCATTGCCGTCTTGATAGAAGAAGATAGTTTTGTTCTCTCTATTTGGCATTTTCATGTTTGCATCCGTATTATTAAGAATATAGTCATTGAGTGTTTAATTGGCGAAACATTTTAGTCAATACGGGACATTTTAAAAGATTCTGACTGAGGTATTTGATATAGTGATCGTGTCATCATTAACTGAGTTCGAAGTCTGATCTGGTCTCTTTCACTTACTTTTACACACGTTTACTCTTAGCAAAGGTATGAATACCTTTCCTCTCACTTAGCATCATTTGAGAATAGCAAGGCAGACTATATTTTGTAGTCGCAATTGGCAACCAGTCTACGTGACGGACAGCTGAATATTCAACCTACAACCAACTGAATCTGTTTAAACATGATTAAATATATAATGTAGAGGGACAAAAATGGACAACAAATAAACTGCAATACAGCAAAATGCATCGTCATCAGCAAAACGAGCAACCTAATATGCCAAATACAGATGGTGGGGGGTACTAAAATAAAGCAAGTCCAAAACATTAGATACCTAGAAAGTGTTCTAACAGAAGACGGAATGTGCGACACAGAGATCCGAAGGCGAATCGACATGGCGAAGGACGCGTTCCAGAAGCTGAATAAAGTATTAAGACACAAGAAACTTTCACTAGAAACAAAGAAGAGAATACTAGATTGCCATGTGAAGTCAGTTATTCATTATGGCAGTGAATGTTGGACAATATCATTAAAGATGAAGGAAAAACTTGAAGCAGCTGAAATGTGGTTCTACAGAAGGATGCTGTGGATATCATGGACCGAGCATGTGAGCAATGATGAGGTGTTGGAAAGAATGAAAACGAAAATGGAAATTACTATTGAGCATCAGAAAGCGACAACTGAAATTCCTGGGACATGCAATGAGGAAGGAGGGCTTGGAGAACCTGATACTAACAGGCCAGATAAAGAGAAAAAGAGACAGAGAAAAGCAGCGGATAATATATTTGGAGAGCCTGTGGACGACAGAACGGGTTTGCAAGATTCTACAGGAAAAAGCGTGCTAAGAGCCACTAAGGATGGGGAGTCGTGAAAGCCATGATTGCCTACGTCCTGAAAGAACAAGGCACATAGAAGAAGAATATGAAGAAGAAGAAGAAAATAAACACAAGACAAATTTTAACAGCTATTGATAATTAGCGATTAAACAGGATTTGTTGGAACTTATTGCCAAGGAAGTATTGATGGGTATCCAGTACTAGGCTTTTATTTTTATTTTTTTATAATTAATTCCGATATTTATAATAAGCATTGATAACTAGCAAGATATTCAAACGTGTCAGCGGTGCGAAATTGAATCTGCAGTTATCGCTTACTGTACTTGCATTACAAGGATACTTTTTTCATATATATATACGATATTTCGTTTCTCAATTCTTCCTCAACCTCTAATATGTCAAGGTCGATTTACTACTATGCTATGTCAAGGTCGATTTACTACTATGCTGGTAGAAGGAAACAGAACACTGGTGTAGACGTAACGGCTTTGATGCAAGTGTGACCTTTCTCCGCCTTCAACTGATGCAGCATCGCATGATCAAAGGTTTTACTCTCTCTGAATCAGACACGAACGGATTTTTTCTCTTATCAGTTAATATGATATCCACTTAAAGGAATCACATGTAGCTGAGATACAGTGGCTCTAAATATCTTTCTCCTACGCACAGAAAGCCGACACAGACGGGTGAAAGGTATGCCGAATATGAGAGGTATACAGAATAGGGTGCATGTGAATAAAAAACGTTATGTGCCATTTTCCCCTCTGGATTTAGAGGATTATAGCACTCCACGACATACTCTCTTTTGTAGCTCGTAATAGATGTTGTATTTCTGTTATTTTTCCTAATCCTGTTCATACATCTATTTGTTCAAGCACACTGTGGTGTAAATCAACCACCATAGTTGCATCACTCTGATTCCATTAGAAATGGAATAAGCTCCACCCTGTTCATGCCTAGAGTTGAGTCATTCTCTCTTTTATAATAAAGACCGCTGTACACATACACATATATATGAAATTATTTTTAATCGATACTCGTATTTGAGTAGATATCCTGCTTTTAATCAAACAGTATATTTATTTCTACCAGCCTGATTATCTTTGTACGAAAATGTGCATCATTCGGCTGAATTCGAACCTGCAACCCTATCAACATGGCGAAAAACCACCAATTGATCTGGTGCGTCTTAAACCACTCGACCAGGAATGATACCACAATCTAAACGAAGTCAAATCAAGACTATATAACACAATTTATGATTCTACGCAAATAACCCTCGCGGCTCTTAAATGTATGACGCACATTTTTGTACAACATTTATCGTAAATAATCAGGCCGATAGAAATAAATATACTGTTTGATTAAAAACAGAATATCTACTCAAATACGAGCATCGATTAAAAATAATGTTCAAACAAATAATTTCAATATATATATATATATATATATATATATATATATATATAAACAGACAGTGTTACGGAAATCCCGAAGATTAAAGAAATGGTTTAACAACTGACATATTGAAATTATTTGTTGAACACTGTTTTTAATCAAAGAGTATATTTATTTCTACTGGCCTAATTATTTGCTATGTTGATAGGGGTCGCAGGTTTGAATCCTGCCGAATGACACACATTTTCGTAACAAACATTTATCGTAATTAATCAGGCCGGTAGAAATAAATATACTGCTTGATTAAAAACAGAATATCTACTCAAATACGAGCATCGATTAAAAATAATGTTAAAACAAATAATTTCAATATGTCGGTTGTTAAAACCATTTCGTTAGACTTCGGGATTTTGCGTAACATATATATATATATATATATATATATATATATATATATATATAATTCTCTACTGACATGTTCATAGAGAGAAAGAGAGAATAGTGAAGCTGGGTCAGGTCAGTTCATTAAAGTGACAATAGCGAGGCAGAATCGGCTCACTAAATTCTCCTTACTACCAGTTATTAAGTTTTATAAACAGTTATGAAAACTGTTGCAACGTGTTTGCATTCTAAAAGTGCCTTATTATTTTATATTTTATGCAATAATTATGACCTTGAGTTATGAAGTATATATATATATATATATATATATATATCCTCTTGTCACGCTGAGATGGGGGTAACCTGCGAGGAAACGGTTAATAATACACTCAAATATTTTGACATTTTTTTACGGCAAATGCACACTCGTACTTGAATAAACCTTCGAGCTCCTACCTCTAAATATGTTATGCGTCTCATTTCTCTGTTCTCTTGCCCATAATCTCTCTTGTGAGTATCAGATTTTTCAGTCCCTCTTTCCTTATTATGTTCCTTATAGATGTTTTAGTTGTTACGTATAAGTTTTTTATGTATATTTTTGAGATGAGGTAGTATCTACATTATTTACACTGTTCGGGCTGTTGTCCTCATCTTTATTGCCATGGTTACGTCATTTTGGCCGTTGTACTTTCAGGTCTTCCTCAGGAGCTCGAAATTTTGAACGGAACACTTTATTTCAATCACTGGAGTATATAATTCTTATTCTGTTGTGGCAAAATCTTCGCCGCCAATTGTCGTAGCCTATTTGTGACCGGAAGTATGACAGGGAAGCAAGAAGGTATGCTCAAACAGTGTATTAGAATGACATGACATATATACAATAATAAGTGTTAGTAATCAGCATATAGAAGTGTAAGTCCGAACGATATAGCTACGCTGCGTCTCGTCTGTCTTACGCCTGTCTCTTGACTGGTTCACAGCTGCGTTTTTGGAAGTCACTCAGGTTAGTATTTATTGACGGAAGAAGAATCCATTTCTACAGGGCACCATAGCATATTCCATGTACGATGCTACTTATAGATGCCATGTATTTATCTTCTTTTAACTCAACTTTCTAAATTATTTGTTCGCAACTGCTGTAGCCAGGTATTGAACTCACAACTCTTTCACTGGAACGAACCAACATCTATATCCACTGGGCTATGTATCCTTGAGAAAAAATAAAAGATTCGTTTCAAAATTCTTTGTAACTGAAGAAGGCCAGAGCGTACATTGGCTGAAACGTCGTAAACCTGTTAATAAAGGTGAAGACAACAGTCCGAACAGGGTAAATAAAATGTTTTTTGTTGTTTCCATTTTCAATAAAACTTCCCTTTTGATAACAGGTTCCATCCATTGTATCACCTGTAGCCTTCTGTAGTACCACACTTCTGTCTTTTCATGTATAATTGTCATCTTTGAGGAGATTGCTCAGTACTCACTGTTGCACAAGAGGACAGATATCATGTAAGAGTTTGATACTCTTCTTGTTTCTAGCGAGGTCTTCTTATTTCCTTGTACTTCCGTTGTCTATCCAAATTCCATTATTTTTTTCCTCGACGAGGGTCTCGTTTATGTCGACTGCATCTCTGTGCAGATGGATAACATTTTCGAAAGTTGGCCACAATTTTGGATAGTCTGAATGGAAGCACAATGGAGTAATAGTTAGCAGCTTAGATTGATGAATCGGAGAGACGAGTTCGAGTCCGAGTCGAGTTAGTTACATTCACTTATGTGCAAATACCCTTGGCAAAGATATGCATCCATCCATTCTCCCCTACATCTATCTGTGATAGACTGTCTTCTATAGATTTGGGGGGGGGGGAACTGGGCTAGATGAAAGACAACTCTGAATTCAAAACATCCAGTTAAGAGTTAAGGTTCAACAATCCGTTTTGACTAACCGTGGTGAGTACAGATATCCTCCTGAAGTCATGATCAATCAGATAAGGGTTCTTTTAAGGAAAGAGACGATTCTGGATCTGTTCTATTGATCTTTCATTTCTGGTGTCGTTTACATAAAAACATGGGAAACATATTTTTTAAAAAAGCTTCAAACTCGACAAATAGACGTTGTTTTTTCAACTGGATTTTTATTGATCCCCAATTAAATTAATTTAATATAAATAACATTCTGCTTGTGTTTAATATTTCAAATGACATATTTTCTTATACAACGCGTTATACACAGGTTATTCAAGTAACAAAATATTTTTTCTTAAAGTATACTGTCGGTGTCTTATGGCATCTGATGTCTGCATATAGCATATGACTTTTTTTAAACAGCAATTTAAATTATGCTACAAACTCTATTGTATTTACAACATGAGTGTCTATGCTACAAGTAATCTGGAAATTTTAGCGACCATTACATAGTAAGTCTCCTCAGTACTCCAACGTCCCAATTAATTCTGAATATTGGATGTCCCGTCAATAGTTTTAGCATTTCCTTTAATTTATAGTTCATTCGTCGCTTTCCTAATATTCCTTCGGTGTTGTCCATAGTGTTATGTTAATAATCATTATATCTGTCCCCTTAATGTTAAGTTTAGATTATTATCTCTGGTGAATTTTTTTATCGATCTTCTTAATTTTCTTTCAGACCTGTTTAGTTTTATGCTAAACTTTCTTTTTGTTTCATACTGGTAGATCCAGACGAAATGTTTCTGGATAAGGTAGACAGTTTTTGATTCTTATCAGTAGATCCAGACCTTACATATCTGGATACGTTAGAAAGGTTGTGATTCCTACTGGTAAATTCAGATGGGATATACTTAGACACTGGAGGAAAAAAATGATTCCTACAATTTTCATACGTGATATACATGAGCACGGAAGACAGGTTTTGATTTCTTCCGGTAGCTCCAAATGAGATATTCCTTGTGAGCCTTACTAGAGGATTCAGAAGAGATATCTCTGGAAAGGTTGCAATAAACGTAGACATTGTGTTTCCCCGATTACTAAAATGTGACCCATTTTCAAGTCTGGAGTTTACCGTTATCTTTTCTACATAACTTCATGAACTGCAATTTTTGCTTTTTATTTGGCTCATAAAACACCACACAATAAACATTTAACTTGAGTGCCACTTTGGCATTGTTAGGATGAATATTACTTCTTCAACATCACTACGTAAATAATTTAAATATAGGGATATTTACTATTATATATATTGATTTTATTTTAACTGAGGCAAATAGTTGTCTATTGGACAATTCTTGGTGTGACAAAAAGTATATTATTTTTGTGTTGGGCTATTATTATTATTATTGATTGATTGAGAGAGAGAGAAAGAGAGAGAGAGAGAGTAGCATTCGAACAATGTGACGTTGGGGAACAAATATATAAAGCCCAATATTCAATCATGACACCCAGTCTTATAACGTATACCAGGCACATGCACCACAGCCGAATGTTTATTATTATTATTATTATTATTATTATTATTATGTTGTCATTTTTCATTATAAATCGAAGTATGCTATGGTCGCACTACTTACCAAGATTGCAGGAAGACTTAAGGCAGGTTTTATTGTTTTGTTATGGCTCTATTTCATGTTTTTTTTATATCTCCCTAACATCCGTCGTTTTTTTTAATCATTTCAGCCCAAGCAAGGCATTTCACTGCCACTATTGCGCAGGGGGTTACATAGGGGAAAGTGATGAGAAAGGGTGGTTAGGGGGTTACGTAGGGGAAACTGATGAGCAAGTGTGGTTAGGAGGTTACATAAGGGAAAGTGCGAGAAAGCGTGGTTAGGGGGTTACATAAGGGAAAGTGATGAGAAAGAGTGGTTAGATATAGGAAATATCAGAAGGAGGGTGATAGACGGGTAAGGATACCGAGGATGAGGGTTGCGTAGATAGAACGAATGTTTGAGAGAATGGATTCGAGTTAGTGTGTTAGGAGGTGTCTATTGACCTTGCATTTAAAATCCTGGAGATTGTAGCCGTCGAGGAAGCAAGTTGCTAATGTAGTATCTCGTGCAAATTCATACTTAGGGGGCACCAGTGATCTCTCCTTAGTGTGTCGGTTGTACTTAACAAGACAATTCTTTGTATATCTCGTAACCTGGGGTTTGAAGGGATTGTTTTGTTCCATTTTTATCATTCCAGGTGACCCTCTACCACTGGTACGATAGTTATTTTCCACATTTTTTCTATTTCAATTTCCTGGTCTTTATATTTTGACAGATTTTCGGATTCCTTGGTTTCAATGTGGTTTGGATGTGCGCTGTGGTACTGTGGATATCGGCTCGGAACGAGAAACCGGGGAGCCGTGTTCGAATTCCTGTTGAATCCATTGTATTCACTTACGCGCAAATACCCTTGGGAAAGGTATTAATCCGTCTCTTCCTTCCAGTTATGGGTTAAATATCAGGACAGATTGGGTTCTATAGCCTTGGTCGGTAACCAGTCTACGGCAGAAAGCAATGGCAACCTACTGCGGGATAATCTTGTGCCCAGTCAGTCATGTCTCTTGCGAGACATGATCGCCCAAGCGTGTATCACGTATGACACTTAACTGACTGACTGGTTTCTATATTACAATTCACTGGACAAGCCATATCAATGAATAAGCAAGTTTTTTCTTTTTGGTCTTTACCAATAATGTCCGGCCTATTTGCTTCAATGTTTCTGTCTGTGTAGATGGTGTAATCCTATAAGATAGTGACATCTTCTATTTCTGTAACCGGTACTGGGTGATGTTCATATCAGTGTTTGTTTACATATTTTTAATAGTGTTTGCACATTGTCAGTGTAAATATTGCCCCACTCTATCGTGACTAGTTTTATATTCATTTGGGGCAAATACAGAACATCCTGAGATTAGCTGGTCTATTGTTTCTTGGTACTTATCACAGGACCTACAGTTTGGATCTACATTATTATGTATAATATTTGCCTGAAAGTTCCGAGTGAAAAGACTTTGGTCTTGCGCAGCAAGAATAAAGCCTTCTGTTCAGACTTACACCCAGATGCACGTAACCATAGATGAGTATTAGCTTTATCAACATTGTGTTTATTAGTACGTTCTGGATATTGGCCATGCAGAAGTTTGTCTTGCCAGTGTTGTTTCGTTTTTTCAAGAGCTTTATCCTTGGCTTTCTTTTTCATATTTCTGGTCGCAATAGTTGCTTTTTGGCTTCTGTTTCGCTTTTCTACAGAATCTGCTAAATGTAAATCTTATTTGTATTTACTGTCTTCTTTCATTCTTGAATATTTTTTCTTTCTGTTTTCATTTTGTTTGACTAATTACATGCATTATTATTATTATTATTATTATTATTATTATTATTATTATTATTATTATTATTATTTCTGTGTTAATTTATATTATATTTCATAAGTTCGGTAAGAGTAAGTTTAATTAGGAAATTTCACATAACAACTGCAGAGTTATTTGATGTCAAAATCAGAATTAAACACTTCGTAAGTCTCTGTTTAGGTAAATATTTGTCGATTATCTTTTAGACAATGAACGAATTCTGCATCCAGGTACAGGTGAATATGTTTCGAGTGTCTTTGAGATAATCATTATTTCCTGCACCCAAGTACAGGTAAATATTAGTTAATTATCTTGGAGAGAATGCTTATAAAACACATCCAGGTACAGGTAAATATTGATCGATTATCTTTGAGATAATGATGATTTACTTCATCCAGGTACAGGTAAATATTGATCGATTATCTTTGAGATAACGATCATTTACTGCATCCGGTAACAGGTAAATGTTGGTCGATTATCTTTGAGATAATGATCATTTACTACATCCGAGCACTGGTGAATATTGATCGATTATCTTTGAGATAACGATCATTTACTGCATCCTGGCACAGGTAAATGTTGGTCGATTATCTTTAAGATAATGATCATTTACTATTCATATCTGTGTATTATTATTATTATTATTATTATTATTATTATTATTATTATTATTATTATTATTGTGTAGGTTGTTTTATGATTTATAATTTAGTATATATTGGGATATTTGAAGTTATGTTGAATACGTACATACTTCTGTATTTTTTCAATTATATACTGTATATGAAGAAATACACACGCAAATTAATTGCAACAAATCAAATAATGGCTTCCGAAGATCTTTCACACTATCCTCGATCACGGAAATGTAATCTCTTGGCAATATTTTCTCTTAAGACTGCATTTGCTTTCATGTTTTGCACTAATGCATCCAGTTTGTTCCTTCGAGTTATTGAAACGACTGACAATTGAAAGGCTGACACCAACATTAGCCGCAATCACTCTGTTAGGCTTGCTAGTGTGTTTGTGCAGCGTTACAAATTTCGTGCACTTGCTTGAAGTAATGTCCATCTCAAGCAATAGCCGTAAAACAACTAATCGAGAGTCGAGATAATAGATTCTGGGCGTAAAAAATCTGATACAACACCAAAACTGACCGTATTTTGGAAGTAAATAAATTAAAGCAGTTGTTTCAATTAATTTGCACATGTCTATGAATATATATATATATATATATATATATATATATATATGTGTGTGTGTGTGTGTGTGTGGGAATAAACCGGACATGTGAGAAATCTATCGGGTAATATCTTTTTCCATTTTTTCTTATAATCCCCATATTAATCAACGCTGAATTAGTTAAGCGTCTTACTTCACATTGCCTCCTTCCGCATAAAAATTATGGCTTAAGTTTTGACTTACTGAATTTGTCAGTTAAGCTTTAGATAAGAACGGCGAAGCTCAAACTGTGGCGTTAGATTATCTCAAAGGCGTGTTACAGGCTTAGGCATATTGTTGAGTTGTAATGATGCTTAGTGGTTTACTAGTAAAAAGATATTTTGGGAAGCAACTTTTTGTCGTAAAGTGCTTGATATCAAAGTAGAGCGTTAACAGAATTAATGAGGAAGTTAAGTAAAAAAAAATCTTCGCATTAATTCTCTCTCTCTCTCTCTCTCTCTCTCTCTATATATATATATATATATATATATATATCTACTAATAATAAATATACATTTTTACCTCATTGGTAGCACGTCTCTAAATTTCGTGCACAACTCAATCTTTAGCAGCACATGTCAGGCAAAAATATATATTTTCTATTAATATAAAATTTTATGGCTTCGTTATGTTATATCGAGTACTATTTTATTAACACCAATACTGAATGTGCGCGCGTGCGCACACACACACACACACACACACACACACACATATATATATATATATATATTGTGTATTGAGGAGACAAATAATTTTTTTTAAAATATAGGTATTTTGAAAAGACAATGCATGTTCATTATGTTTAATCATGATCCGTTCTAAACATCGTATTTTAGATTTATCTTGTGAAAACAAAGAAAAAATTGCTCAGAATTTAAATATATTTTTATTACGTTAGTCTCCAGGGTTAGTCGATAACACAACAATATTCACACAATCACACAGTAAAAAGAACCTTCAGATATTGGAGACCATCTTTATCAAATAAAAGCAACCCACACTCAATAAAATTACATTTCAAACTATGCATTATATTCTATGTAGAGACATGTTTTTTTTGTTAACATTTTGGGTTCTCACGTGGTATGACGTCATAAAAACACATTACTAATTCACAACCTGCATGTTCTATTCGGTGACTGTTATCGTCAAATGGCAATGTTTTATGTCAACGAAACAGAATATTAATTTTGATGATTAATATCTTGAAGTTTATATCCCTACACCCACCCTGAGGATGACCCATCTTAGCTGAAATCTTAGAACCAGCGTAATAAAAATGTATCTAAATATTGGAAAATTTTTGTGTTTATTTTTCACGAGTAATTAAAGCTAGAATTCGATGTTTAGAACAGTTCATGATTGAACATAATAGATATATATTGTCTGTTATATTTAATAATAATAATAATAATAATAATATATATATATATATATATATATATATATATATATATATATATACTAGCAGTATAGCCCGGCGTTGCTCGGGTGTAATGAAAGCTTTAAAACTAATCCATGGTCCTGGAGCTCAGACTCTTTGGACGTTGGCACGAAAGACTAAAAAGCAATAGTTGTTTCTAGTTAAAGCAAAACCGTAGACCTAAAGAAGAATGAATAGATGTAAGTCAAATTTTGATTTCCTGGTATCGATATCAAATACTTTTTTCGTCGTAAACTGAATTTTGAAGGCTAAATAAGTCCTCTGAGTAAATGGTATCATGGCTGAGATTAAGAACTAAAATTATACCTACTTAGAGCCAAACCCGAAGCAAAAACTAAAATAAAAGGGCTAAAAAATACAGACATACAGGCAGATAAACAGACAAACACACAAACATCTATATATATATATTATCGATTTTCTGCATTGTTGTAAGAACTGCAACCATGAAACCTCTGAATATTGTTTCTTATGTCTTTTCTATGAGTATCTCAAATTTGATTAAAATCGCACCACTCCTTCTATAACACGATTTTTTCGATTATCGATTTTCGATATTTGTCGGGGGTACCTCGGCACAAAACCTAGCTAAGAACACTCGCAGACGCTTATAGCACAACTAAGTAAATTTTCAAGAAACGTTTATATATATATATATATATATATATATATATATATATATATATATATATGGGAGTGGTATATTGGAACATTTCTTGAACTGGCCTATAATGTAATCAACAAAAATTCTTACTTGGTTTCATTTCGACAGATTTTAATTTCTCTAATAAAGAGCTTTTGAGCATACCTTGCATATATTCGCACATTGTGAGTGTGCGTTTTGTTATATGCCTTTAACGAGAAGATAATCGCTTTAAAGGTAAACAGGAGTTTTGACTCGAAAAATTCATACGACAGATTAATCTGACCGCTGCGTTTTGAAGGATATTTCTCTTGTTTACCATTAGCGAAAATATAACGTGACGTCTGACGACTTTCCGCGGCGGGGAAAGCATTCAACCAGACAACATTATTAATTGACGGCCATAATTCTCATGAATGTATGTAGCCTGATGACCCATAGCGCAACTGTCAAAACGGTTTGACTGCAATCAACACAACTAAGTTTAATTTCATTACAAATCTTCAGTGATAAACAAGAATAAATAATCGCACTTTTTATCATTTCACCTCAAGCATTTCGACACTGCGATGCAAGAGGTTATTAAGAGTTAGAGATTTAGATTTTTTTTTTTAATCATTTCACCCCGAGCAAGGCAGAAACGCCACTGATGTGCAGGGGGTTACATAAATGTAGAAAGATTAATTAGAAAAGAGTGAGGAGTACAAGCTAGTTAGAAAGGAACAATAGAAAGCTGAGAAAGCAGGTGCAATGACAGATACATGGGCGGAGAGAAAGTGAAGATTATTCAGGGGAGGGGAGAGAGCTAGAGTCCAGTGGTTAGTAGGTGAGTATTAACTTTGCTTTTAAATTTCTGGAGGTCGTAGCCCTTTACTAAAAAGAAGAATCAATAGAAAGAACAGTATTTATAAGGCAACAAGAATTATATAATTATAAGTGGGTCTCATGAAAGAAATATATCTCGGAATAGTGTACAAACTGCGAATAAATTTAAAATTATTTCCTTTTCAATTATTTAGCCATCTTTACCTATGCAAATAGATATTTTGCATCCGCACTGCTAGTAATAAAGGCTGGTTGAGAAATATCCAGTCTGTGTCTGCCTAATCGCATTTTTTTTTTTAATCATATCACCCCAAGCAAGGTGGTAACGCCACTGATGTGCAGGGGGATACGTAAGAGTGAAAAGATTGGAAAAGAGAAAGCCGGAAACCACATCCTAAACAGGGAACAAGGGATGAGCCTCTACACCTGTTCAATAGACGTGGGTGGAGTGTGAACCGGGCGATAGCATTACTCTGGAATATATCTGGAGTTGGTCAGTTAAGTGCCATACGTGATACACGCTTTGGGCGATCATTTCTCTAAAGAGACATGACTGACTGGGTAGAACATTATCCCGTAGTAGGTTGCCAATGCTTTATACAGTAAACTGGTTGCCAGCCTAGGCTATAGAACACAATCTGTTATATTAGCCCATAATTGGAGGAAAGAGACGGATTAATAACTTTCCCAAGGGTATATGTGCGTAAGTGAATGCAAGGAATTCAACTGAAATTCGAACGCAGCTCCCTGATTTATCGTTCCGATTCGATATCAACTGCACCACAACGCACAGAATCGGCTAGAAATACCAGCTGGAGATATTTCTCTCCCTAAATCAATATTATCAAGATTTTCCTTTCTCAAATGTTTGCTTATAATTTTATCTTCCCAAATTTGACAAAATATTAGATTCGTAATAACACATCATTAATTTCATTTTCACTAGGCGTCCTTTGTTCAAAAAGGCCTCTCCAATACATGCCAGTTTACTGGGTGGAAAGATCCTATTAAAAAATTATTGCTACTCACGAATTATTTAATTTCTGCATGGGTTTTCGTGAATGTGTTACATCACTGATGTCTTTGTATCCGTGTCAAAACTAGATTCTTTGACGTTTTCGACTATGTTGCCAGCGTAGTAGTTTTTATTTTTTTTCATCTATTCGATGTCATTGTTGTCCACCTTGTCATTTTGTGCATTTTCCTCAAAAACGATGTCGACATCAAGGCCGTTCAATGTGTTCACAATGCAGCAGTTTTTGAATGACATTGCCATGATGGTTTCAGGGTCGCTCTATCATGGATGTGTGTCGTGTCTCTCCATATTTATGAAATGGAGACCCCCACTCTATTAATTATATTTTTTATGGTAGTATTCATATAAAATAATAAAAAATATTTTAATTTATTTATTTGAAAATATTTCTATAAGTTCAGAATTTTATTAAAGAAATAAAAGTGTGCAGCTTGATGTTACACATTGAAAATTATATTAAAAAGCAAAGCAACTGGTTTCACTCGCGCTCTTCAGGCCTCTACGGGAGATTTTAATCAGAATTTTAAATAAATTAAAAAAGTGTGTCATGAAAATGAGAAGTATGGAAAAAATGTGAATGCTAGAGGCTAATTATATCGAGTCCCAACAACTCACGCTGTTTGCACAACGCAGGCTTTCGGGAGCCGATATACAAAGCTTCCAAAACCTTAAGGTGGAGTGAAGAGTGAGATCGGGACACAACAGCGAACCGATCTACACTAAAATTAGCAGCACACTTTCTATTCTTTATAAGGTGCTCACAGATAGCAGAACAGTAAATATTCGGGACGGATCCATTTCGAGGCAAGGTGTGATTTCTTATTTTAGTTTGGACATGTTGTTTAATTCTCATGTCGAGACGCTGAGTTGTTCTTCCTATGTAGCCACCTTCGCAACTACATTTATATTGACAAATTATAGAATTAATTTGGTGGGGAGGAAGAACATCCTTGCATGTAGAACATAACATGGGCCGGGTTTGAAATACAATACGTGCCTCAGCCGAGAAAATCAACAATGAACATTTGATGAAATTTGTCTAGCCAAACTTTCACATTTTGATCTAATCCATGGAAGTCTAAGATAAACAGGGTATTTTTAACAGTAATGAATCTAACCTTTTTTAATTCAAAACTTTTGTTACAGATGACCGAATGCACAATATTTTATATATATATATATATATGTTAATTCTACCAAAAACAATATATATATATACATATATATATATATATATATATATATATATATATATATATATATCAGTTGACATTGCAATCAAATCCCTGAGGCGACAATCTGTCTCCATATTCAACGCAGTTATCTGACACATAGCCTGACTACAGTAGTTAGCATCAAACGGACAATCGCATCTGGATGTTAACTTCAAAGACCACCTTTTTATTTATATATGCTGCATCCCTGATATTGAGAAACTTAGTCCATAAATATAGCATAAATTAAAACTATATTTTATCATTATATATATATATATATATATGCGTGTGTGTGTATGTGTGTGGGTGTGTATGCAGATGTTAGACTGAAATACTGTTATAATTCACTACTAGGTCACGGGTGATCTTATATAAAAATACTTCCCCCAATATTATTAGTGCTTATTTTATAGTATAACTTAACACGCACACACACACACACACACACACACACACACACACACACACACACACACACACATATATATATAGTACACTAAATCTAAAAATGAGCCAACACCGACCGCGGTTTCATGCAACGGATCGTCAGGGCCAGGCTCTGATGATCAGTTCTGTGAAACCGCGGTCGGTGTTGGGTCATTTTATATTTAGTGTACTGTATTTTTTGCTCTACTTTCGTACTTTCGTATTGAGCACTTTACTGTTAAGGTTTTCCTCTTGTTTTTTTTTCTTTCAAACAAGCACTTGACGCATTGTTCTTGTGCTTGGTTTGTTTCTTTTGTTCTTCCTCTGTATTTAACCTACGAGGTAGTCCTCGTTGGGTTATTGACGATTTAAGTTACTGATAGTTTAGCATCGGTTTTTTGGATATTAGTCTATAATAATTAGTGCTGCTTTATTGTAATTATGTATATTAATATATATATATATATATATATATATATATATATATATATAGTGATGATCATCCACGTATACTGTCATAATATGTATAGGAAAGAATATTAATAAAAAGTTTTGAATATAAAAATGTACTTTTTTTGAACAGTATTAAGGACCGAGGGCGGTCTGAAATATAAAATATAATAAAAATAAACAAATACTGTTAAAAAAAAGTACATTTTTAAATTCAAAACTTTTTATTAATATTCTTTCCTATATATATATATATATATATATATATATATATATATAAGGTTTTTAAGTCTGATGGAAATCCGCTTTAGAATATAGGCTTATACCCTTTTTCCTGGTTAAAACTGCGTTTCCGGGTTCTTCTAAAAGTTTCTCTTTTGTAGTTGTATTCCATTTGTATTAAATATCTTTTCTAACGAGATTTGTACAGACAATTCTTTTTTCTTCTCTGCGATCATGTGTTTGTAATTAACACAAATATTCTGGCTAGAACCAGAATATCATTTTAGGTTACTTGACAGATACATTCCAAAAGAAACTTGACTAATAATGAAAATTGAATTCTAACTTACTAACTATTAAAGAGAAAAAAAAACATTTGCAGGCTGTTAAAACATCCCATAGTACCAACAGACCGTGTTGAAGAACATGAAAGGTCTCATGTGTAAACATTATGATATGATCTAGTATATGGAAGTACATACAGTGTGTAGACAAAATAAAGAAAACATCTTGAAATGTCAAGCACATTTAGTTCATTATCCGGTAGGACCGCCTTTCGTAGTAATTGCCTTTTGAATTCTGATAAAGATCGCCTCGTACAAAGTTTGAATTTTTTTCCAGAGGAATTTCTTTTCATTCTTCAGCTAAAACAGTTTTTAATAATGATGATAGACGATATCGACTCCTTCTTTTTTTTTTTTAAATGAATCATAAATGTTCAATGATGTTAAGATCTGGGGACTACTACACTAGAATGTTCCTCGTACCACTCAGCTACACCTTTAGCAGTATGAATGGGTGCATTATCATTTTGAAAGTTGTCATTTCCCCCCTGAAACTCGTCCTGAACCATCAGATGACGTTGATCTCTTATGATTCTTGAATCATACTGGCTGTTGATTTTAATAAACTTATTTAAATAATATACGTAAAAAACAACAATTTTAGAAAAAGACAGAAGTACTACCAACATTTATGCTATTATGTGACTTGGTGTTTCTATTATATATATATGTATATATATATATAGCCACCAGGCTACACCCAGACAAGATAAATAGGAAAACCTATCCTGAACTTAGCCACCCCACAAACACCTAACCCTAAGACGTTAATAAGGTCAACAGAATCCAAATTACAACCCAACTTCACTTTCACCTAAAAAAAAACAAACCCACCACGAATAAACGGTCTTTTCAACCAGATAATTTTCATACCAACTTGATCACCCGAAGAAGAAGCGGCCAAGACACATGGTCAGCTTCGAAACGCGAAAACTTTTGTGCAGTGATACTATGAATTTATAAACCATTGTAACATTTATTACAATATAATGCTCTACGTTTGTATCGAGCACTCTTTATAAAACTAAATGCATGAACAACCGGTTAAAAACCTACGAGTTCTACAACATAGTTAATATATATATATATATATATATATATATATATATATATATATATATAGATAGATAGATAGATAGATAAGAGAAGAATTTGATAGATAGATAGATAGATAGATAGATAAGAGAAGAATTTGATAGATAGATAGATAGATAGATAGATAAGAGAAGAATTTGATAGATAGATAGATAGATAGATAGATAGATAGATAAGAGAAGAATTTGATAGATAGATAGATAAGAGAAGAATTTGATAGATAGATAGATAGATAGATAGATAAGAGAAGAATTTGATAGATAGATAGATAGATAGATAGATAGATAAGAGAAGATAGATAGATAGATAGATAGATAGATAAGATAAGAATTAGATAGATAGATAGATAGATAGATAGATAGATAAGAAGAAGAATTAGATAGATAGATAGATAGATAGATAGATAGATAGATAAGAAAGATTAAGAATTAGATAGATAGATAGATAGATAGATAGATAGATAGATAGATAAGAGAAGAATTAGATAGATAGATAGATAGATAGATAAGAGAAGAATTAGATAGATAGATAGATAGATAGATAGATAGATAAAGAGAAGAATTAGATAGATAGATAGATAGATAGATAGATAGATAGAGAAGATAGATAGATAGATAGATAGATAGATAGAGAAGAAGAGATAGATAGATAGATAGATAGATAGATAAAAAAGAATTAGATAGATAGATAGATAGATAGATAGATAGATAGATAGATAGATAAGAGAAGAATTAGATAGATAGATAGATAGATAAGAGAAGAATTAGATAGATAGATAGATAGATAGATAGATAGATAGATAGATAGATAAGAGAAGAATTATATATATATAGATAGATAGATAGATAGATAGATAGATAGATAAGGATATATAGATAGATACAAATACATAGATGTAGATATATAGATAGAAATAGATAGATATTTATAAACTAATATACTAAAATATGTGTTTTTCTTATCTTTTCTAACCCTTTGTGCCAACCTTTTACACAAGCTTGTTAAGTAAGCTATGCTTCTCTTTTGCCTTCAATATGTCCTGTGAGTGCAAATTAACCAAACCCCCTTTCTTGATTATGTGGCCTACAAATCTTAACAGTCTATTTTTGGTGCTATCTATAACTGTCTCTTTGGTTTCCATTTTCTTTAAAACTTCGACGTCTCTAGTCCATTGTAAATGCATTTAGATTTGAAAAGGTGAAAAACTAACGAAGATTTCTCATTAGAACAATTTACTTATATACAGCTTTGTGAAAATTAATTGAAATAAAAGCAATAATGTCTTCCTAGGATATTATACACATTACTTGATCACGTATACGTCGTCTCTTGGCGTTGTTTTTCTCTTCCGACCTAATTTTCCTGTACGTTTTGGTCTGATAAATCCAGTTTGTTTCTTCGCCTTGATGATACGATTGACAGTTGAAAGGCTGATACCAACAATATCCATGATCTATTTGTAAGGCTGGCCGGTGTGTTCAACCGTCGTTAAAATTTCCGCAGGCTTCCTTAGAGTAACGTCCATCGAAGATATTGTTTGCCGGACAACTAATCGACAGTCGAGGCAATAGTGTCTGAACGTGTTAATAATCTGATGCAATAACGGGTGATGCAAACAATTCAAAGTCAAACAAATTTAATCATAAACCCCGAAAATAGATTCATATTACTGTACGTCACTGTAAATTACCTAATCTGAGAAAAAATAGAATTCGATTACACCCTATTACTCCAGTGGATCTAAAACTGGCTGTATGATGAAATAAAGAAAACTAAAGCATTTGTTTCAATTATTGTGAGCAAAAGTGTATAGAATGATGTTAGCTTTAAATTTCTTCAATCAACACTTATATTTATATTACACTCCTCATTCAATAACATTTTCACTGGAGTGCCTATTCAACTTTTAGAAAAAAGGAAAAATAGATAGATAGATAGATAGATAGATAGATAGATAGATAAATAGATAAAAACTAAGAGACTGACAGAGATATAAACAAATCTAAACTTATTTATAAATGGTACTTTGTGTGTGTGTGTTCGTTACCTATACACTCCGAAACGGCTGAACCGATTTTCTTGAGAATTTACACAGTTGTACTACAAGCATCTGCGAGTGTTCTTAGCTAGATTTTGTGTCAAGGTACCCCCAATAAATATCGAAAATCGATAATCGAAAAAATCGGGTTATAGCAGGCGTGGTCCGATTTTAATCAAGTTTGATACACTCATAGACAAAGACATAAGAAACGATATTCAGAAGTTTCAAGGTTGCAGTTCTTACAATAGTGCAGAAAATTGATAATATATATATGTATAAAAGGCAAGATATTTGTGTGTGTGTGTGTGTGTGTGTGTGTGTGTGTGTGTGTGTGTGTGTATCTGTTTATCTGCCTGTATGTTTGTATTTTTTCAGCCCTTTTATTTTAGTTTGGCTCTAAGCAGGTATAACTGTAGTTCTTACTCTTAGCCATGATACCCTTTACTCAGAGGAGTTATTTAGTCTCCAAAATTCAGTTTACAAAAAAAAAAACGTATTTGATATCGATACCAGAAAATCAATATTTGACTTACATGCATTCATTTTTTTTCAGTCTACGGCTTTGCTTTCACTGGAACAACTATTGCTTTTTAGTCTTTCGTGCCAAGGTCCAAAGAGTCTGAGCTCCAGGACCATGGATTAGTTTTAAAGCTTTCATTACTACGCCTGATTATACTGCTAGTAGACTAATATAGCTAGCTAGCTAGATAGATAGATAGATTTATAGATACTGCATCAATTTAGATAGTAATAAACGATATATATATATATATATATATATATATTGGTAGATACTGCATTAATCTAGATAACAACAGACCAAATATTTAGATAACAATCAACTGGATAGATAGATAGATAGATAGATAGATAGATAGATAGATAGATTAGCTTAAGATATATACATGTATGTATGGGTAAATTGCCACCATTTCATATTTTTAATTTAGCGCATGTACCTGTTTGTTCTTCATTTTGTCGACTGCAGAATATTGTGGGGTTAGTCGGGCATCCTTGATAAGAAAAAGAGCACCATGATACAATTCATTTGGTCAGAAATTTCGAAAAGGTATCCTGTACCAATATGAATATTTTTGATTGTTTGGGTGACAATCTGACTGAAGCAAAGAGGATTTAAAATGTGTTGGATGATATTTACAGTCAACATCATGGTGTTTAAAGTGATCAGTTGTGATGACGACATTATGCCTCTATTCACCTGGCCAAAGGGCCTCATACTCAACGCGAAGGACTGAGACTCGAGGAGGTATAACATAGTAATATCTGTCAGATAATTTCTGCAACCATATCTAGCCACGTAACACTACTTCTTCTTTTTCATATGCCGTATCCCTTTCAGGACGTAAACGATCATGGACTTCTGCTTCGCGTTGCCTCGAGTCGCTCACAAAATTCTTTCTAATCATATCACCCCAAGCAAGGCGAAAACGCCACTGATGCGCAGGGGGCTACGTAAGAGTGAAAAGATTGGAAAAGAAAAAAAAAGAGTAAAAGAAAGAAGATATTGTCACACCCACCCACACACAGACATACACACAGACACACACACACACACACATATATATATATATATATATAATATTATTAACTATAGTAATTACAATACTAATAGTAACAGAACTAACTCTGCCAAAACTAGTACTAATGAATTTAAATCGTTTTGAACAACCCATCGAGGATGAACTCGGAGGGAAAAGAAGGGGACGTAAAAAAAGGAACAAACGAAGTACATGAACAAAAAGTCAAGCACTCGTAAGAAAGAAAAAACCCAAGACGCAAACCCTAACACTAAAGCGCTCAATACGAATGTAGAGCGACAAAGACAGAACATTTTCTGTGTGTGTGTATATATATATATATATATATATATATATATATATATATATATATATATATTGCTATTAAGATGATATATACCAATATATGAATGTATGTAAAGAATTACTAGGTTTTCTCTGAACTGATTTTGAAAAAAAATTAATACCTGTTCTGCAGAATACAGCAACATCATTTTTAGGTTTTCATTATTCTATGTAACGTCCTTTATTTTTTAATTTCAGCTTCGAGAGATTTAGAGTGAACCACAGTAATAAAAGTAACACATCTAGACATTTGTTTGAGAAAATAAAGGAAAATGATATATATTAAGCATACCTTGAATATATATTTAATAGAAAATCATGATAATTTTATAAGATCTACCGACATAATGAATTATGTAACGACATGAACCCTATTTTGACGAATATCTTCTAAAACCTTATTAGTCATGGAATCTGTATATTTCTTTCATGGTAGGAGATTAAACTTCCTCTGCTGTAGCTTTGATAGTCACCCATGAAATATCTTTTGACGTAAATTGAGATTCATCGGCATAAATATCTGTTTTAATGATGGACCAAATATTTTTGTTAGCCTTGTGATCTGGAGACACTGCTGACCACACCATCACTCTCTCGCCTTGTATGCCCTAGGTACCCTTGGTTGGCTCCGACAGAGCGAGATAGAACGCTGTCATGCAAAGATACGAGAGTCCTTAAAAGTGATAGTGGTATGTTATATAACCAGAGATCCAAGACCACTTTCAGAAGATTACAATAGGCGGCTTCACTCAATTTAACCCTTTCCGCCACCTTGATTAGGCTAACAAGTCTATTCTCAATGATACTTGACCACAACATGACTCCTCTTCACGGTAGCTGACGTCGTAAACATTTCTGACGCTCATCTCCGAAAGATACCCAGCCATTTGAATAACAGTTATGTCCGTCAAGTGTCACTCTGGTTTTGTCAGTGAACAAAACACAACCCATGTCCAACGATATGTACTTTCGAACGCATGGAATTCTTATATTCCTATGTCGGATCATTAAAGAAGGTAGTTTCAGGAGGGTGGGGCTCGCTCGTAAGCCATTCTCCCGAAGATGCGATTTCTGGTTGTTTTCGGTAATTGAAAAACACTAGCGGCAACGTAACTAGCATTGCTTGTTTGTCCGTGTGTCCCAAGTAACTTTGGGCTAATATTCTATAATTTGTCGCTGTTAAATTCTTGGAGGACCCACAGTCGGATC
Organism: Ascarosepion bandense; assembly: GCA_037127315.1. Taxonomy (NCBI): domain Eukaryota; kingdom Metazoa; phylum Mollusca; class Cephalopoda; order Sepiida; family Sepiidae; genus Ascarosepion; species Ascarosepion bandense. The sequence goes on from JBBBDQ010000465.1 coordinate 175,522, forward strand.
GTTTCTTCCATACCGATGGGTCTCTCGGGAATCGTCTAACCCTGTAAATATGAGGACTGAACTTCTAGGTAATGACATGAAGAAAGGTGTCTTTCGCTCTTGATGACAGAAGACCTTTCTTCCTCGTGGAGGTCTTTTCAACGACCCATTGTTCTTCGAGAGGAGAGACGTTATTAGCGCTGCTCACCTAAAAATTGTTGAATCTGGAATAAAATAAACAAATAAAGGACGTTAGAGAATACAGTGAACACCCAACAATGATATTGTAATATTATGTAATTTATATCGTAAAGGTTTTATCAAAATCAATTCACAGAAACCGTGAAATTTTAAATTTCGCCACCAAGCTATGAGCGTGATTTGCGGCGTGTATATATATATATATATATATATATATATATTATCATCCGCAGACAGATCTGTTTCGCAGCTCATCAGTACGGTTAGACTCCGATTGCTACATAACCCAGGCTCGAAACCCGACCGAATTGGCGTCAGTCGGCGACTCTAACCCTGGGCCACGGGGCGTTCGGTGGAAGAAGGCACTCTTTTTAGCGCATATCATATTACGTGCCCAATAGCTAGAGTGATCCAATTCATTTTACTGAATGAGCGATATATTGTGTGTGTATTTTGGCAGCATTTTTTCATTAATACAGGTTTCATTGAATAATATAGACAAATTTTGTCTATTTATTTTGTGTAAGATCCTTTCATATAGTCTGATAAGTTTGATGGTGCTATCGTTAAAAGAAGGCAAGAAATCACAATAATTGCTGATTTTTTTATCAGGTCTGAGCTTTCGGCTTACAGTAATCAACGCACAATTCTGAGCTCGTTGAAAATACATGTATACTTAGACAAGCAAACAATAGACGGAAACTCAAAATCCTGGAGGCTATCTACATAAAACAGCTTAAACCTAGTATAAATAAGGTAAATGTTGATATCTCTACGAACATTCTTCAATGCCTGTAATCGGATCAAGAACTTTACACCACCACCATTTTGTCACTGTCTGCGGCCATCCGCCACGTTAAAAATGAACTTGTCTCTTTCATTTAATTCTCTTTGTTTAATTCCATTTGTTAATAACTTAAATGTTCACTATATGTTAATAATCATTCTTTAATAATGGCTTATGTATATATAACTCACACCTATATATATATATATATATATATATATATATATATGTGTGTGTGTGTGTGTGTGTGTGTGTGTGTGTGAGTTTGTAACCCTGGGTTCCACGCTCTGCGATCGTCAGACAAACTGATTAATTTTTTAAAAAATTGGCTATATGTAGGGCTGCGTATATTGGTGTATTTTTGTGAAAGTGAGAGAAAAATTTGTCGTCATGACAGACGCAGACATATATACACATTTGTAGACCCAGTGACGTGTGCAAAGACACACACACACGCGCGTCCGCCCACCGGGGCTCACACAAACATAGGGTTACAAACTCACACCTATCTATATAAATATGACAAATCTATCACTGATATTGAGCGCTTTCAAATAAGTACCACGCATATATACAATACAAATAATATAATATATATAAATTGTATATATATATTGATTTTTATAATTATATACATACACTTCTCTCATGCAAAGATACGAGAGACCTTAAGCGGATGGCCGCAGAGAGTGACAAAATGGTGATGGTGTAAAGTTCTTGGTCTGATTACAGGCATTAGAGTATCTTAGTAGAGATATCAGCATTTACCTTATTTATACTAGGTTTAAGCTGTTTTATGTATATAGCCTCCAGGATTTTCTGTTATGGTGCCCTATGTACATTGGAATGAACTCATCCTCCTTCATAAATTCTAACCTACACACACACACGCATACACACACACACACACACACACACATATATATATATATATTCTTTATTTGAAAACGAGTTATCTCGCGTAATGACTCGTTTACAAATTAATATTCAAAAGTTCTACAATATAATTTTATTGAACAATTTTTTATACAAATATGTACTGATTTAATTTTATTATGACAAAAACTAATTAAACAAAAGTAATTAAGCAATCAATCAATCAATATATATATAGATCCCTATCTGGTAGCTCAGCTCCAATTAATTTCCCACCGAAGTAATGTGGCCTCTCTCTCTCTCTCTCTCTCTCTCTCTCTCCTACAAATACTTGCATGGTTTCTGTTCCGATGAGCTTAGCTTCCTGGTCCCTTCTCTACATGAATTTACTCGAGTTACTAGACAAGCAGTTAGAACCCAACCTTTTCCAGTGAAACCAATCAAATATAACCGTAAGTTTCTTTTCTCGCATTCCCCGCCTGTGTAATTCCTTTCCGGATACTTGCTTCCCTGATAGCTACAATCTCCAAAAATTTAAATATAATATCCATTGCCATCTCCTATCCTCGTGACTGGAATCCTTTCCGTGACAACCCTTGTATCCGATTCATTTCCCTGTCCACTGGACTCTCTACAGCAGGATTCTCATCCTTCTCTTAACCATTTTCTGACTACCTCTGTAACTTGTCCCTTTTTCTTAACACTTTCCTCTTATGTCACCCCCTGTACTGCTTTGCTTGGGGGTTAAATCATTATAATATAAATATATATATATATATATATATATATATATATATATATATATATATATATATATATCATCTGCACAACCGACATAAAGACTGCCTGATCATGAGAATCTTTCTCGAAACATAGAAATTTCTGTGTGGCAATGTGCAATTGCATAACTATATAATTATATTGAGTTCTATAATTCTCATTCTATTGAGCACTGTCCATAAAAGTCCATTTACCTGGAATTATATAAATATAAATAAATATATATATATATATATATATATATATATATATAGAGAGAGAGAGAGAAAGATATATATATATATATATAGAGAGAGAGAGAAAGATTTTAAGAAAAAAAGGATCTCGACTTCAGTCACTTTCTGTTATGGTGCCCTATGTACATTGGAATGAACTCATCCTCCTTCATAAATTCTAACCTACAATACTTTCTAAAAGAGGCAGTCGAGACGCAGTGTAACTTGACAGTTCAGACAGAAACTTCCTTCAACTGACTAATAATACTGTTACTTTGTATATATGTTCTCTTCTAATACACCGGTTCAACCTACATTCTTGTTTTCGCATCTTTCTTCCTGGTCCTAACAGGCCACAACATTTTCTTACCAACGTAACGTGGCTTCCATCTCTCTTTTGTTCAAATATTTCTCTGACGAAATTTTTATCCCAATGCCCCAACTACTTGAATTTAAGCGTGCTTGAAAATCAGTTACCACGGCCCACCATTTTACTGTTAAAAAGACTATATGCCACCGCCACTTTTACTCTAACAGTATATTTTTCTCGCCCCGTGGAAGTTCCTCCCGGTTGCTTATCTGATAACTACAATCTTCAAATGTTTAAATGCAACATCAATCACAATCTTCTGCCTTCTTGAACTCTGTTCCTTTTTCATCCATTCCTCAATTCTCCAAATTGTCAGTAATTTCATTAGCTTTCATTTTCACTTAACATAACCACCAACATCCTAGTAACATTACTGCCTTGCTTGGGGTGAAATGATTAAAAACAAAATTTACAAAAGCATAATGTTATCCCATGCAATCGCCTCTGTAGTTAAAGATGGCGTGCTGTCGAATAGCGACTGGAATCAGTTGGATGAAAAAATTTAATTTGAATGTGAAAGACGGAAATAGGAATAACATAAATCAGATCCACGGAAAAAGACTTTAATAGCGTCTTGGGATGATGGATCACTTTTCTCTCGAGCTTAAAATACTGTATAATTAAAGACTGTCTGTAGCTGAGTTTGAGAAAGCCGTCTACTGGCCGAGATGTCGTTATTTCGCTTAATTGCCATTTTTATTCTTTTATTATCTCTCACGAAAGGTTTAAGGCGGAAGCTTTATCAGTGGCTAAAATCTTTGCTTTCCTTTCTTAGAATACACAAGTCGACAGCCATTTTTAAACACCTTGAATTTGGATTATAAAATGATTCTTTACTTTAGTTCCAAGGGAGATAAAATTTGTTTGGATATTTTTCACCTTGGCTATAATCAGTGTCGATTTCGATTTAAAAGAAAATTGTTCATGTTTGATTCAAATTCGTTCACTGATTTCCCGTCGGTTAAAAACTTAAAAATTGACCAGATGAGACGTATTCCAATAAAAATCAAAGGTGCGGAAGATATATTCTTAAAACATTATATGGGTTTATATTTGGTTAAGCCACAAGTGTTTATTATTCACACGGATCAGATAAGTAGTTGAAGAAACGTTATATTTATCTGTTAAACAATCTAAAACACGAGAGATAGTCTCTAAACTTGCAAAATAAAATATTGGTATACAACTATAGAAGAACAGTAATTCCATCAATATTCCCATTGTTAAAACCAAGATCCTAATACCGAATTTAATTTAAAGGAGTTGGAAACTGAATTACATTAATTCCTACCAACGCATTTGTTTGTAAGCAGAAGGACGGATTGATGAGTTTCAATGTAATAAGTTTATAATTGTTATTCTTTTTGTATATATATATAATTCCGTGTTTGGCGTTCATTTTAGATTTAGTTCTTGTGCATAATTTTCGTTTTCAATTGAAATGAGAAATGATGGATAAACGGATTTAGCAGAATTTCTGGTGAGGGCGCATACGATCATATAAACTGTTCCCGTACGATTAACTAAGTTAAGCAACGTCGAAACTGGTCAGTACTTGGATGGGTGATTGCTTAGGAATTTCAGGTGCTGTAATAATATGCGGGTGATGTAATGAGCAAAGTCTTGGAATAGTTAATCGGTGTGCAGAGTTCCAATTCTAGTTGGGTTCGTTATATTCACTTACGCGCTAAGTATGAATCATTCTATTTTCCACAGCAACGGCTAAATTGGCAAAATCCGTAGTAATTAAATCATTGTTATTTCCAAAAATAAAATGTATTAGGTTGTCAAATATAAAATGACGCATTTGTTGGTTCGTTGTTGATCAAGTTGGTTAACAAAGTAGCTTCCATATTAAATTTATATGTATATAAATCTTGACTCATTTTCGACTTTTTTCCTTCCAGATAATTTTTCTTTCAATATATTCTTGTTTATAAACCCAATGAAAACGATTACAATGAGACAATATCGAGAAATCTCACTTTATAAGTACAAACTGAACAAATATATTTTTGCATCGAATCATTACGTACGATGAGAAATAGATACTGTTGTGTCGTGTTACCATGAGACATCCGGATGAATAAAAAGCAATGAGCGTTTAACACGGGGAGTTGTCATTATCACGGACTGAGTGAAGTAACATCTCCTACTGCGAGAGACAGTAAATATTGTATATAAATCTTCGTTGTACCATTCTGGTAATAAAGTAATTAATCTACAATTAAACTGTGTATCTCTTCATTCCACGATAAAACAGATACATTTTGACAAAAGTAAGGGAGTAGGTCAATGGTTAGAATCAATAAAACAATACCTAAAATATCCACTGCACCCTAGGTTTTAATGGTTATTCCATGGTGCTCTTTCAAAGGGGTTATTCATTGTTCATTCTTGCCTCAAGGGTAAAGAGTATTGTAGAGAAATGGAGTGTATGCACGATAGAATTGTGAATAGAGCTGGCTCAACTTTGCTTCACGAAAACGCATATCAGCAATCTGGCTTACGGCCATATCACGTTGAATACACCGGTTCGCGCTCGATCACCGAAGTTAAGCAACGTTGAGTCTGGTCAGTATTTAGATGGGTGACCGCTTGGGAATACCAGGTGCTGCAAGCGTTTAGTGACGTTGTTTTGCAGTAAATATCGGCTCGGAAAGAGAAATCGGTGAGCCGAGTTCGAATTCCAGTTGAATACCCTGCATTCACTTAAGCACTGGTACCCTTGGGAAAGGTATTAATCCATCCCTTTCCTCTAGTTATGGGTTAAATAACAGGGTAGGACCTGGGGACCCTGCCGTTAAAAACAAATCTCAATGAATCTTGATACTCGAAAAGAAAAGAGTATTGCTAGACACAAAACCTATATAAAAACAACAATAAATTGTTGAAAGAAAAAGGTATTACCAGCTTTAATTAAATAAAACTTTAGTTGGCAATAAATAACCCGCCCAAGTTTATATGCCATAAAATAAAACAACCAACCAACCAACATCAGCAATCTTCTCAATCAACTGTCCAAAGGCTGCATATATTGAATTATCAAATTTTCACTCAGTCTCCATATTTACTTGACGTCTCTTCTACTGATTATCCTTTTTTAATTTTTTTTTGTTGGGGGGGGGGCTTTTCCTACGCGATAAAACATTCTTCAATAGGGAAGAGATATTCGAAGCATTTATAACATCAAAGGATGCGCTTTATTTCTAAAGATGACGTCAAGGATTTCGAGATACGTGGGTGAGCAGTCATTCACCATCCTTTCAAGTCGTAGGAGATCATGGCCCTTTACACCTCCCTATCCATTGTAGCTTTTAATATCCCTTCTCTTGTTATCCCACACATTCCCCTCCACCATCCTTCTCTTAAGTCCATCAAGTATATCATGCTTTTCTTTCTATTGCCCATCTTTTCTTCTATCTGTGCTGTGAGTGTGAAATTCTCCAAGCTCTCCTTTCTCTTTATGTGTCCCAGTGTATTATTTGTCAATGTTTCAGATCGCCTCTTTTGATATCAATTTTTGGTTACCACTTTTTTTTATGTAAATGACTATTTTCCTTCAACATGTATTTTTTCATCTCTATATTTTCATGACTGTATTTTTCCTCACTATGTGTAACTCTGCAAAAACATTTAAAATGTTTAATTTGTCATTAATCTTACCGACAGAAAACAACGCTTAACCCTCAACGAGACCCGACCGGAAAATTCATACGTTCTCCAGTCAATTGATTCTGAAAAATACTGTTAGCAACAGAACGAATGAAAAGAAGCAATTAAAGAATAATGACAAGAATTGGCGAACAAGAAAGATGTTGTTTTCCATAAGGTTAACGCCAAGATATCACGTTTTTAGCGACCCGACAAAAATTGTTGTATTTTGCCTCGGAGATATCACCCCAACTGCCATATTCACCAGACATTTCTCCTTCAGATATTCATTTATTCAAATCCTTGCAATATAATCACAATGGTAAAAATTCTAATTTTTTGGATGACATAAAGAACATCTTCATGAGTCCTTTGCCGAGAATCCACCTAGTTTCTGGGAATACAGAATCTTGAATTGGGAGGGAAAATAGAGAAAGTTTGTGCAATAAAATGGTTCATATTAGTTCAATTCTTAAATGAATATATTTTTGCTTTGTGTTGTAATTTTTCTTAAAAATTGGCATGACTCATCCGAACAACCCAATATTAAACTTTAATATACACATTGCGATGAGTGAATTGTCGCTATATATATTTTTAATTCCTCGCATGGGAATTGCTTCTTTTCGATTTTGTCGACTGTACAAATTTTTCCGAATTCCCTGCACTCTCCTCAGACATACACATAAACATATTTAGATTTTTGTCTTTAGCTTTCGGTGCAACATGAGGTTTCCAAATTCCTAGCGGAGTGAATTGCGTCATTGGGCTGTTTTTCTTATAACGAGTGTCCCACTTAGACTACTATATTGTGCAGTCGACAAAATCAAAAACAACAACGTGCATGAGCGAAAATAAAAATAAAATGGCGACATTTTACTCATCCCACTCTGTAAATATTAATGCTAATGTATACGCTACCGGCCATAATTATTAAGCAAACCCAGTGTTTTAAAAAATGATGTATTTCGAACTATTTTTCAGTATTTATTGCCAAGTGAACAATTGTAAATGAAAATAGAATGTTTTTCTTGTTTATACTGGACAATAACATGTGCATCAAATGAATTTATAAAGGTTTAACCTATATTGAAAGAATGAAGAAAATTAATGGTGATTCGGACGAGTTTATCTTTGCTTCCCTGCCTTGTAAAATTTTGCAAAGTTATAATAACAAACATATAATAACAACGTGGCTTCCATGTGTCTCTTCTATAAATACTTTCACGGTTTCTGCTCCGATGAACTTAGATCACTGGTGCCTCCTAAATACGAATTTGCACGAGATACTAGATTAGCAACTAGATCCCACCCTTTTACAGTGAAACCGATAAAATGCAGCCGTAACTTCTACTCCAACAGTTTCTTTCCTCGCACTTCCCGACTGTGGAATTCTCTTCCAAACGATTGCTTCCCCGACGGCTACAATCTCCAGGAGTTTAAATGTAAGGTCAATACACACCTCCTAACACACTAACCTGCTCCCATTCTATCAAGCACTCTTCCCATCTGCCTGACCCTCATCCTCGCTATCCTTACTCATCTGTCACCTTTCTCCTGACATTCCCTATGTCTATCCACTCCTTCTTTTTACCTTCCCCTATGTAGCCCCATGCGCAATAGTGGCAGTGGAATGCCTTGCTTGGGGTGAGATGATTAAAAAAAAAAAAAGAAAAGAAAATTCTATCTAAATAACGTCTAGCATTCATTATCATGATTTGGTCATAATATATTTTTTAAGCGCAAATATTTTACAATGAGACAGTAGTATTACCGTTTCATTACTTATTCAATCATTAAGTTAATAGGGAAGAATTAAGATTCATCAAAAAAATTAAATAAGAAAATCGTGAAATTTTCATCTGCATTTCTCGTGAAGACAAAAACAATGAAGTCACATGTTTTGCTAATATCAGAAGACAAAAATGTTATAAAACACTAACTAGACATCGAGATTGACAATAAACAGAAATTCAGATACTTCGCTACAAAGCAAAAATGATGCCTGATTCTGGATATCCGGTGCACTCAGAGTAGGTTTTTCGCGATAGTAGCACAATTAGATAAGATATTTTTCCCCACAATACTTCCTCTCTCCGTTCGATGACAATTCTGTTGAAATGCCTTAAACTATGTCACAAAGATTCCGACGTGTGACTGAAATATGTTTTAAATAAAGAAATACATCAACTATACGCATCTTTTTCCTACGTTATGTGTCACGGGTTAAGGGCGTCAATTTGTAATTTGAGATAAAATACGGTATCTGAGGAGGAAAATAATCAGAAAAATAAGTAGAAAATATATTTCTGTTGTCTCGAGAGATCTGACAAATGTAGAAATAGATATTAATTTCGAGGGCATATGTGGCCTTAACGCTGGTATTTTTCGCAGTGTTAACAGAGTAATGCACTAGCAAACGGAATGCTAAAAGTTCTGTTTCATAACTAGTATCTCTTAAAGTTAGAGAAAAAACTCACATTTCTAATACAAATATAAAAGAATAATGAATTAGAAAACATAAAATTACATACTCGGTAGATAAGTTAAACTAACTTTAGTAAAATAAAAACAAACAACAAGGAAAAAGAAAAGAAAAAAAGAAAAAATTCCATATTTTAGAGACGCTCGATACGTGTCAAACAAAACTAGCGTTTATAAATTGGTTAAAGTATTAGAAAAAAGATTTTTAGAAAAAACATATTTAGGGGGAAAAGCTGATATGAGATTTAATTAAATTTAATTAAGTTAATCTAATTAATGATAAATCTAGATTTAAATAAAATAAAAATAAAAATTAAAATTAAATTAAATTAAAAATAAAAATAATATAATAAACTTTAATTTTATTAAAAACATTTTTTTTTCTAAAAATTATTTTAAAATTTTTATAAAAATTTATAAAGAATTAATGTTTTGAAAAAAAAATATTTGCAGAAGAAATCGGGGGTTAAATTAGTATAAGTATCCTTATTTTATAAAGGTAGATATTCAAAGGAGACGGAAGATAAAGGTAGAGGAGTTCAAAATTACTATTCAAAAATTTAATTAATTTATCAAAAACAATTTAATTTATATTTACTCTCCTAAAAACTAAATTTAGAATTTAAAATTTTAAATGTTCACAAATTTCGCTCTTTGGCGGCACTTACTAATGAATTCCTTTCTAAAATTCAGGAGTAGGTGCTGGTTTGGGTACTTTAATATTAGTATTTTTTCTTGCAGACACAGATCGCACCTATCACTAAAATTCCTCGAAATTCTGACTGAACCTATCAATCTCCAGCGAATTACAGTTTCCAGCCCTTCTTCCTTCATTTTCCAGAATCTCCATGAAATGGTTGTCTGGTATTTTTAACCTGGGTTCGGAAAAGAATACCTGTGATTGTAATATCTCTGCTTAAAAGGTCCCGCGGACATACCAATATAGGTTTGGTAATTATTCTTGATGTTGGGTGGTGAAATGTGAACTTCATAAATTACCTGTGTGGATTTACATTTGCCCTCCACCGGGTAGGCATCCACGGAGCTACAATTGCATTTATTTAAAATTCCGGACTCAGAGTCAGTATTACATAAATTCTTTAGAATTTGCCTATTATGAGAATTTATAATGTTGTCTATATTTGAGGTACAAGAGTAGCTGATTTTTAGAGTGTTCCTATTAAAAATCTTTCTTAGAGGATTGTTGTTGTTAAAATGTTTGTTTACTAATGTGAGAAAATATCTGCCAATATTGATATTTGTTAGTTTACAGTACGTGAGTTAAACCAAATTATCTTTCTTTTTCTACAGTTATTTTTATTTTTAGTGTTAGATGGTTCGGGGTCTATTGTAGGTTTATTATACGTTAATTTTTTCTTAAATCCGCTTTTTTGAAGGGACTTGTTGTAAATATCTTTACTTGCATTGAAAGTTTTTTTATGTTAGATGTTAAATGATTATTATATTTTTATGTTAGATGATAAATGGTTAATATATCTTAGTGTTAGATGATAAATGATTAATTTTATATTAGATGACAAATGGTTAATATATATATATATATATATATATATATTAGTCATCCACATACAAGCCTGTTTCGCTGTATCACAGCTCATCAGTGTGGCTAGACGCATCCACTTGCCTCTGGCTGGGATCGAAACTCGACCGATTTGGTGTCAGTCGGAGTCGCTACTCCCTAAGACATCGACGCATGGAATCAGAGAAGGGAGATTTTAACGTGTTGTATATAAGCAGTGTATATACACGCCAGTCACCGAAAGAACTTAATTCATTTCTGAAGAGTAATGCTTATATCGCAAAAGTGGTAACTGTTTTTATAATATTTTCTCCAGAGAGCTCAATCATAATGAGAGCATAATATATATATATATATATATATATATATATATATATATATATTCCTGCATATAACATATAAACCGAATCCGATGGTAAACCTCTAAATTTACTATTTCAAGTCTGGGGAATGTGAAATTATCTTTAAAATGTCATTCTTTCCAGGTCCACTCTAGACCAAAAGTGATAGTACCTTTTTTTTTTTTAATCGTGTCACCCCAAGGAAATGTCAGAAGGAGGGTGATAGACGATTTAGGATGTACATAGGGAGAGAGCTGGAGAGAGTGGGTGTGAGTTAGTGTGTTAGCAGGTGTCTATTGACCTTACATTTAAACTCCTGGAGGTTGTAGCCGTCGGGGAAGCAAGCATGCGGTAGGGAATTCTACAGGCGGGAAGTGCGTGGAAAGAGCTGTTGCAGTAGAAATTGCGGTTACATTTCATCGGTTTCACAGTGAAAGGGTGGGACCTAGTTGCCAATCTAGTATCTCGTGCAAATTCACATCTAGGGGGCACCGGTGATTTAAGTTCGTCAGAGCAGAAGCCATGAAAGTATTTATAGAAGAGGCACAGGGAAGCCACGTCACGCCGGTGAGAGAGATACTGCAGGCGGTCAGCCAAGTCGGTATCAATCACATTACAGATTCTTCGCTGTATTTTGTCAAGAACCCCGAGGAGAATTGAAGGGGCACCCGACCAGATGTGGCATCAGTACTCAATACACGGACGGATGGTGGATTTATATAATTGCAGGATAGATTCAGGCGGCAAGAATTTCCGGGCCCTGCACAGAGAGCCGACTTTCATAGCTGCGGATTTAGCAATGGATTCGACGTAGTCATTCCATTTGAGGTCCGCTGAGAGTGTCAGGCCAAGCAGGCGTAGTGATTTACTCTCTGGAAGGCAAGCCTGTTCCATGCTAATGGGAGGGAAGTGCGGTTGTCTCTGGTGGTTAATTGACAGCAGCTTCGTTTTGGAAGAATTGAATTTTACGAGCCATTTCTTACCCCAATCCACCACGGATTGGAGATCCTTCTCAAGCTCGGCAGCGAGGTTCGCCTTGTCACCAACACCAGATTTTTGATCGAGGCGAGAGTAAACTGTGGTATCATCGGCGTACATGCCTACTTGTGATCTTATGGTGTCGGGGAGATCATTGATATAGATTAGAAAGAGCGTAGGACCTAGGATAGAGCCTTGGGGGACACCCGCGTTTGTAGGGTAGTTCTGGGAGGCATGTCCGTTTAATACCACCTTCAGTGTGCAGTTAGAGAGGAATGACCGGATTAAGTCCAGCAAAAGTCCAGTTATGCCATAGCTTCGCAGTTTCCGTAGAAGGCCGGCATGCCATACTCTGTCGAATGCTTTAGAGATCTCCAAGGCGACGGTTCGGGCTTCACCATTCTTGTCGAGAGCCTGGTATATATACTCGGTGATGGTCGTTAGCATGTCAGCAGTGGGCCTGGTGAAGCGGAAGCCATACTGTTTGTCCGAGAGGAGCTCGTGGGCTTTGAGATGCTGAATGACCTCGGCATTGATAATGGCTTCGAACACTTTGCCGAAGATCGGAAGAAGGCTGATGGGGCGGTAATTTGCGGGGTCCGATGGTTCTCCAGTGTTCTTGAATATTGGAACCACAGAAGAAGACTTCCAACAGGCAGCAAAGCAGGAGGAAGATGCGCAGAGGTTGTAAAGCTTAGAAAGGATAGAGGAGAGTTCAGGGGCACAATTCTTCAAAACTATGATTGGGATTCCATTCCCACCACTAGCTTTGTGAGGGTCCAGTATTGAGATTAGGCTAGACCAAAAGTGATAGTACCTGTTAGGATGCCATCTTTGGGTAAAATATTTTGCTTGAATGTGTGTGTTTGTTATGAAAATTTACTTTAAATAAGTTTGCAACTTGTATATGTGTATGTGTGTGTGTGTATACGTGTGTGGGTGTGTGGGAGTTTTTTAGTGGAAGTACTGGAGAGGACACTCCGTGTTCGTAGCAAATACTAGTAGCAGCGCCTGGCTATCGGACTTTCTAAAAAAAGTGTAACTGGTTCTACATAAACTTTTGCCACTATAATCAAATCATTTGTGTCGATAGTTCGATTCTTTGGTGTTGTCTGGCGATTGAGAAATGGTGACGGGAACAGGTTGAGGATGCTACTGGAAGTACTTAGCTTGCGCTCTGTACGGCGGCAACAATCAGGTGATGACTATTTTTGCACAAACCCCTGATTAATTAAACAATCCGTGTTGTATGATAAAGACAAAGCATATCTATTTAGATGCAGCACTGCTTTCCCCAATCTGAGGATGGGGTGAAAAAAGGAACCCTAAACATTACTTGCTTGTTTTTCTATCTTGGCAGAATATTGCGGTTGTCTGCTTATCGAATCATGCAGTCAAATAAAAAAAAATGTAAAAAAAGAAAAGCACAAATTTTAGCCTTGTTTCTTGGAATATCAGAACACTACAAGATGATTATACTAATTTAGAACGCAAAACCTTATTTCACGTACATTAAGAAAATACGATGTTTACATTTTGCCTCATCGTGAAAATCGGTCTCAGCTCGAGAAGTTTATTGGTAGCTATGTTTTATTTATTGGAGTGGTAAAATTAAAGAAGACCATCGTCAGTCGGGTATGGGTTTTTTTTATTAGATCTGATGTTGCAAAATCATTTACCTCACTTCCGAATAGTGTTTACGATCAAATAATGACGTTGATGTCCCAAAAGACACTTGTAAGTATCGCCCGGTTCACACTCCACCCACGTCTATTGAACAGGTGAAGAGGCTCATCCCTTGTTCCCTGTTTAGGATGTGGTTTCCGGTTTTCTCTTTTCCAATCTTTTCACTCCTTTTTTTTTCAATTGGAGTAGATAGACTAAACTATCGCCCGGTTCACACTCCACCCACGTCTATTGAACAGGTGAAGAGGCTCATCCCTTGTTCCCTGTTTAGGATGTGGTTTCCGGTTTTCTCTATTCCAATCTTTTCACTTTCACGTAGCCCCCTGCACATCAGTGGCGTTATCGCTTTACTTGGGGTGATATGATTAAAAAAAAAGGTAAAAAAGTTGCTACGTGCTAACCAGAACAGGTTTTGAAGAAGAAATTGAAACTTTTTATGATAAGATGTGCTCCGTTATCTCCAAAGCTCCTTTTCACAGTAAACTTGTTCTCTTTCGTGATTTTATTGCACAAGTTGGAAGGGAACATCTCACGTGGCTTGGTGTCATTGGTCCGCATGTGTAGGTAAAATGAATTCAAATGGTTTGCGTCTTCTTTTCGTGTGTAAGGAATTTGATCTTTGTATTAGCAACACTATTATTCAAGCGCCGAATCATTACAAATAAATCTAGATGTGCCCTAGACAAAAAAAAGCATTGGCATCAGATCATCATCAGCAGTGAGACATGTCTGATTTACTCAATCTTTTTATCACACATTTCTTACAGATCATTCTCTTATCCGAAGCAGAATCTCTCCTTGTTCAAATTTACCCAAGCGAATCAATGGGCTTGCTTTGATAACTGAAGGTAAGAGAAATGAGTTTTCTGTGGCACTCGACTATAGTTGAATCGCTCAGACAAGTCACTGAGAAAGTTTGTGAGAAGAGTGAAGAGTGATACCTGTTGTTTGCTGACCCCAATAAAGCTTTCGATACTATCCATAAGAATGCTCTTTATAAGGTTTTAAGGTAGCTTGGTATAAAAACAACATGCTTAACATCATCATAATGAAATGAAAGCATCCATTCTTTGTAATGGCCAGTTAACAAATTCGTTTGATGTAACAAATGGTATAAAACAGAATTGTGTGATGGCACCAGTTCTGCTTGCCTTGTATTCTTTCCTTATGTTGAAACATGCGTTGAGAGAATTCGAAAAAGAGGTTCTGTTTGAGTTCTTGACAACGGAAGGTTTGCATAATCATCGGGCATTCAATGCTAAAACAAAAAGCCAGTTTACCTCTTATATTATATTTATTGTTTGCTGATGATGTCACACTTGTTGCAGCATCATTGCTATAAGCTCAAGACCTCTTTGATTGCTTTTCCTCTCGCAAGTAATGCGTTTGAATTGACTATACATGTTAAGAAAACTGAAGTTGTCCATCGGCCAACACAAACTTGTAAAAAGACCAATGGAGAAGAACTACAACATCGCATATCGGAATTTTTAAATGTCTCCATAACGTTAGAAGGCAGAAGTCTGAAGTACGTTTATACATTTGAATATCTGGGAAGTAAGGTGAGCAGCTATTGATGACGAAAGTTTTAACAGAATTTCCAGGTTGATTTTAGCAAACTTCGTCATCGTCTATGGAATGAAAGTGGTATAACCATTAAGAAAAAGTTAAGTATGTACAAATCTGTTGATCTCACAATCTTACTTCATGATTCAGATTTCTGCACGCCATATAGAGCGCACATTGAGAAACTTGATGTCCCAAACGCTGCTTCCGTACAATCTGCAGTTACACTCTCAATGATCATATTTCCAACACATATATCTTTTTTATAAAAATTGGCATTGGCGTAATTGAATCATTTTTTATTCAGTCACAGTTAAGATGGATTGGCCAAGTTGTTCAAATGAAAGATAATAGAAAATTATGATATACAGCCAATTGCTTCATGGGGTTTGAAATGTTGAAACACATCTGCTTTATTACAAAGACAAACTGAAGTATAATCTCGGAGCAGATAACACACCAGTTGAATCTATTGAATGATCTTCATTAGTTCAAATGGAGTGGCGGTCAACTTGTCATCATGGCTTGCAAGTTTTGAAAAGAATCGTATTCAACAACTTAATTCATTCAAATCTTTCATTCCAATTTCTCTATCTGTAGCTACGTTTAAGTGTGTAGTTTGTCACTTGTTTTGCAAATCCAACATTTACGTTCGCTTAAAATCCAGGCCTATATTAGAGTATTATTAGTATCAAACGGACGGTTTCAAATGCTCCCTCTGCAGCCTGTTGTTCAAATCCGAGTCAAGTTTGATGGTGAACGTAAGACGCAAACGTAAAACTTGATGTTTTTTATACCAAACAAATTCAACACTCATATGTCGAAATTGGTAAGGAGAGAGAGAGAGAGAGAGAGGGAGAGAGAGAGAGGGAGAGAGAGATAGGGAGAGAGAGAGAATAAGGATGTTCCAAACAAAAAAATATTAATACACATTTTACAGCTGATCAGTTTCATTCCTTTTCAGTAGCACATTTTAAATGCACTTGATAAATGTAATGTCCTAAAAGACACAAAATTGCCTTTATTAAAAATGTAATCAAAAAAGTCAAATTAATTTCCTCATCTAAAGCAATTTCATGAAAGAAATGAATAATATAAAACAAACAATTAGTAATAATTGCTTTCTTAACATGTAGTCGGCAATCAATTAGGACTCTACTTTGACTAGAATAAGTTTAATAATATAAACCCGAATTCTTAAGGTCAAATTGTCAATGATACTATTAACATATTTTACCGAAATCAAACTTTCATATAGGGAAAGGATACAGTTTAATCATAACTATTCCATAGAAAAATAAAAAAAAAATTGATTTAACATTTACCATGAAAAATAAAAAAAAAACAAAATACTAACGAACCAACACATTTTAAAATAGCAATTCTGTCATAGTTTCACACAGAACCCATCATAAGTACATATGTACATCCGAGAAATCGACAACTGTCAGTGCGTTGCATCGCTACACTATTCGAATACACCAACCGAACGCGTATGTATATGCGCAACGGCACACATATATATACCGAGCCTCGCACGATTCGCATATGTATGTTTATGCAAGCCTCAGTGAGCGAACGCGCGTGTGTATGCGTCCTTGCGCGCGTTAATAGGTGTAAAAATGTATACATATATGCCTGCATCTGTGGTTACGACAGATTTCCCCCACTTCCACAAATGTCTGCGTCTGTCATGGCGACAGATTTCCCACACTTTCACAAAAAATACACGAATATACGCAACCCTACATATAACCAATTTTTTAAAAGATTAATCAGTTTGTCTGACGATCGCAAGAGCGTGAAACCCAGGATTACAAACTCACACCTATCTATCTATCTATCTATCTATCTATCTATCTATCTATCTATCTATATATATATATATGTGTGTGTGTGTGTGTGTATGTGTGTGTGTGTGTGTGTGTGTGTGTGTGTGCAAATTACCTAATCTGAATAAAAAATTTTAATCGATTACATCCTGACACTCTAGTGTTCTAAAACTGACTGTATGAAAAAAAGGAAACTAATTTCAAGTTATTTTCTCATAGTATATATATAAGGATGTGCGCTATGATGCAGTGGATATCGGCTCGGAACGACAAATCGAAGAGCCGAGTTCAAATTCCAGTTGAATTCCTCGCATTCACTTACGCACAAATACCCTTAGGAAAGGTATTAATCCGTATTTTCCCCTCAAGTTATGGATTAAATAATAGGACAGATTGGGTTCTATAGCCTTAGGTGGCTGGCAACTAGTCTACCGCAGAAAGCCATGGCAACATACTGCGGGATAACATTTTGCCCAGTCAGTCATAATCGCCCAAAAGCGTGTATCACTTGTGGAACTTAAATGACTGATATCTAAATATATATATATATATATATATATAAACACGCACACACACACACAAACATATATATATATATTCAAAACTAACCCTATGCTCAGTTTTAGAACACTGGAGTGTCAGGATGTAATCGATTGCTATTTTTATTTTGAGATTAGTTCATTTGTAGTGGTGTGCACTAATATGAATTTATTTCCGAGGTGTATGATGGAACTCGTTTGGCCTTGAAAAATATTGCGTCAGCCGTTTTTGTATCAGATTTTTATCAGCTTTACTCATTACTGTCCCGAATGTCGATTAATTGTCTTACGGACGTTACTTTAAGGAAATGTACGAAAATTGCAACGCTGCACAAACACACTGGCAAGTCTTACAGAGGGCTTGTGGTTATTGTTGATGTCAGCCTTTCAACTGTCATTCGTGTCATCAACGCGAAGAAAAAAACTGGATGCATTAGTCCTGAACGTAAAGAAAAATGCGGTCGGAAGAGAAAAGCAACGCCAAAGACGACGTATACGTCATCGTGGAAAGTGGGAAAGATCCTAGTAAGACATTATTCGTCTTGTTTCATTTAATTTGCACAAGGCTTTATTTCTCCCTTGCTTTAATTCTGTTATGAATTCATAGACGTCCTCGTTCTTTATAATTTTATTGTTTCTGTTGCTTCCTTTCTTTTTCCTGTACAACTCATGCTTTTTCCTACTTTCTTATTCTTCAATTTCTTTCTTTTCTCTTTATTCATGTCCCTTTTTCTGTTCAGTAATTTTGTTTGTTTGTTTATTCATTTTTGTTTGTTTGTTTGTTTCTTTCTTTCTTTCTTTCTTTCGTTCTTGTTGCTTGCTTGAACTTCTTTTAAATTTCTTTTTTGACGCTTTCTTTCTTGTTTGTTTGCTTATTCATTTGCTTTCTTTACGTTTATTTTTCCTAGTCCTTTCTTTGAAGATATCTTTTTTCTTTCGTTTTTTCTTTTTTTCTTTTTTCCTCGTTTTTTTCTTTATCATTTTCTTTCCATTTTTCTTTTTCCTCTTGTTATTTGTTTGTTACTTTCTTTAATTTTTTTCTCTCGTTTTCTTTTTTATGCTTATTTTCTCCCTTTTTTCCTTAACACACTTTTGTAGCATCCTTTCTTTCTTTATTATTTTAATTTCTTTCTCGCTTTATTTTTTTTTCTTTTCTCTTGGTCTTTCTTTCTTTATTATATTTAATTATATTTTTTCTTTTTACTATCGTTGTTTTCTTCTTCGTCCTTTTTTTATTTATTTTTCATTTTTCTCTCGTTGTATGCATCATTCTTTATTTTTTATCTCTCGTTCTTTATTCCTTCCCATATCATTAAACATTTTTTCTATTTTTTTTCTGGCCTTCATTTGTATTTTTATTTTATTTCCTTCTTGTTTCCTTCTTTCAATCAGGTTTTTATTTTTTCCTTCTCTTACACTGCACTAGTTCTTTTTAAATAGGTTTTCCTTAATCTCACTCTTTAGTCACTCATAAATACCATTAAAATTTTTCTAGTATCTTCCTTATTTCCTATATTTTTACCATTCTGACATTCTCAGATTATTCCTTTAACTTCCGACCTTCACACTTCCGACCGCTTCCTTGCTTCCGGCTTCGTTGTTTCGTGTAGGTATATTTTTTTTTATCAGTTTCATATCTTTATTCCTTTTTATTCCCACTCGCCCTTCTTGTAATTTTAACAATTCTTTTCTTTACATTTTTTTTTATTTTTTTCGAATATCCCTTTATTTGGTTCGTTTGTTTCTTTCCTGTTTTCAGCCCTATATTTAGTGCTTCGTTATTTTTAAACATTGTTTTTTTTTTTTTATAATCACAATTATTTTCAGTCCACTGTTCTCTCTATTCTCAGTGAAGGACGAATCAAAGTACAGCATGTAGGGTAAATGGCAATAAATATATACTATTCAAATCTTTTTAATGGGCAAAACCTTCTTACAATAACAGAAAATTAAAATTCAAAATAATTATTACTGCGTTCAAACATTTATCTATGACAAAACAGTAAAAAGTTTTAAGTATAGATTTGGGCATATAGAAAAGATGGCGATAGAAATAGCCGTTTCCCTTCAGAAAATATAGGATATTCATTAACCGAACAATTGTTGATACCGTGAGTTTCTTTTTTTCATAAAACAGTTTGTCAGTAAGTTAGTCTTCTCAAGTTCACTAACTGTTATCTTATTTACTGGTAAGGAAGTTAATCATTCTTCCAAATCTTTTGTTTAAGTCAGTGAGAATAGTAAATATATTCATTATATATGTCCATCTTTGTTGTTGTCATTGTTGGAAGACTTCCCGTTATGCGTTTACTGAAATATCTACATATGAAATTAAGTGAGTTCCGTCCGTCCGTTACATCTACTAGAATAGCAATATATTGACCGATCGAAACTCAGTTTTGGGGAAAAGTACAAATAGGTCAATGGATACGAATTACAGTTGGTTTTACTAGTGGGCTTAGCTCTGCACAATAACTTTTCATTCATTTTTGAGAAAATATTAAACGTTTTATTATTTAACATACAAAATTATCCCACTATTAAAAGAAATTAACAAATACTACTAAAAAATAATTTAATAAAAATTTTTCCACTTTTTCTTTAGCTTTTAATATATTTTTTTTTAATCATTTCACCCCGAGCAAGGCGGAAACGCCACTGATATGCAGGGGGTTACATAAATGTAAAAAGATTAATTAGAAAAGAGTGAGGAGTACAAACTAGTTAGAAAGGAAAAATAGAAAGCTGAGAAAGCAGGTGCGATGATAGATACATAGGTGGAGAGAAGAGTCCAGTGGTTAGAAGATGAGTATTGACTTTGCATTTAAATTTCTGGAGGTTGTAGCCGTCAGGAAAGCAAGAATACGGGAGCGAGTTCCACAGGCGGGAAGTGCGGGACAGTAATCCAGTTTGCGCTGCGTTCGCGAGAACAATAAACAAGGCAAAACACTTCAAATTCAGAGTTTGTACCCAGAAATTAATATTTACCCACAATCGGGTATGTTACATGTTCAAGCGTAAGAAATTGTTCTTTTTGATTAAAAAGGAAAAAATAAATTATTTAAAAAAATATTGTTTACCTTGTTGTCGTATCAAATTAAATTAAATTAAAGAGCTTATTAAAACGTTAAATATTGTTATAAACAAATCAGGTGATTCAAATTTCGTCTATTGATCTGCGTAATTGAACGAAACGTAGAGTTTGTAAATCTCGACAAAAATGTTAGCGATAAATTCAACAACATTAAATACTGTGTGGATTATAAAACGCATCAGCATTAGTTTGGAAAAATGCATTGTTTTAATGTAGCGTCACTTTGTAGGATCTGATAAAAAGATTGCTTTCTTTAAAACCTAAAATCTTTCATTTTAAACTATTTTTAATAATTGACCTGAGAAAACGACTGTATACAGATGACAGTTTATAGTTACTTGAATAGGTTAGAGATCATGCAGGATATTGATGCGAGAATTCTTCTTCTTCATATGCCGTTTCCCTTCAGGACGTCGGCGATCATGAACTTCCACTTGGCTCTGTCTCTTGTCGCTCTCAGTAATGTTTTCCTTGGTATCTCTTCCAAACCCCACTCCGTCAACCATTTGCACAGACCTAACAAGTACGTTTCGTACTGCTTTTTCATGTCTCTTTTTCCATTTATCCGACCTGTGAGTATCACGTTCTCCAGGCTTTCCTTTCTCATTACGTGTCTCAGGAACTCCATGTGTCTCTTCCTGATATTTATTATAAGTTTTCTTCTCGTTTGCACCCTCTCTGACATCATCATTGCTCACGTGCTTAATCTATGGTATCTTTGAGTTCTTTCCGGAAAACCACATTTCCGCTGCCTCAAGCCTTTCCTTCATCTTTGATGAGTTCATCCAGCATTCCCTTCCATAAAGAAGGACAGATATCACATAGAAATTCAGTACTCTTATGTTTGTTTGTAATGAGATTTTCTTGTCTTTCAGTATTCGGGCTCGCTTCTGAAATGCGTCTTTGGCCATGCCAATGCGTGTTTGGATCTCCGTCTCGTACTTTCCATCAGCTGCCAAAACACTTCACAAGTATTTGAATTTTTTTACTTGTTTTATTTTAGATTCTCCAACTTGCAGTTTGCATATTGGTCTCTTATTTTGCTGATGGCCATGAATTCAGTTTTCTTGAGGTTTATGCTCAACCCTTTTTAAAGAATATTTAGAAAGATGGTAAGGCTTTTCAATCTATAATTTTGGTTTTGTTGCATTTTATAGTTTTAAAGCGTTTTGAGTAAAATAGTACCGCACATAGTATGAATCAAACAAGGTTTTCTAGAGTAAAATGTTAATTGTGCTATATATAGAATGCTAGCAGATTGGAGCACATAGCTTCAATTATGAGGAGATTAACTTACGACAGAGAGAATTTGTGAAAAATACTAACTGCTACTCTAGTGTCTGGCATCTTTCACACCGCTATACTCTATCTATTGACACATCATTGGAGTCACCACTTTTACACTTATCGTAGAGAGGTTCTAATAATGTCTAAACACTTATATGACAGTGAAAGTAGGACCTTCCCTCAGAGCATTTATAAGCATTTATATATATATATATATATATATATATATATATATATCCGAGTGAGTATAGAATGTGGAGAGAAAAAAGAAATATTTTTTCCGTCCAAAACATTAATTTAAAACAGTGCTCGATATATATATATATATATATATATATATATATATCTCGGCAGTAGTAACTATCACATAACCTTTTAGTTAAATAATATAGACAAGTTCTGTCTATTAATTTTCTTCGAGTTTCTAAATTAGGTGTATTGTGTTATCGATAAATTTCCAAAGTTCATATTTAGTTTCGTTTTGTATTATTTCTGTTCGAGTACTTTCGAAACCTGCTACATTCGTTTTGAAAGGTTGTTGTGTGTATATTTACACACCTGTTTTATTTGAATTTTCGGCGTTCTCACGTTCGCTGGTGCTAATCTCAAGTCACTCAAGGGGGTGTCATAAAACCGCTCAAACTTTATTTATGTATTTTAAAACAATTCACATGCGAGCGGCTAAAAATCCATTCAGCGGTAACATACTCTAACACGAAAAGTAAAAGGTCCACCTAACGTAATAAAATGAGGTCAACAAAAATGACAAAGAGAAACCAACTCATTATAAAGCAATTAAGCAGACACCCATTCACGCGCGCTGAGAGGAAATTGACAAAATAAAAAGAAAAAAAGGAAACATCTGCAGAATAAAAAGCACTAAAAAGTAAATCAACCATCTACAAATTAGATTAAAAAGAAGTCACCCCAACAAAAGCAATCAAACACAACTAACCGTCTATAGAATCAGTCACATACCAAAATATTAAATTACACCAAGCTCTATATAATTAAAGTAAACCTTTAGGAGTGAGGACTTCGTAATGGTGCCTTCACGGAACTTCTAAGTCGGCATGACACTGCCTACTATTAACACTTTATCGAGCACTTTTCGACAAAAATCAGCTTGCCAAACAATCTTTTTATCAGTAAACCTCTAAAATATAGATAGATAGATAGATAGATAGATAGATAGATAGATAGATAGATAGTGAACAGTGTGAGATAGTGAACTGTCTGAGAGAGTTAATGAACAGTCTGAGATAGATAGATAGATAGATAGATAGATAGATCGTGAACAGTCTGAGATAGATAAAAAGAAGGAAAGAAACAAAGAAACAAAGAAAGTGAATCAATAATTTGAATTACTTTTAGTCTATATTTTATTTCTTTTCCTTATGTTTTGTTTTTATTTCTGTTTTGTTATTTTTTTATGCATGTTATTTTTCACTTTGTTTTGGTTCCGTCTATATTTGCATTATAAAGAAATATTTCATCCCATTTCTCTAGCCCAACAAAATACACAGAAGAAAAAAAAGGAACCCCCAAAATTTTGGAAAGCAAGAGGGAATTATATTATACCTAATATATATTTTTTATAAGTCCTTTTCTTTATGTAAGGACGATGGTGTTCAGTGAAAAGAATAACCAAAGCTGCTTTATTTTCTTTGTTTTCGTTTTTTCTTGACTGATTCAAATAAATTCATGTTTTTTTCTCTATTTTATTTAGCATACTTTAACATAGATAAGTTTAACCCTAATCTTGGCAAGAAACTCTTACAAGCCAAAAATATACAACTTTCAGGCTCATGTAAAAATTAAAAGTGTAAAAGAAGAAAAAGAAAGAAAAGTCGTTTTTTGACGTTTCTCGCTTCTGGGCGATTTCACGGACCACCAACTTCGAAGATCATGTTCCACAATCATATCACGAAGTTTTCACCGCCTATCACCATGAATTAACACGTCATCGGCAACATTGTTAAATTATTATTTTGCTGTACACGCCTAACACATATCACAGTCTGAAGTTTCGTACGTACTTCTGTGAACGCACAACATTAAACAAATACCTGATTCCTGATCATTGGGTATTTACTCTACGCAGCAATATGTTTATTGAATTTCCGTTGGACTATTGCCCTTAATGTCTAAAAATCTGATTACCTATAGTTGTCTATTGTTTTATGTTTACGATTCATCGCTGGCGGGACTCGTAACCGAGTATTGCAGTTCTTTTCTTTCTGTGCAAAATGATTTGTTCTGTTAGATCTGAAGAGAAATCCGGCAGCCACTGTATGGTTGGTAGGGAATTTTCAATGTATGGAGAGCCCTGGCATTTCTTTGGGCTCTCTTCATTTCTTCTATTTTATTACTGTAAGATTTGTAATACTATTTACTGCCAAATCTGGTCGGGTGCCCCGACATCATTCAACTCGGGGTTCTTGACAAAATCCAAGGGCCAGGCAGTTCTTCCCGTCTGAAACAATCTTACACATATATAAATCTACCATCCGCCCGTGTATTGAATACTGCTGTTATATCTAGTCGGCAGCTCCTGCTATCCACTTTGGGGTCTTTGACAAAATCCAGCAGAGAATCTATAATGTGATCGATCTCAACATGGCGGCTCAGATACAGTCACTTTCTCACCGGCGTAATGTGGCTTCCCTATGTCTCTTCTACAAATACTTTCACGGCTTCTGCTCTGATGTTCTTATTTCACTGATGCTCCCTCTGCATGAATGTACTCGAGCTACTAGACTAGCGACTAGGTCCCACTCCTTTACAACTTCTATTCTTATAACTTCTTTTCTCGCACTTCCCGCCTGTGGATAGCTTTTTCGTATACTTGCTTCTCCGACAGCTACAATCTCCAATAATTTAAATGTATGGTCAATAGTCATCTCCTATCTCACTGACTCACATCCTTTCTCTCATGTTCTTTTCTCCGTTCATTCCACTCACTTCCTGACACCCTCTATAAACTATCCCACTTTCTCATCACTTTCCTCCTATGTAACCCCGTGTGCACCAGTGGCGGTGAAGCTGCCTTACTTGCGGATGAAATGATTAAAAAAATAAATTCCGTTTTGTTACCATTGATGGTTAGTCATTTCTTCGCGATTTCCTCTACTACCGTCTGTATTTTCTGTCTGTGCCTCCTATTCACACGCTATTATCTGGATATCTAATATTGTTAAGATTGTGGTCTCCAATAATGAATTCTGGTGGACTTCTGATTCTCTCAGAATCACGACACAATCTTGTAGTATACGCCTTCTCGTTTTTATATATTTAATTTAATTCATTTTATATTACATTTGCTCTCAGTATAAAGTGAATTATTCTCATATCCTTCGTAATCTTGAATCTTCGTAATCTTAGAATTCTTGAAATAGAATTCTTCTTTTTCTTCATGTGCCGTGTACTTTCAGGACGTAGGCGATCATGGACTTTCACTTGGCTATGTCTTTTGCTGATCTCAATATTTTTCTCTTGGCATCGCTAAGCTCCTCTCCGCCAGTCATTTACTCAGACATAACAAGTACAACATGCGCTGCTTTCCCCTGTATCCCGTTCCCGTTATCCGGCCTGTGTGTATTAAATTCTCTAGGCCCTCACTCCTCATTATGTGTCCCAGAAACCTCATTTGTCTCTTCCTTCACATATTTGAAAACATGCACTAATATTCGAGGGAAAAGAGTAAATAACTATTTGTACATGTTTAGCTCTCCTTTATGATAGAATGTTCCTTAAGATAGGACCTAGGGTCACGTGTAGCATATTCTACATCTATGAGAAGTTAGAAATACACGTTGGTCGATTTTGTCAAGGAGTTGACAAGATGATATGGAGCTAGGAGACGATCACCTCGTGTGGCAATATTGGAAATATATCTGACAACAAAACCCTAGCTTAACCACAACCCTCTGCGTGAAACTTTATTTTTTTAATCTTATCACCCCGAGCAAGGAGGTAACGCCACTGATGTGCAAGGGGCTACATAAGAGAAAAAGATTAGAGGAGAGTGAAGAGAAGGACGAACCAGTTAGAAAGGAGAAAGAGAAGAATGGAAATACAGGTGTGATGACAGTTGCAAAGGTGGAGAGAGAGGAAAGGATATACAGGGCGGTGTGGAAAGAACTAGGGTCAAGTAGTTAAGAGATGAGTATTGACCTTGCATGTAAATTCTGGAGGTCGTAGTCATCAGGAAAGCAACAATAATGAAGCGAGTTCCAAGTGTGAGGAAAGAAAATGCAGGAGTAGAATTGTCGTCTGCATTTGGTTGATCTGTGAATGGGTGAGACCCAGTTGCCAGTCTGGTTGCACGAGTAAACATCTGTTGCGGAGGCACCAGTGACTTAAGTTCGTTGGAGCAGAAGCTATGGAAGTATTTATAGAACAGACAAAGGGAAACCACATCTCGTCGGTGGTAGAGTGGCAGTAGTCGAGCCGCCAAGTCGGTACCTGTCACATTACTGATTCTCCTTTGGGGCTTGTCAAGAACAGGGAGGCGAACAGCGGGGTCACCAGACCATATATGGCAACAGTACTCCATGCACGGACGAATGATTGATTTGTATATATGCAGCATGGTTTCAGGTGGGAAAAACATCCTGGCCCGACACAGTGATCCAACCTTCCTAGCAGTGGATTTAGCTATTGACTCAATGTAGTGGTTCCACTTGAGATGCAGAAGAGAGGGTAAGGCCGAGGAGGCACAGTGTACTGCTCTCGGAGAGACTCACTTTGTCCATGCTTAGGGGAGGCAGGAGAGGTTGCCTGTGATGATTGATAGACAGCAGCTTCGTCTTAGAAGCATTGAAATTTACAAGCCACTTCTTACCCCAATTCACCACAGAGTGTAGATCCCTTTCAAGATCAGCAGAGGGATTATGTTTGTCCGTCACGCTGGGGTTCTTTTTGATGCGGGAGTAAATTGTGGTGTCATCTGCGTAGATGCCTACCTGGCTCTTGATCTCGTCTGGGATGTCGTTTATGTAAATAAGGAAGAGCGTCCGGCCTAGGATAGAGCCGTGAAGGACACCAGCGTGTGTACAGTAGGGTGTGGAGGCATGCCCATTCAAGACAACTTTCATTATGCCGTTATTTAGTGAAGATTGGATCAGATCATGCAATCGTACGGTAATTCCGTAACCCCGTAGCTTGCATAGAAGGCCAGCGTGCCAAACCCTGTCAAAAGCCTTAGAGATGTCCAGAGTAACAGCACGAGCCTCGCCGAACTCCTCAAGGGCCAGGAGCATGTACTTCGTAATGGTCGTTAGCATGTCGGCCATGGAACTGGCAAAGCGGAAGCCATACTGCCTGTTGGAGAAGAGTTTATGGGCAGTAAGATGCTGAACTATTTCAGCCTTAATAATGGCCTTGAAAACCTTCCCGAAAATTGGTAGAAGAAACTAGATTGAGGAAAGTGTTTGCAAGCCACCGATCGTTGCACTCGGAAGAAGTCATAAATCATTGAGATTGAGTCTTTGAACGGACTGGCCTGGTTAAATTAGAGACACGGAAGATTGTGGTCTAATATACGAGGCCTGACTAAAGGTATCTATAATGTTGCTATTATAACGGTGGTAAGGCTTGCAAGGTAGAAACCTCTTGAAACAGATTGATCTTGCATTCCGTCGATTATGCATACTAATTCATCACTCATTTTCATTGTTTATAAAATGGCTTGGAAGGAACGTGTATAGAGTGTTGTCATCCCAGCATACCACAGTGACTATGGCATGTGCACTGCGTTCGAAATTATACTTGTTGCATTGTGTCCGACTTGAATTTTATCGGATAAATAGTTCTATAGCCATATTTAACAGATACTGTATCATATTTTCTTACATATCTTATAAACACTTAATTTAATATTTGATTAGAGTTTATCTTTATTTAAGATACCGATATCAATGTTGCCATTAAACATATGCATATTTGTAAATATTGAAAAAAAATGCAAAATCTCCAGGTATTCTTTGAATATTTGGTCATACTACACTATTTTGGATGTGCATTGTGGTGCAGTTGATATCGGCTTGTATTGAGAAATCGGGGAGTCGAGTTCAAATTTCAGTTGTATTTCTTGCATTCGCTTATGGGAAAGGTATTTATCCGTCTCTGGTCTCCGGTTATGGCTTCAATAGCAGGAATGATTGGTATCTATAGCCTTGGTCGGCAACCAGTCTACCACAGAAAGCAATGTCAATCTACTGCGGGATAATTTTCTGCCCTGTCAGTTCTGTCTTTTTCGAGACATGATCTCCCAAAGCGGGTATCACGTATGGCACATAACTGACTGACACTATTTTTGAAAAATTTAATGCCACATTGATGCCGAGATTCGTCATTTTATGTAGCGATATAATTCAACTTACACACACACACACACACACACACACACACACACACACACACACACACACACACATATATATATATATTGTATTTGTATGTGTGAGTGTGTGTGTCTCTGTGTGTGTCGGATACATGGTTGGAGTAATGGATAGCTGAATTAAGGAATCGGTTAATCGATTTCAATACCACTCAAGTTCAATGAATTTACTTATTGCTAATATTTTTTTGCGTTTTGTGTTATATTCATTTGTTTTCGTTGGTATTTGCCTAGCAAAGTAGGCTATCTACATTTTTTTATTATTTCGTTTTTTATTTAGAACTGATCCATCTCTTCTCTCCACCCACCAGCTATGAATAGACAGCAAGACAGACTGGAGTTGATATCCTTGGTTGCCAAACAGTCTAGCAGAAGTAAATCTCTGAATTCACATCACATGCTGCTTGTAGGTCTTGCCCCTCTAAGCAAGGCTAGAATAAGGTAATTTAAAAAATAAACCCACCTCGCATATCACTCAAAGAAAGAAAGTACCTGCTTACAGAAATAAATGAACTGCTTGGAGTTAGTACAAATTGGGACAAGACCGTGACACGGCAAGTCGCAGTGAAGCTCTATGATTTCGAATCATTCGCACAAAGGTGTATCACCTACGGAACGTCAGATGACGTATGCGTGGGAGACAGACACGTGACAGAATACATAACTTACAATTTCTTTTTAGCACCGGTTAAATACTTTTACATTTGCGCACACTTTTATATGGTTTATTTGCCTTTCTTATTTTGCTTTTTATATCGAGATCCGGTAAATTCGGAATAATTTCGACGCAGGATTATCGACACTTCACGTTGAAAAATTGGTTTCCGTCCGAAAACCGAAGTTAAACAACGTCAAGTCTGGTCAGAACCTAGTTGAATAACCGCTTGGGAATACCATGTCTCGTATGCATGGAAGTGCGGGTGGTGTACTAGGTAATGGTTCGAAATTGTTAATGTGAATGAAGAGTTTTAATACCAGTTTGTTTAGAAATATTCACTTATGTGAGAATTCTCTTGGGAAAGGCATGAATCCACAAGCTATGAGTTAATTAGTAAAAATTCTATCATTAGATCGTTATTATTCCCTCCTCACACAAGAAAAACGTTACAAGGAAAAATGTGTATATTCTGTCTTTAAATAACTTGTAAAAATTGATAACTCGTAGAAAATGAATCAATCAAAGCAATTTTCGCACAGACAAAAAAGTTTTGAGGCAAACGAAATAGGGTTCTACAGAAATGAAGATGCTTGAACAGAGCCGCTGTATGTTTCAAGGTTATTATAGTGTGGATGGTGGATAAAAAGAATACCTGGTAAATTATCCGTTTACTGCCAAAAGACTACTGACAGTTCTCACCATGGAGCTGTCACATGGCTCTCAATGTCCCCTTACGACATCAGTACAATTTCTGGTCAAAAGAGATACAATAATTTTCACCATCCGTACAATTTTGTTTATCAATTAGTTCGAAATTATTTTAGCCTTGTGCCAAACCTAGCATAATCATAAATTTCAAGCCTGTTTAAAGATTTGAGGTTAAACAAGATGTAAAATTTTATGGATTAATAAAGGATTTAAAACGACGACATCGGAGAAACCAAATGCTAATTCCTTGGAAAATAAGAATGCCTCACTGGAATAAAAATGTTCTGAAGAAATTTGAAAAAAAAATACTAAGTCAGTAAAAATTTGTCGGAACTGTTGCTATGGCAACAAGATTAAAGTACGTAGAGTGAATAAATAAGATCGATTCTGTGGAGAAAAATGGTTAAGCACGAGATTATGAACCAACTTTCTTAGCAGCAATATTGAGTCAATACTGAATTGAGTCAATACTGAATTGAGTCAATACTGAATTGAGTCAATACTCAATTGAGTCAATACTCAATTGAGTCAATATATACTTTCCACTTTATGTCAGATAAAAACATTAGTCCGAGATGGCTCAGTGAGGCACTCTCTTAAAAGTATATTGTTGTGGGATTTCCCCTTTGTATATGATAATGGACTCGACTGAGTGTACATATACTCATGCCATAGAGAGAACAGGAGTTGGCAGTGGATGATTGAGAGGGTGAGTATTCGTAGAGATCCGTGCCAGTTGTCGGAGAGTACCGGAAGTGATACGTAAGTTATCAAGAAATACCGAAGTTACCTATCAGAAGTCAGACTAGCTCTGAGCTCCACTCAGTTAGAATAAAATACACGGGTATACTATTTCCAACGATTTCACTTCAAGATTTGTATATATTTATTTCTTACTAATAGTATTCCTGTAGTATATATAGTTTGTATATTACGTTCAATATAACATACTTTTCTATCTCCATATCTGTTTTGTTGTTCATTATTTTGTGCGGTCCCTTCACTCGGAATCCACAACATATATATATATATATAAATCTAAATTTATTTATGAATGGAACTTTGTCTGTGTGGGTGTGTGTATGTTTGTGTGTGTGTGTGTCCGTTACCTATAGATTCCGAAACGGTTGAATCGATCTTAAAAATTTACACAGTTGTACTATAAGCGTCTGCGAGTGTTCTTAGCTAGGTTTTGTGTCGAGGTACTCCCGATAAATATCGAAAATCGATAATCGAAAAAATCGAGTTATAAAAGGAGTGGTCCGATTTTAATCAAATTTGATACACTCAGAGACAAAGACGAAAGATACAATATTTAGATGTTTCAAGGTTGCAGTTCTTACAATAGTGCAGAAAATCGATATATATAAAAGGCAAGATATTTGTGTGTGTGTGTGTGTTTATCTGCCGCTATGTCTGTATTTTTTTCAGCTCTTTTATTTTAGTTTTTGCTTCGGGTTTGGCTTTAAGTAGGTATAATTGTAGTTCTTAGTCTCAGCCATGATACCATTTACTCAGAGGACTTATTTAGCCTTCAAATTTCAGTTTACAACGAAAAAACTTATTTGATATCGATACCAGGAAGTCAAAATTTGACTTGAATCCCTTCATTTTTCTTTCAGTCTACGGTTTCGTTTTAACTGGAACAACTCTTGCTTTTTAGTCTTTCGTGCCAACATCCAAAAAGTCTGAGCTCTAGGAGCATGGATTAGTTTTAAAACTTTCATTACATCCGAGCAACGCCGGGCTATACTGCTAGTATATATATATATATATATATATATATATATATATATATATATATGAATACTTTCATACTTTTTATAATAACGTTTATGCTTTTATAATAACTTTTTGACCCTTCAGTCCCCTTCTATGCCCTGGAAATATATCAAAATATCTGTTTTGCTTTTTGTATCTTTTTTACACTTAAAAATAGTGCGTTGTTTGTTTGTTTGTTTCTTTTGTTTTTGTTTTTCTTGCAGTCAGGAAATTATTCAGAGAGACAAATGAAAAACAATATAAAATTACGAGTAAAATGTTGTCTGGGCGGATAATTTATATTTTCATCTCAGTAGGTCAGCACAAATACTAATAAATACTGCTAAAGTCACTATTCGTTATGGTGTACAAGCTCGCATGGACAGTCCGGTTGAAGGTATATTGTATAAAAAGCAAAGAATCGTTCAACATAAACGGAAATATTTAAGTAATAAAACAATCTTAACGATGAAAATAATTGATAGAAAACACCTGTGTTTTTCCCTACCTTGTCATTGTCTAAGGGCGTTAAATGCCATCTCCACCTTCTGGGCGTTCATTAAGCCAAAATGTTATGTGATGACATTTGAAAAAATTAAAAAAAATGAATTAAAAAGGATAGAATAAAGATCTTCGTTTGGAGCACGTGCCACTGACATATTGCGTTATGCCAGCAAGAAAAAAAATTAAGAAAGAGATGGATGGTGGTAATAAAATACAAAATCCTTAATTACTAAGACTAACCAAATCCGTAGTATGGCATTTGATTATATATGACAGGAAAATAATCCTCTCTCATATATTAATAACAACCGTGATTTATGTTATATTTCCCTCCTGTCACACTCATGGGGAGATAGACAATAGTAGTCAGTGTCGGCTCAGTTCTTTCTCTTTTCAACCACTTATTAAATTTTACTACCAGCTATGAAAGCTTTTACATTTCTTTGTTCTTTAACAGAGCCTTCGTTTTTTTGGAATAATTATGTGTTTGAGTCGTGAAGAATATATATATATATATATATATATATATATATTTTTGGTAATTTGCAAGGTTAATTTTCCGGAAGAAACGTAATCTGATGAGAATGTATATTAGAACTTAACAGAGTATCATGATGAAAATAAATTGGAAAAATTAATAAATACATGGTGATAATTTATTTCATTAATATCTTTTAAATATTCAACTCATCAGACCGATTTTTTTTTTTTTTTTTTTTTTTTTTTTTTACAAAAATGAATGGGATAGATTTATCCAGACGGAAGGAATAGTTTGGGGAAGGAGAGGAAGGTAAACATTTTATTGTTGGGAGATGAAGTCAGATATACAATATTAATTTTTAAACGCAGATGCCATATTTAGGTAAAACATTTTCAAATAGAGTACAGTAAATTTAGGGGCCGTATTTTAAATAAATTAATTCAATTATTAGATTTTTATATTAATTTCGTCGGTAAAAATAATATTTTCATATAATAAATTTATCTTTTCGGTTTCATGACAATATTATTAATATAAAGAAACATAATAATAATAATCATAGGAAAATCAATTAAATCAATTGCAAAATTGTCCTATACGAGAACAGTAGAACAATCGCAGACGCGTAAATAACATAAAGCGAATGTTGGTAAGAAAAACATAGCAGGTCTCGGCTTTCTAAAATGTGTCGAAAATGTTTTATTGAAATGTAAATTACTAATAACTCCCGTGAGAAAGTTCTGTATTTTTGTGTGTCTCGGTTAGTTTGACAGAGAAAAATGAAATAGGTGTAGACTCTTTCTCCGTGTGCTGGAGTAAAACAGCTCCTATTGCTTGTGATGAGACATCGGTAGTTAGTAAAAGCTGTGCTGAATCGAAATCACACAAATAATTTGACCACAATAGGCGCCTATTCATGTCTGCACGTAATGAGTGCAAGAGAATCCCGAATAACGCCAAGCGGTTGTTTGCTGAGAGAATGAGACAGCGCATAGCTGACCGCAAGTTCGGCTCCAAGGACTGTTGGCGGTTAAGCACGCGGGAGTTGAACAATAGCAAATCCTCTATCCCTCTTTTAATCAATGAATTTGAGGTCCTCACATCATCAGCGGACAAGGTCGAGTGCTTTGCTCTCATCCATCTCCACTTTTGACTCATTTGGAGTACCCTCACCCGACTTCCCTATTAGAACTGAGGCTAAACTGTACGGTATATACATTACCCCGCAGTAGCATCCAGTGTAATATCAAAACTTGACCTTCATAAGGCGAGCGGTGGTAATGGAATCCCAGTGATTGTCCGTAAGAAATGTGCCCCCCGAACTCTCCTCCTTCCTCTCTAAACTCTACAACTACTGCCTCTCTGCTTCTTGTTTTCCTGCATGCTGGAAGTTCTCTTCTGTCGTTCCTTTATTCAAGAACTCTGGTGAACCCTCGGACCTATCCAACTACCACCCTATCAGCCTTCTACAAATTTTTGGGAAGGTATTCGAGGCCTTTATTAATGCTGAAATAGTTCAGCATCTTACTTGTCCATAAACTCTTCTCTGACAGGCATTATGGCTTCCACTTTCCCAGGTCCACGGCCGACATGCAAACGACCATTACGGAGTACATGTTCCAGGCCCTTGAGGAGTCCGGCGAGGCTCGTGCTGTTACTCTGGACATGTTCAAGGCTGTTGACATCGTCTGGCACGCTGGCATTCTATGCAAGCTACGGGGTTACGGTATTACCGTACGATTGCATGATCTGATCCAATCTTTCCTAAATAACCGCATAATGAAGGTCGTCCTGAATGGGCATGCTTCCACATTTTACTGTACAAACGCTGGTGTCCCTCAGGGCTCTATCCTAGGCCCGACGTTCTTCCTTATTTTGATAAATGACCTCCCTGACGAGATCAAGAGCCAAGTAGGCATCTACGCAGATGACACCACAATTTACTCCCGCATCAGTAAGAAACCTGACGTGGCGGACAAACATAATCTCGCAGCTGATCTTGAGAGGGATCTACATTCTGTGGTGAATTGGGGTAAGAAGTGGCTTGTAAATTTCAATGCGTCTAAGACCAAGCTGCTGTCAGTCAATCATCACAGGCAACCTCTCCTGCCTCTCATAAGTATGGGCCAAGCGAGTCTCTCTGAGAGCAATACACTGTGCCTCCTCAGCCTTACCCTTTCGTCTGATCTCAACTAGAACCACTACATTGAGTCAATAGCTTAATCCACTGCTAGGATGGGTGAGCCACTATATCGGGCCAGGATGTTTTTCCCGCCTGAAACCATCCTGCATATATACAAATCAACCATTCGTCCGTGCATGTAGTACTGCTGCCATATATGGTCAGGTGCTCCCGCAGTTCACCTCGGTGTTCTTGACAGACTCCATGTGATAAGTACCGACTTGGTGGTTCGACTACAGCCAATTTACCACCGACGGGATGTGGCTTCCTTTGTCTGTTCTATAAATATTTTTATGGCTTCTGCTCCCACGAACTTAAGTCAGCGGTGTCGCTGCAACAGGTGTTTACTCGTCCAACCAGACTGGAAACCGATCTCACCCATTTATAGTGAGATCAACCAAATGCAGCCGACAATTCTACTCCTTCAGCTTCTTTCCTCGCACTTCCCACCTTGTTTCCTGACGGCTTCAACCTCCAGGAACTCAAATGCAAGGTCAATATCCATCTCTTAACCACTTGACCCTAGTTCTTTCCTCACCACCTTGTATATTCTTTCCTTTCTCTCCACCTCTGCAACTGTCTTCACACCTGTATTCGCTCCCTTCTATGGCTATTTTTTAAATGGTTTGTCCTTCTCTTCACTCTCTTCTGTCTAGTGATTTTACTCTTATGTAGCCCCCTACACACCACTGGCGTTACCGCCTTGCTCGGGGTGATATGATTAAAAAAATTAAGTTTGGTGTACTTTGCTGTAGCATTTTTTGATTTTGTAAAGGCAGCAAGAGCTACAGAGTTATCTTTGCGTTACGTTTTCCCTGGCTGCAAAGTAAAATGGTCAGAGGTGCCAGAATATGCGAACAGTTAAGGATGAACTGGTGATAGTAATTTATCAATCCTAAAAAACGTCAAAGTTGTCGAAGCGTGGTTGGTTGTAGAAACTCTTGGATAGCTTTAACTTTATCTGGGATAGGTGTGATACCGGTGCCATCAATTTCATGTCCAAGGAAATTCAGTTTAGGCACGGCAAACACATTTATCCGCGTTGATTTTCAATCCGAAATGCTCTAAATGCTCAAAAACTTGTGTGACGTGAAACACGTGTTCGTCCATATTGGCGCTTGCTAGTAGTAAATAATTAATATATACAAACGAGTGGGACAAACCGCGCAGTGCTTCGTCTATCAAGCGTTGAAATGATTGTGCCGCGTTTCGAAGCCCAAAAGGCATTCGGAGAAATTCATATTAATCAAACGTAGTTGTGATGGCAGTTTTATGTATGTCTTCTGCGGCCACTGGGATCTTTCTTAAGTAAATCTTAGTGAAGATTTTAGTTCTCTGTAACGAAATGGCGAAATCTGCTACGTTTGGCACAGGGTATTTGTCAGGAATTCTCTGTGTATTCAAACGTCTATAATATCCACATGGTCTTCACGCCCCTTCACGGGTACCATGTGGAGTGAAGATGCGAAAGGGCTTGAAGAAGAGCAAATTATGCTCAGATCCAACATGTGCTGAAACTCAGCACGTGCTATTTTATATTTTTTTAGGCCTGAGTCTGCGTGGCGGCGAAGAAACTGGCAGGCCGGATGTTTGTATTTTATGTGCTGTTTTATGTTTCACTGTTTCAGTGTATGTGAAGGGTTGAGAAAGTGTTGGAAATTTATCCAGTACATGTTGGAGTGGATTATTTTCCGGTGAGGTAACACATATTTTAGTAGATGTTAGTGTAGAGGTAATGCCTGAGTATGTGAGGTCAGTCATCTAGTCTATTAGTGTGTGATGTTTAGATCTAGATTGTAATGCGCTAGAAAGTCCACGCCGAGGATTGAGAATTTTACGTGCGCCACGGTAAAAAACATTGAAAAGCCCTCTTTAATCCAATGTTGAGGGTCAATGAAACCTGGCCGTAAGTTTGGATTTGAGAGCCGTTAGCTGCACGTAAGGTGTATGATGATTCTTTCATGGAAAAACCTGATCTGGGCAGTATCACACTCACTTGAGCACCAGTATCGACTAAAAACAATTCATCTGTGTTACGATCTCGAACATAAAAAAGACGTTTGTTCTATCTTCTCCAAGAGTAAATTCCGCCTTTATTCGCTGCTGGATGTGGAGTTTCCCTGTTGTTCAGATTTTAATGCTGTCTGGGACTGACAATTAAATGGCGTAACACAGCGTCCAGCCGACTGTCCAAAACTGCGGTGGTACCAACAAATAGTAGTCGGTCTTTCTCTCTACTTGCTTCGAAAACGTCGGTGAAACTTGTACGAGTTGTGGGCTGCAGGCGAAAGCTCTCTGCTCAGACAATCAAGTTGAATCGACATTTTGTTGATTTGTTGCTGCAACTTGTCGATCAAGCTGTCGACGAGGGTGCCGTGTGGTTCGGGCTGTGTATGTTGTTGATGACATTTGCTTCGAAATTTCTCCAAACATATGACATTTGGCGAAAAACTGTTGGACAAACAAATAGAAAGAACATTGACGAAAATAAATTAACCAATGTACAAAGATACATCATGCGAAATAATCGAGTGAGATAAAAGAATTACAACCAGAATAGACAAACTAACAAAATATGAAAGGGAACCGGAATCAGAAATAAAAAGTACTAACATCACACAAGTCACAGGTCATAATGTAGAAACCGAGATACGCGCAAATCACTTTGAAAATAATGCTGTAAGTTTAGAAGTGCTGGAAAGATGTGATCTGAGTCAGTTACAAGACGGCAAGTAAACGAGTTCAAATCACATTTAACAGAAATATTTCACGGAAAATAAGAACAGTATACAAGAAGCCAAGGAAGAAATCAAGAACCATATAAGTCAGATACAAAATATTGCAATGGAGGAACGAGAACAACCCCAAAATTACAACCAACAAAGCATAACCTCCAAACTATTAAGCTCTACAATGCAGCACTCAAATTAATTTTGGATGAAGAAGACACTCATATAAATCTCAATGATGCAATATATGCATCAGCAATAGCAGCAACTAAAAAATTGAACATCGAATTAAAAACAAGGGAATCTCGCAGACATGAAGATCAATCTTGGAAAAGAAAAATAGAAAAAGAAATAAAAATCTTAGAAATAAATTATCAGTACTCGATGAACTGACAAAAGGAATAAATGTAAGAACAAGAAAAGGCAGAAGAGTCGAAAGAAAATACAACATTAGAAAAGAAAATGAGGTCCTATCAACTAAGGAAAAATGAAGCAAACAATACAACTGAGGGCTCAAAGAATAAGAGGCTATGAGAAAAGATCAAGATTCTACAGACAAAACAAGATTTTCAAACTGATGCAAAGAAATTTTACAGGGAAATAGGTAAAAAAAGAATTAAAGTGACAGTCCACCCACCAAATGGAAGAAGTTTGATAGTTCCGGGAATAAATATGGGCTTGCCTCAAAGAACATAACAAAGAAGTAGATTGGATTGCGCAAGAGATGGAACGAATGAAAAATCAACCAGAAAAGACATTTGCTTTAATCACAGAAGAGGATGTTAAATGTGCACTGAAAAAAGCGCACAATTAGGAATTTCAAGGAATAGATAAAATTCCAAACTTTTGGCTATATATTTAAATACAGTACATAAAAAAAACTAGCCAAAGAACTTCTAGAAATGGTTAACGATCCCAATAAAATTCCTACATGGATGACCTAAGGAATTACATTTCTTCCACCCTAGAACAGGGACACAGACAACCCGAAAATCTACATATCAATTGCATGCCTTCCAACAACATATAAACTATTAACATCTATTTTAACAAAACAGACATATTTCTTCTTGGAAAGAAATGACACACTACCGCTTGAACAAAAAGGGTGCAGACGTGGCTGTTACGGATGTAAAGACCAATTGCTCATTAACAGAATGATCCTGGAAAACTGCTACAATGCAAAGAAAAATCTTAGTACTGCCTGGATATATATCATAAGGCATTCCATAGTGGACCACATTCCTGGATCTTGAAGACTTTAAATATATACAAGATATCACACGTCATCATCAATTTCATCACACAGTGCATGTCGATATGGAAAATAACCCTTTACCTCAATCATATAAATGAAACCTATAAATCTGGTGAAATAAACATCAAAATATGTATATTTCAAGGTGACTCTTTGTCTCCCTTACTATTCTGCATATCATTAATATCACTAACTAGCCAACTTAACAAGACAGAATGTTGTTATAAAATAGCCCAAAAGAAAATAAGCCATTTATTTTATATGGATGACTTAAAGTTGTATGTTAAGAATGAGAACAAGCTGTAAGGTCTTCTGCAAACTGTAAAATGCTTCAGCGAAGAGATTGAAATGAAATTCAATTCGCATAAATGTGCTAAAGCTACAGTTTAATGTGGATCGTTGCAACAAACATAATCAATGAGCTTAGACCTGTAACAATAAAAAAACTTAAATCCATAAGAAGCTTATGAATATCTAGGTGTAAATGAGAGTAAAAAAATTCACCATATAAATGAAAAGGATACTGGAACTTAAAGATTTTAAATATATACAAGATATCACACGTCATCATCAATTTCATCAAACAATGTATGTCGATATGGAAAACAACCCTTTACCTCAATCATATAAATGGAACCTATAGGTTTGATGAAATAAACATCAAAAGAGTTATATTTCAAGGTGTTTCCCTTACAATTCTGCATATTATTAATAGCACTAACCAGTCAACTTAACAAAACAGAATGTGGTTATAAAATAGCCCAAAAGAAAATAAGTAAGGCATCTATTTTACAGGGATGACTTTAAGTTCTATGGTAAGAATGAAAATGAGCTGGAAGGTCTTCTGCAAACTGTACAATGCTTCAGCGAAGACATTGGAATGAAACTCAATTTGAATAAATGTGCTAAAGCTTCAGTTTTATGTGGTCGCTACAACAAACATCCTCATTTAGTTTAAACACTGCTGTAACAATAGATTTAGAGCCAGAAGAAGTTTATAAATAACTAGGTGTAAATGAGAGTGAAAATAATCACCATAAAAAATGAAAGAAATAGTGCGTAAAGAGTACCATAGAAGGCTACGACTAAAATTAAAATCTGAATTGAATTCTCAGAACAGAATTATGTCCATTAATAGCCTAGCCATCCCAGTT
Organism: Ascarosepion bandense; assembly: GCA_037127315.1. Lineage (NCBI taxonomy): Eukaryota > Metazoa > Mollusca > Cephalopoda > Sepiida > Sepiidae > Ascarosepion > Ascarosepion bandense. The sequence goes on from JBBBDQ010000465.1 coordinate 215,569, forward strand.
GTCCAATATAGTTTCAACGTCTTAAATTGAACTCTAAACGACATCAGGCGAATAGATTCTGAAACAACAAAGCTTCTTTCTAAGCATAAGATGCATCATCCAAAGGCTGATATCGACCTCTATACATGCTCAGTGAAGAAGGCGGATAAGGTCTTATTCAGCTAGAATTGTCATACAAGACAATAATTCTTGGCTTACTAGCATATATAGAAACAACAAAGGACTGGATGGTACAATTAGTCAAACAACTTGAAAACAGAAAGAAAAAATATTCAATAACAAAAGAAGGTAGTAAATACAAACAGGATTTACATTTAGTAGATTTTTTCTTTTAATCATATCACGCCAAGCAAGGACACTGATGCGCATGGGGCTACTTAAAGTAAAATAATTGGAAAAGAGAAAGCCGAAAACCACATACTAAATAGGGAACAAGGGATGAGCGTCTTCACCCGTTCAATAGACATGGGTGGAGTGTGAACTGGGCGATAATTTAGTCTATCTACTCCAAATTCTGTAGAATACCAAAACGAAGCCAAGTACCAACTATTGCGGCAAAAAATATGAAAATGGAAGCCAAGGATAAAGCTCTTGAACAGATAAAACAATGCTGGCAAGACAAACTTCTGCATGAGCAATATCCAGAACGTGCTAATAAATCCAATATTGATAAAGTTAATAATCATCGATGTTTACGTACATTTGGATTAAATTCTGAGCCTGAAGGCTTTATTCTTGCAGTGCAAGACCAAAATCATTTCTCTAGGAACTTTCAGGCAAATATAATACATAATAATGTGGATCCAAAATGCAGGTTCTTTGATAAATACCATGAAACAATAGACCATCAAATCTCAAGATGTTGTGTACTTGACCCAAATGAATATAAAAATCGTCATGATAGAGTGGGGCAATATTTACATTGGACAACGTGCAAACACTATGGAAAATATGTAAACAAACACTGATATGAATATCACCCAGCACCGGTTACAGAAATAGATGTCACCGTTCTATGGCATTACACTATCAATACAGATAGAAAAATTGAAGCAAATAAAGAAAGAAAAATCTTGCTTATTAATTGATAATGGCTTGTCCAGCGGATTGTAACATAGCAACCAAGGAATTCGAAAGACTGTCAAAATATAAAGACCTGTAAATTGAAATAGAAACAATGTGGAAATTGAAAACAAGAATCTCTGCCAGTGATAGTATAGGTACATTTGGAATGATAAAAAATGGAACAAAACAACACAATAAAAGAATCACTGGAAACCCCAGCTTAAGAGATATACAACAAATTGTCTTGTTAAGTACAGCCCACACACTAAGGAGAACTTTGTCTATTTAACGCTAGGGTGGATAGGAGAGATAGAAAAAACATGAAATGTATCCATAACAACACACCCCGGCCTGCCTTAGGTCTTCCCGCAGACTTGGTTGGTAGTGCGACCATAGCAGAAATGGAAATATGATGGAAAATGGCAGCATAACAATAATAAAATGATAAATGCATGAAATTTAAATGATAAAACATTAATAATAACAGAAAACTCCAATTAAACACACCTGACATCATAGCCCTCTGCCAAATTGACCTTGATCCTTCTATCCTCTCTGAATTGTACGTCGGTGGCTACCTTCCCCTCTTCAGAAAGGACTCCAATGTCCACATGCATGAGCTTGGTGTTTACGTAAGTGAACGCCTTCCTCTAGCTAAGGTCATCTCCCTTGAATTCCTGCATTATTCTTATATGTGTTTCCGTCTCTCTCTTCTAAGCTCAGCTCTCTCTTCTTTCTCTTCCGCTCCCCCCATCTCCCGACTATTCTTGACAGCATCTCTAATAATATCGACAAGGCCATTTCCTTCCATCCGTGTTTATCGACTTTAACCCCCACCACGCACTACCCAGCTGGCTTTAAATAAAATAAAAACATCCGACCATCTGTACTTCTTACGTTTCAACGAATAAAGAGAGAAATCATAATGATAGGCATTCGTGTTGTGAAGAATTTTTATAATGATAGGCATTCATGTTGTGAAGAATTTTTACAACGCTCGTAAATGGTAGAGGGAATATCATTGGTTGTCTTGGTAACATTTGTTCTGCTATTTAACTACAATTATTAATATATTCTCATCAAAAAATGAATAACCCAGTTGAGAAATCGTTATATCGGGTGTCTCAACGATACATTTGTAAAAATTGGGGTCCAGTTTCTCACACCAGAACAAGGTCAGAAGTCTATAAAACATGTGCCTACAAATCCTTTGTTTTTTAGTTATAAAGTATAAAATGTCCGGGAGATAGCGTTGTGTAGACGAGGTTACATTTAACTTTTGTGTACATTTGTTGTTAGTCTGTTTTCAACGTGTGTAGTAGTGAGTTAAATGCTGAAGTGTTCTGCCTAGAACAACCAAGGAATTCGAAAATCTGTCAAAATATAAAGATCTGGAAATTGAAATATAAAAATGCGGAAATTGCAAACAAGAATCATTCCAGTGATTCTTGAGGAGACAGATATGATTTTTACAAGCGGCTTTGTGAATAGTAATGGACGTAGGACTGCACGCCTGTATCTGATTGCGTTTCCAGACCAGAAGCAGACAATTCATCCAACCATTGCTGCTATTTATTGACGCGTTACTGAAACGCCATAAACTACAAACTATAGATCGGAGAACACCGAGATCCAGCCGTGCGCCTGACCACGAAGAAAACTGAATAACTCAGACAGGAAGAGTTTGCAGACATATATCTATAGTAACTGTTTCCCTTGTTTTGAAGCGAAGAACCCTTATTTTTTTTTAAATTTAATTAATTCTCATGTTTTATTGATAGCTTATGCTCCAATATAACTTTAAAAATATTTGAAAAACTTTAAGCAAAGCCGAATAAAATGTTATCTATTTCCTCTCTTTCTCCTTTCGACTTTTTTGTTTTCCTTTTTATGTATCTGTCCCTTTCTTTTCACTCTTTCTTGGCTAACAATTGCCACGTCTGCTATCCAACGTACATTTTCTCTTTTTCTTCATTTCTTCTTTTTTCTCACCCTCTCTCCTATAACTTTACCCCTATTTCCCTTTTTTCGTTTTCTTTTTTTAAAACACAATTATTTTTTTATTTCGTTACGCATAGAGCAGCTCAAAGTGCCAAATACAGGTGGAGGTTATTAAAATCAAGCAGTTACGAAAATCAAACTACCTGGGAAGTGTTCTAACTAAAGAGCGAAAGTGCGACTCAGCGAGCGAAGGCAAACTGGCATGGCGAAGGACGCGTTCCAGAAGCTGAGTAAAGTATTACGACACAGGAAACTTTCACTAGAAACAAAGAAGAGAGTGCTAGATTGCTATGTGATGTCAGTCCTTCAATATGGAAGTGAATGTTAGACAATATCAACAAAGATGAAGAGAAAACTTGAAGCAGCTGTAATGTGATTCTACAGAAGGATGCTGCGGATATTGTGGACCGAGCATGTGAGCAATGCTGAGGTATTGGAAAGAATGGAAACGAAAAGAAAATTAATATTTAGCATCAGGACGAAACAACTGAAGTTCCTGGGAATGCAATGAGGAAGCAGGGCTGGCAGAACCTGATACTAACAGGCCAGATAGAGGGGAATAGAGTCAGAGGAATGCAGAGGATAACATATTTGGAGGGCCTGAGCAGGTGGATGACAGAATGAGGGCTCCGAGACGTTACAGGAGAAAGCGTGCTAAGAGCCACCAGAGATAGGAGGACGTGGAAGGCTATAATCGCTTACCTCCTGAAGTGACAAGGTACACAGAAGAATCTTTAAATGTCCTTTTCAAAGATCGATTTTGAATCTATTTCGCTGTCTCTCTTTATTTTCCTTCTTTCTTCCTTACCCTCTGTAACAGCGTTAAGACGTCTATTTTCTAACATAATAGTCCCTCTCTTTTTTAATTTCCCTATTTCCTTCTTATTTCTCTCCTTTTCTTGTTTTTAAGTGAACTTCTGTTGTAAAATCTTTTGATTTTTTTTTCTATAAGGAAAGGATCCTTAACGAAGCTAATTTACTTCGCAGAAATGATAATACCACATGTAATTTTAGAAGTTTATTTTATATATATATATATATATATATATATATATATATATATATATATATATATATATATCCCACCAACACCTCTAACAAAACTAAATAAATATAAGGAAAGAAGATTTCCATTACTTTACACATCGCCTGAGGAGACATTGAAGTTTCAATGTCGAAACAATCGTACCTTTGTAGCGGATATATATAGAATGATTATGTACATGTTCTAAAATATAATTTATAATAAATATTCACAGCTCTATATATTATATATCGAGCACTGTTTAAAATCAATGTTTTGGACGTTGTAAGAATTCTTTCTTCGTTCTGTATTCACTCGTGTATATATATATATTATGGATACTGGTATCTGAATATTATTACTACCATTAATATAGAAATTAATCCTATTTCATTAAGAAATCATGCTTTATGGAGATTTTAAAAAAGCTTTAAATTTGTAATTTTGTTGATTGAGTCAAGCTTAGATTAATATTAACCACTTTGAACATTTTTTTATAATCATTTCAACACCGCTACTGGTAGGCAGAGGGATACAGTGAGAAAAAAAAAAACAAGGTACAGGGGATGTTGAAGAAAGATAAGTGAAAGATAGGGATCAAAGAGATAAATGATGGCAGATGACGTTGCATTTACACTTTTGGAGATTGTAGCCATGAGGGAATCAAGCAAACGGAAGAGTGTTCTACAAAAAAGAAATGCGAGAAAAGAAACTGTTAGATTAGAGCCAGTTACAGGAATTAATGAAAGAAAGCGAGAAAAAAGGCTTGCACGAAAACTGAATGCGTGGCTGTTGGAAATTAAACAGCCCAGCATGCAAATTAGAAGATGAAAATTCCAAAATCACATACAGACAACATTATAAAAATCTGGGAAGAGTTTTAACAGAGGACAAATATACGGCATTGAAATTCGAAGGCAGAAAAGATGCCTTCTAAAATCTAAGCAAAGAAACAAAATTATTTCTTTCGAAATGAAGAAAATAGCACTGCATTTTTATGCAACAATCGAAATGTATAATAAGAAATCTACTCCTATATTGAAATTAATAATAGACTCTAAACTGAAAGATGACTTTTGGTTGGTTGTTTTATTTTTATGGCATATCAACTTCGTCGGGTCATTTATTGCCAACTAATTTTTTTTATTCCTTTTTCTTTCAACAATTTATTGTTGTTTTTATATAAGTTTTGTGTCTAGTAATACTTTTTTTTCTTTTCGAGTATCAAGATTCATTGGGATTTGTTTTTTTTAAGGGCAGGGTCCCCAAGTCCTACCCTTGTTATTTAACCCATAACTGGAGGGAAGGGACGGATTAATACCTTTCCTAAGGGTACCAGTGCTTAAGTGAATGCAGAGTATTCAAATGGAATTCGAACTCGGCTCACCGATTTCTCTTTCCGAACCGATATCCACTGCACCACAACGCACATCCGTCACTAAACGCTTACAGCATCTAGTATTCCCAAGCGGTCACCCATCTAAGTGCTGACCAGGCTCAACGTTGCTTAACTTTGGTGATCGAGCGAGAACCGGTGTATTCAACGTGATAGGCCGTAAGACCTACTAAAAGATGAAGAAGCTAATTAAACCAACATGAATGTTCTACAGAAGGATTGAAAATGCCACTGACCAAGTGTTAGATAAGATGGAAACAAAAATCACACTTACGATTAACATCGAACATTTCTAGGATGTATTATAAGAAAAGCGGGGTAGGACACTTTGATACTCGCAGGACAGAGGCAATTAGGACAGAGGAAAACAGCACAAACCCTACATAGCTTGAATAAATGGATAGCGGAGCAGTATTGAAGAGAGATAAAAAAAAAAGAACAAAATTTATTAGGAACAACAAAGGACAGGAAATGGTGGAGAACCATTATCGCTTATATCCTGAAAGAACATGGCCCACAGAAAAAACAGAATAGACTTAAAGCTTGGGATTCTTCTTTTAAAACTGGTGCCCATCTACGTCTTGGAATATCGACGAATTTGCATACATGCAAGCATTAGAGGTTTGTGAACGGAAGGCAATTAAGATTTCGAGAGGAATTGAGTGAATCTAGCCAGATGATGTCAGTAAGAGTTAGTCAATAGTTATGACAAATACAGATCTCTCAAAACAAACGACAACTCTCAAAGGATGAAAATGCAGAATTGGCAGCTGTGACTGAGCTGAAACGGATATTTTTTTTCATTTTCTTACTTGTGATCATATATTTGTCTCTTCATTTTTGATATTTCATTTATTTTATGTTTATTCGATTAATTCATCAATTTGTGGTTTCTTCATTTTTGCTTTTAGGATTTTTTCTTTATATTCTATGATTCGTCTGTTTTTCTTAATATCTTTCTTCCTTTGTCTTTGAGTTTTTTTCGAATGGAAGAAATCCATTAAAATTCTATAACATCCTTAACATTTTCTTTCTTCCATTCTTTCTTTGGGTTTCACTCTCCCTTTGACACTATTTTCTTTTCTTTTTTCATTGATTTTATAAACATTTTTATTTCCTTTTTACTTTCATTCTTTCACAATTTCACTTTCCGTTTGACAATCATTTTCTTTCTTTATTTATTTTATTCTTTCTGTTTGTTTTTTTTTTTCGTTTTTTCATTCATTCTTTCTTCAAAGTATGAGTCGTTTCTTTAACTCTTTTTCGATTCTCTCTCTTTCGTTTTTATAATCCGTCACCACATTTTTTCCTTTCTTTTCTTTTTTTTACTTCGGGTTTCATTTAATTTCATCATTTCTTCATTTCTTTCAATCATTAATACTTTTCTTTTTTCCCTCTATTCTTTCATATTGATCATTGGTTAATCTCTTCTTCGCTTTCTTGAATCTCTTCCTTAATTTCTCTTTCTTTTTCTTTCCTTTTTTTCATTAATCCTTCAATCCACCTGTACTTCTTTCACTTAACTTTTCTTGTGTCATCTTTCGTATATTCCACATATAAATTCTCTTCCTTTTTCGGTCCTGGGTACGACGGTAAACTGCATCTGGCAGCAAGGCCTCTGATTGGGAGGTTGTGAGAAGCATAGAACAACCTCTTAATTGCTGTTGTTCCCACCTCTACCCTGAACCAGAGTGGTAGCACTCAGAGTGGTAGCACCAGAGTGGTAGCACAATATTTGCCAATAGCCCCAGCTATTGGCAAATATTTAACCTCCAAAATGGGGTAAAAACACTATGAAAGTATAAAAATAGACTTTTGTAGAAGGATGTACCTTTTTTTAAGGAAAAATATTACAAACAATACATTTTTAAGGGAAAAAATTATTGCATTACATTTTTAAAGAAAAAACAAATTATTGCCATATTAGAATTTTTCAGGAAAAATATTACCAGCAATATATTTTTGAATAGAAAACTAGAAGACATTTTCATTATTAAATAAAAAATAAATGCTAAGAAATTCATCAAAATCTGAAGAAATTAATCTTCTTACTATAACCGAACATTGAAAAGTACTTTAAACCCTCACTATTTTGGCTTTAAATGACCCACAGAGTTTAATATGCCGTTAAACAAAACACAGACTCAAACTCTTTCTTTTTTCTTTCTCGTTTTACGCCGATTCTTTTTTCAGTCTTTTTTTTTTTCACACTTGACACAATTTATTGATTTCTTTTTTTATCATTCCATATATTATTCTTTTATATATCATTTCATACGTTGGGTCTTCCTTCTTTGTCCTTATATTTATGTTATTTTCTTAGTGTATCCTTTTATTTTGATTTTCCTTTACGCGTCTTACTCTTATACTATTCACTAGCAGTATAGCCCGGCGTCGCTCGGGTGTAATGAAAGCTTTAAAACTAATCCATGGTCCTGGAGCTCAGACTCTTTGGACGTTTTCACGAAAGAGTAAAAAGCAATAGTTGTTTCCAGTTAAAGCGAAAACGTAGACTGAAAGAAAAATGAATGGATGCAAGTGAAATTTTGATTTCCTGGTATCGATATCAAATAATTCTTTTTCGTCTTAAACTGAATTTTGAAGGCTAAATACGTCCTCTGAGTAAATGGTATCATGGCTGAGACTAAGAACTACAATTATACCTACTTAGAGCCAAACCCGAAGCAAAAACTAAAATAAAAGGGCTGAAAAAATACAGACATACAGGCAGATAAACAGACACACACACACAAACATCTTGCCTTTTATATATATATATATATATATATATATATATATATATATATATTATCGACTTTCTGCACTATTGTAAGAACCTTGAAACTTCTGAATGTCGTTTCTTATGTCTTTGTCTATGAGTGTATTGATTAGAATGGGACCACTCCTTCTATAACCCGATTTATTCGATTATCGTTTTTCGATATTTATCGGGGGTACCTCGACACAAAACTTAGCTAAGAACACTCGCAGACGCTTATAGTACAACTGTGTAAATGTTCAAAAAATCCGTTCAGCCGTTTCGGAGTCTAAATGTAATAGACACACACAGACAGACAGACACACAAAATTCCATTTATAAATATATTTAGATTACTAACTAATGTTATACCAATGTCTTCTGCACTACAGATAGAATGGTAAAAAATGTTAGAATTATTGCAGATGTTGATTTTTGTTGCAACTATTGCTGATTAAGCAATCCCGGCAGCCAGTTGAAAAGTTTTTCTTGAACCAATGCTCCTCTCCAGTCTTATATTCTTTCCAACTAATCTCAAATTTTAAGCATCTTGATCTCTATTCTCATTTCCTTCCAGTCTTTCTAATCATTCATTGATCAGTCTCCATTACATTGTTTTGTATATAGCCATTCACAGTTTTGATTTTCAACCACATTCACAATTTAATAATTTCAGCCGAAGAATAGTGATCATATCGCAAACGATTACCGGAAGTTAAAGAGAATAAGGAGACATTATTGAGGAGAAAACGCACAAAAAGAACACAATTCAGGAAGAAGTATATACATTTATTATATAACATGGGGTCTTCAGGCCACATTTTAGTCGTGTACACATTTCTTGTTCTCGATTGAGCTCAGATGAGAGAGTACAGATACACTGGTCTAACGGAGATTTCTTTTTGTTAATCGAGCTTTTTTTTTCGATAATACCAATTTAGATAACCAGAAAAGTGTAACATGTGTTCATGTTTTCATTCACAAAACACACACACACACACACACACACACACACATACATATATACATATATATATATATATATATATATATATATATATATATATATATTAAATCTTAAAAAGAAGGGTATATAGGTCTAATCCCAAAAACCAGATTCTATTATTATTAATTTTATCAGTATTAGAAATGATCCAAGTGGAGGACTCGATGTAAATAGTATCATATAATTTACAGAGCTAAAATACTTTTAGATTAATTTCTAGTCATTAATCCCTGTTTCTGCTCCTTTTTATGTCTGGACGATAAATTTAAAATAAACAAATTTGTTTCTTTCTTAATCGCTCCTGTTTTTTAACTTTCCACGTATTAATATGTTCTTGGGCTCCTTCCGGTATGTGAATTTTTGTAACATATTTGAATTAATAAATTTTTATTTTCGATCGTCGCTGATCAAGCGTGAGTTTTCTCGCTGAAATAGCTAGTCAACGAAATATAATTCTCGGAAATGATTGATATATATATATATATATATATATATATATATATATATATATATATATATTTATAGTCATCCGCAGACAGATCTGCTTCTCTGTAAAAGGAAAACTCAACACGTCATTTAAATTTGTTATAAATTATAATTCATTTCAATGAACTTAATTAAGCTCACTGAAATTAATTATAATCTATAACCAATTTAAATGACGTGTTGAGTTTTCCTTTATAAATACCATATTGCTCTGGATAACATCCATTGAGCTCTCTATACAAATATATATATAACACTTGCTATTTTATATTAAGTTAATATTGTTGGATTATCCTCATCGTTTACGGACTGGACATATATATATATATATATATATATATATATTAATCATTTCATCACAATCAATGTAATAATGATGTCACAAAGAGCAAGAGTAAAATACAATGGGAATACTTTAATTAGTAGAAGTGGTAGAAGAGTAATAAAAGAACTGCATTTAATATTCTTCAGTATCATAGGTGTCAGAGAAGAAAGGACTAGGAAGAGGCTTCCAATGTGAGAATTGCTAGAAACATATTAGAATATAACTTCTGCTTAGATCTAGCTCTTTTATCAGTACAATGATAGGGAGTTGTAGACAATTCAGTAGTGGGCTCAAAATCATGCGGTGGAATTACCACGGAACAGAACATATTAGAATTTTCATTAAAATATTTAAAGAAAAGACAGTGATAAGCGACGCCACGCAAATGGGAAAGTTAGTGAAGTCAAGATGCCATGTCAATATCAATAGCTTTATAGACACTTTTTTTAAAACTGTGTATTTCCAGTTACGTAACGGGAGCACAAGAGTGTCTAATGGTGTCAATACTCAGTGAATAGTCGAATGGTAGATGTATAAATGTTCAATAAATGGACAGAAATATTGGTTGGCACTTCGCAATAAATCAGTCTTCTTAGCAGAAATCCTAGCAATTGCTTGAATAGAATCGCTCCAGTTCATGTCAGTAGAATATGGGAGCCCAAAATGGCGCAATAAGTTGCTCTCTTGGAGGTTAACGTCAACCATGATAAAAGAGGGAAAGAAGGTTCTCTATGAAAATTAAAGGAGTAGCAGTTTCGTTTTATGGTTGTTAAAATTTGCAAGTCATTTCTTGTCACATTTTACAAATGATTTGAAGAATAGTTGCCAGTTTAATTTATTGTATTTATTATTAGTAGTCACTTTACTCCTTACACTGCTTTTCTTCTTCTTCTTCTTCTTCTTCTTGATCTCTTTCTCCCTTTCTTCATACAGTGATTTTACTTGACATGTTACATTATATTACCCTTTCAAATAGCTTTCTTTTGATACGGCGTAAATAAAAATTATTATAAAATAAGAGCGAGATAATCCATTTTGGTAGTGAATGATGAAAATCATTTCACGCCCTAAGCCTAAAGAGATAGAAAATCCCGAACCGATTAACCTATATTTTAGAGCTCATCTAAAAGAACAAAAAAGAGGGGAAATGATTCAATTTTTGATAAAACTCTCTAAATTCTAGTGAAAGCTAATCTCAGTAAATAAGATAAGATCTCTCAAACTAAGAATAGAAAGCCTGGCAAGATTTCATAGGATTTGCGATGGTACTATTTTTTTTTTTTTTTTTTTTTGCGGGGACAGATTTGATTACTTGGTAGCGATGGTAAAGACTAATCCCTTTATCTTTATCAATATCATCTTGAAGAACAAAACAATAAGACATACATCTACATTACAATATGATGACTACATACATATGTTATTTTGTAAAACACTGGAAATTTCAATGATTCTTAAAACAATGATTAACCCTTACACGTTCTCTCTTCGGTCGTAATACCGTAGCATTCTGACTTTTTTTAAAATCATATCACCCCAGCAAGGCGGTAACGCCACTGATGTGCCGGGGGCTACGTAAGAGTGAAAAGATTGAAAAAGAGAAAAACCGGAAACCACATCCTAACCAGGAAACAAGGGACGAGCCTCTTCACCTGTTCAATAGACGTGGGTAGAGTGTGAACTGGGCGATAGTTTAGTCTGTCTACTCCAATTGAAAAAAATAAAATAAAATAAGAAAAAAGAGTGAAAAGATTGAAAAAGAGAAAAACCGGAAACCACATCCTAACCAGGAAACAAGGGATGAGCCTCTTCACCCGTTCAATAGACGTGTATACTTCAAGTATACACAGACCAGAACAGGGTAGATTTTCTAAGTACCGCTTAGATTTTGCACAATGCCAAAAGTATGGAGTAGCCTGTGAGGATCGAACTTACTACTCACTTGTAGTAGGTTCTAACGAGACAAGTTTGCTAACAATTATACCACGTCGAGGCGCCCTCAGGCCAAGTTAGGAATCATATCAAACCGAGAACCGGTTATTTTATTGGCTGGGAAAAACATTCCGTTTGTATTTGTGTGCTTCTGTCTATAAATTATTGAGGAGAAAATGTGTTGCAGTCATTCGCATGGAGACTTTAGGAGACAATGTACTAGTACTACATCCTATGTCATCTCATTCATTCAAACTAAAATTTCAGGGACAGTGTAGGATCGTATGAAAAAGTAACGATTTAAAATATGATGTTTCGACTCCTGAGCGACGAAGAAAACAAAATGTTGCCATATTAAAATGATTAAAACATACTGGCGTAGAAAAGAAGAAACAGAAACTATAGCAATCCGGCAACCGGAAAAGTGAGCAAATGTATCAGGCACACAGAACCTATGTATAAGCCAAGACCTGTCAACTAGATTAAAGAACTCAGAAATAATCAACAACTTAGAGAGAAAATTCGAGCACCTATCCACAGAAGATAATAGAAGAAATAGCAAGTTTTATACGCAACTACAAGGGGTTATTCGTTGACATGCCGAGGAAATCAATTATCACACAGCATAACGTCGATGTTGGCCAAGTGACACCCATACCGAACGAACCCTCAGAGAGCAGAGTTGATGGAAAAAGAAATTCAGTATATGTTAATATATAATTGAGCATAGCCACGAAAAATGGGCTTTGTCGTGGGTGCTCGTAGACAAACCAGACGGTTTGATTAGATTCTGCAGAGATTACAGAAGTGTAAACGCTGAAACGAAAACAAATGCATATCCCATACCGAGAGTGGAAGCTGTATAGACTGAATAGGAAGGGCAAAACATATTATTAGATGTGACTTATTGAATAAATATTAAGCTGTACCTTTGACAGAAGAGGCTAATGCCGTGTAAGCCGTTGTCTCACAAAAATGCAATTACCGTTATTGTGTCATGCCTTTCGGAATGAAAAACTTATAAGCGACATTTGTAGGAATGATGAATCAATTTGTAGCAGATGTTGAACGAATCGACACCTATATAAACGACGTTGCAATTTGTAATGACACTTTTAAGGACGATAAACCACATTAAAGAAGTTATTTGCCAGAGTGGAAGAAACGAATATGACGGTAGATTTCGTTAAGAGCGAATAATGCCAAGCAGAAGATGAATAGTTGCGACATGTGATTGGATATTGGAAGATATTGCTCCAAGACGTAAAAGTGTAAAAGACAAAAAGTTATTCAATCCCACAAAATACTAGAGAAGTACGACGCCTCCCAGGGGTAAACGGGTACTATAAAAGTCTTTGTAAAAAAAAATTAGGGACTGCAAATCCGCTAACGAAACTACTTAAAGAAAGAATGAAATTGAACTGGATAGATAAGTGCCAAATATTCATTAATTTTATCAAGATGTTAAGCTCGGAACCAATATTACCTGTCCTAGATTTTAATAAAGCATTTGAATTAGCAATAGATGCCAGTGACACATATATTGAAGCTGTATTATTACGGAAAGACAGTCGAGAAATACGCTCTTTTTCCAGAAAATTATATTATCATCAAATGGTATATTCTACGATTAAAAAAGAAACCTTTGCTCTAATTAAAAAGCTTGAAATATTTCGAGACATATATATATGGTATTACTATATAAGAAGAAAAATTTCAGCCTTTTATCATTCAAGATGTCGATACAGGAATTTAATCTAGAAATTATCACATGTCAGGAAAGTTGTATGTGTCCGCAGATACGTTATTTGGAATTTAGAAATAACCAAACTATCTTCGAAAAAATGAAGGATTCGTCTCGTATGAAGAAAAAATTGTTTCCTTAACTATGAAAGTGTTACGCAGAGAAATAAATAAAATAAACCTTCCACACAAAGTTGAGTGGTGGTAAGAGTGGAGACTGACTGACCAACAGTAGGCGAAGAAGTCACGATCACTAAATTAAATTAGACGTAAATTAGAAAATAAAGACCCTTTTGTTTTCTTGGAAGACACAATCACCCGTAGTATAAAAATCAGATTATTTCACCAACGTGATTGGTAAAAAAAGTCGCAAAATAGAGAGACGGAAAGGATGTCAAATTGTTCGGACCTACAATCTGTTGTCTTGCTAAAGAGATGGAACAGAGTCGAAAGAAACGAATAATTGATTCCAGCCTTGTGAGAGAAAAAGGAAAAAGAAAAAGAAACAAGACATACGGACTTTCGGTCTTAATATTGTGTTCTAATTTAAATAATCGTCTTTCCGGAAATATATTTAACTTTTCGCTTGAAGCATGATGAAAATCTCATACAAGTAAGCACATTATTTTATTTTCAGTCAGATTTGAACAAAAATTCTGTAATCAGATAAAGATGTTCTTTAACATTGTTTTATTTTCAACCGGATCTGAATGAACGTTTGGTTGTCAGATAAGGCTGATAACCATAATATTTTGGACAGTGTATTTCTTTATACCAAACACAAGTGTAATATTTTCATATGTATTGCATACACTGCATAATACATGAATAGATGAGCAACAAATAGCCCTTGATTTTATCAAGAAGATGTTAAGCTCGGAACCAATACTATTTGCCCTAGATTTTAATAAGGCATTTGAATTAGCAGTAGATGCCAGTAACACAGGTATTGAATCAGTATTATCACAGAAAGACAGTCGTGGTATACTACACTCAATAAGCTCTTTTTCCATTCCCTTCTCGTTACCAAATATCACACGTTGGAATTGAGCATCCAAGACGGCACGCGAGTTGTGGTCAGCTGGATGTCTGACTCGCGTCTGATTACGGCAACCTGGGGTACCCGATCTCATCGACACTTAGCCTACAACGAACGACATTGCCCGGGAGCCACGTAGCCGGCTGCTGAGCGTCCAACCACAGCGCGCAAGTGGTGGTCGGCTAGGCGTCTGACTCGCGTCTGAGCACGCCAACGTGTGATCCGACTCATTCCCACTTACTATAATCGCTCTAATTCGCATAACATCTTGTTTTTATTATTTCAACTGTTGCTTGTCCCTTTATTCCGTTGTAGCTGGATAATTATTTATTTCCTCGTTTATTCTCATTCCCGTCGTCGATATCAACAATATTCAAACAGAACCTGATCCAAGTCGGACAAAATATAATTTATTTTCTTTCCATTACAATATGAGTCCAAGTCCGGGGCTTCAAAGAAATTAAACTTTGCTCTTTTAAGACAAACTCAGTAGCTGGTCAAAGTCGGACAAAATATAATTTATTTTCTTTCCATTACAATACGAGTCCAAGTCCGGGGCTTCAAAGAAATTAAACTTTGCTCTTTTAAGACAAACTCAGTAGCTGGTCAAAGATCCGTATATATATATATATATATATTTATATATATATATATATATATATATATATATATATATATATATATTAGTCATCCACATGCAAGGTTGTATCACATCTCATCAGTGTGGCTAGATACATCCACTTGCTTCTGGCCGGGATCAAAACCCGACCTATTTAGTGTCAGTCGGAGTCGCTCCCTGCTAAGCCATAGGCGTATGGAACCAGAGAAATGAAATTTGAACGTGTTGTAGATATAATCTATATATACACAACTCAGTCATAGAAAGAAATCAATTCATTTCTGAATAGTAATGCATATATTACAGAAAGGGAAACGGTTATATATATATACTTTTTTCACTTATCTATATCAATCTCAGTCTGTTCATATCTCTTTTCTATCTCTCTATGTATCTCAAGCTGTCTCTTCCTATCTTCATGGCTATATATCAATCCGATGTTTTAACGAGAACTTGAGATGTTTGATGACTATACATACTCTGATGTTTTACGTTTTATTTTATTCTCGCTAAATACCGAATCATGAATAACATTAATTTTGAAATATACATTCTGCATTAATGTCGATAGAGCGTTTCCAACGTCACTTAAAAACTGATATTTTCCATATCTTTGAAACCTGTATATAGTTCAACACATGGTTATACACCCAATGAACTGGAATGATTGAGATAACACATTCTAGTAGTGTGTGTAATTGACGGAAAAAAACAAGAAATGTTGATCTGTGCAAAGCAGCATTAGTTTTCCATGTAGCAATCATAAAAATAAATGTGGATAGAGAAAGTATCTCACTAATTAGAAATGCAGTAGAAAAGTGAAGTTATATATGTATATACACACACACACGCACATAAATAGATATATATGTATATGTGTGTATATGTGTGTGCGTGTGTGTGTGTGTTTTACTGTGTTATCTTTGTCCTGTGTGCTTTGTTTGCAAGTACACGTAGAAATAGAAGAGGTGATTGAAAAAAGTTATCACCGGCAGGATGTTGAGATGAATTTCTTTCTCATTGCTTGGGGCAAAATGTTTACTGAAATTATGGAAACCTAAGCAAAGCTGCAAAAGAAGGAAAACTTGCAGGAAAAGAAAGATGGCGAATAAAAGGAGCATTTTCACAGGGTTAAAAAGAAAAAAATTTAGATGTACAGAAGAAATGACAAGAAACCACATTGAAAGTAAAGAAATATAGATAGACAGATGGATATGAATAGACTGAGATAGATAGATAGATAGATAGATAGATAGATAGATAGATGTAAATATCAGTAGAAAAGAAAATAATGAGAAAGAAAACTATGAGTAGAAGGACAAATATATATATATATATATATATCAGTGTGTGTGACCAGATAGATAGATAGAATGACTAAGTCAGATAGATAGATAGATAGATAGATAGATAAATAGATAGATAGATAGATAGATAGATAGATATAAACAACCTGACATAGATAGATAGTTAGATAGATATGAACAGACTGGGATAGATAGATAGATAGATAGATAGATAGATAGATAGATAGATAGATAGATAGATAGATATGAACAAACTGAAATGGATAGATATGAAGAGACTGAGATAGATAGATAGATAGATAGATAGATAGATAGATATGAATAGACTGAGATAGATAGATAGATAGATAGAATCAGAACTTGATCCCAGAAACACATACGTATAGGGAATAAGTATGTCATAGAGTTGATAAGTAAATTTGTCATAAGCTAAATAGATACAAAGACCACGAAAATATTTATTTGCGCGAAATTAAAGTAAACTCGAAAAAGAATGAAACCTGAAAAGAATTTTGATGAAGTGTTTCGTAAGAGGATGGCAGAAGGGTAAATATATATCTTTCTGGTGAAAAGTTCACAGCCCAACCATCCTATATATATATATATATATATATATATATATATGAATATATTATATCATATATTGAGTGTCGGTGTTAATAAAATAGTGCTGATGTAAGTGCTGAAACGTACATATTAATAAATATACATATTTTTCTCAGCGTTAGCACGACTTTAGTTTCATGCACAACGCAATCTTCAGGTGCTGCAAGATCAATAGAATAAGTAAAGAACAAGTAGGAACATTTTTTCTCCTAAGAAGCTTGTTAAAAGTTAAACATGTTTGGTTAAAGACACTTTTTTCTTACTTGTTTTTTACCTATTCTATTCATATATATATATATATATATATATATATATGTTAGTTACCTAGAATGCAGATTTGTCAGAATGTTGCCTTATATATCGCATAGATCTGGGGAATAAATCTCCTCATGAGACACTTTTTTGAAGAAAATAAAGCACGTTGAGCAAAAACATCTCTGTGGAATTTGGTACATCAAGGTGTTGGAAGCTTTCAATGACTTAGCACTATCATTGACAACTTCCATTTTTAACAGTCATATGTGTTGTTCTTAATCGCGATCTTCTTTGCATTTTGGCTTGAATATTTGTATTTTTTTTAATCATATCAACCCGAGCAAGGCGGTAACACCACTGATGTGCAGGGGCTACATGAGATTAAAATCACTAGATAGAAGAGAGTGAAGAGAAGGACAAACCATTTAGAAAGGAGCAAGAGAAGGGAGCGAATACAGGTGTGAAGACAGTTGCAGAGGTGGAGAGAAAGGAAAGGATATACAGGGTGGTGAGAAAAGAACTAGGGTCAAGTGGTTAAGAGATGAGTATTGACCTTGCATTTGAATTCCTGGAGGTTGTAGCCGTCAGGAAAGCAAGAATAAGGAAGCGAGTTCCACAGGCAGGAAGTGCGAGGAAAGAAGCTGAAGGAGTAGAATTGTCGTCTGCATTTAGTTGATCTCAATGTGATTGATTGCCATTCTGGTTGCACGAGTAAACACCTGTTGCAGAGGCACCAGTGACTTAAGTTCGTTGGAGCAGAAGCCATGGAAGTATTTATAGAAAAGATAAAGGGAAGCCTCGATGGGCAATGCTTTATTGCGTTATCCATCGCATTACACTAATTGAGTCAAAGTTGCGTTTAAGCAAAACCAAAAACAAATCGACCTTGAGTGTTTTGACTTCAATGTCTATTGTTATATTTATATACGTTTTATCCTTTATGTATATATATATATATATATATATATATATATATATGAATGGGCGAGAAAATTTTTTTGTAGATTACCGTTAAAAAACCTATTCTCGATATGGGCACGTGAGTGTATGTCATTTTGAATATTAACTATTGTATTTGGGTCTGACGAGCAGCAAGTTTTTGGCTGCGAAATATGTATTACCTATGAAATTGTAGAATTTTTGGTACATTATATTACTTTTTAAATTAAATAAATTTAACATTGAGTTCTTTTGAGTTCGTCTCTATCGGAATTTATCTGACTTAAATAACAAATATTCTACGTCATATATATATATATATATATATATATATATATATATATATATATATAATTCTAACCGTTACTTTTATTGCATACTTGTATTTAAGAAGATGCTTCGTTTATATATTAAACTGCATTTATTTTCGTCTACCGACCTGAACATTCGAGAAATCTTATTGAATAAACTGTGTGTGTGTGTGCATGTGTTCGTGTGTGTGTGTGTGCTTTTATGTGTTCGTGTGTGTGTGCATGTGTGTGCGTGAGGGCATTTAATTAGCAATCTTTATTTTATACAACGATTATATTTTCGTTTCTTTATCTCTCGATATTTTGTATCGTTTTCATTCTTTCTGGTGATAATTCAAATATAACTGGACTAATGTTTCCTACATTCATATTTCATGAGCTATGACTAAAAATGTCTTTGTTTGGTTTTGTTTTCAAATACATTCGTCTGTTTAAGTATCGCATTTTCATGCCTCATTTCAATTTTACAAAGAATTGTGTCTTCACGCATTCATTGAGTTCCAAAGATGCATTGTTAAGGCCAAGGACACATTTCAAAAGCTAACAAGAGTAATAAGAGACAGGAAAATCTAATTGTAAACAAAGAAAAGAGTGATGGATTGCTATGTAATATCTGTCGTTCTGTATGGAAATGAATACTGGACGATCTCATCAAAGATGAAGGAGAGGTTTGAGGCAGTAGAAATGTTCTTTTACAGAAGGATGCTGAAAATACCATGGACTTTGCAAGGGAGCAAAGATGAGGTGTTCAAGAGGATGCAAACGAGAAAAAAACTTATATTTAACATCAAGAAAAGACAGTTGAGGTTTCTGGGACACGTAATGAGGAAGGAGGAGCTGGAGAAATTAATATTCACATGATGAACAGAAGGAAAGAGAGAAATGGGGAAAGAGACATAGTTGATAGGTATGAGCAAATAAATGGCGGAGCGGGGTTTGGGAGAGGTACCAAAAGGAAAATCTTGATAGCGACAAGAGAGAGAACCAAGTGAAAGCCCGTGATGACCTGCGTTTTGAAGGGATATGGCACATCAAAAACAGAAGTCTGTTCGTGCTGTCTTGTCCTCATTTTATTTTTATTTTGACATTTTGAGTTATACGTATGTTTTCTTAAATATTATAAAAATCTTTAATATCAGAGTGTATATATTTTATGGTTAATACTTCTAATTCGTTTAAGATAATATTTATCATATATAGAAATATGGAATGCATAACCAGAAAATCTGTAAAAAAGAACTTTCATTGGTTCTTAATCAATATATATATATATATATATATATATATATATATATATATACTAGCAGTATAGCCCGGCGTTGCTCGGGTGTAATGAAAGCTTTAAGACAAATCCATGGTCCTGAAGCTCAGACTCTTTGGCCGTTGGCACGAAAGACTAAAAAGCAATATAGTTGTTCCCAGTCAAAGCGAAACCGTAGATTGAAAGAAAATGAATGGATGTAAGTCAAATTTTGATTTCCGGTATCGATGTCAATTTTTTTGTCGCATATTGAATTTTCAAGGCTAAATAAATTCTCTGAGTAAATGGTATCATGCCTGAGACTAAGAACTACAATTATACGTACTTAAAGGCAAACCCGAAGCAAAAACCAAAATAAAAGGGCTGAAAACTTGATTTTGATCAAACCCGACAGGATATCGGGATATCGATTTCTAATATCGGAGTTAAATAAGTCATCCAAGGATAAACTAACCTAAGTATATCCATAAAAATTTATCGTACCCATCGGGAGTAAAATTGGAGAAAATGACACATATTGATATCGGGAAAAAATCGGAAAAATAGATAGCCCATGACCTGACCAGACGTCTAAAAATATTTGTGCGAAGTTTGGTGAAATTCGGATAAAAACTGTGAATTTGTATAAAAGGACATACTGACAGATACACACAGAGACAAATATCTTCCCTTATATATATATATATATATATATATATATATAAAGAATGATTAAGAACGAGCGACGTTAATTAGATTTGCCCCAGCTATATCAGTCGGCTTTAAAATATCAGCAAGCCAAATCAACTTTAACCTATAGGCAGTAAGGCCTACCAGTATGCCGATAAGGGTTAACCTACAATACAAGGTATTCAGAACTGAACCCTTTATTTTAATTTTCGTGCGGAGGTTATTCTCGTTTCACTACCCATATTCAGGATATCTTTTCTATTACTCATTTTTACTACTGCTAGGCTATTTAACTTCCTGTATCCACTGAATCCAAGTAAGCACTGCCTTTGCTTCACACTATTTGACAGTTTTATTTTCCTTTCATTTAATCAGAGGAAGTAAAAGACAGCATAGGCTTATCCAGTTAAACGAGTCTTTAATAAAATCTCCGTCTTTGTGTCATAGTCTTCAGTTTTGTTTATATAATATTATGCATCCTAAAATCACACATTATTGAATTGATGTTGAATCCAATTAAGGTAAACTTGCTATATACTGAAGAACAAGAAGATACTATTTCACAATGTTTCAACAAAAATTGAAGAAGTTAGTGAAGCTTTTCAAATATATTCCTATTAGGAATATAGCGTTTATGTTTCCCAAGGTCATCAGCAAAAAGTGTCATCCAATATGCCAACTACAAGTTGGAGAAACTAAAATAAATCAAGTAAAAATAATTCATATACCTGGGAAATGTTCTGACAGAATATGGAAAGTGGTACATGGAGATCAAAAGACGCATTGGCATTGCTAAAGACACATTTCATAAGCTAACCAGAGTACCGAAAGACAGGAAAATTTCATTAGAAACAAAGAGAAGAGTGCCTGGTTCCTAATTGATATCTGTCCTCCTGCATGGAAGTGAATGTTGGACGATCTCATGAACGATAAATGAGAAGCTTGAGGCAGCAGAAATGTGCTTTTACAGAGGGTTTCTGAATATATAATGGACGGAACACGATGAGGTGTTTGAAAGAATGCAAACGAGAATAAAACTCATTCTTAACATTAGGACGAGACAGGTGAGGTTTCTGGGACACGTAATGAGGAAGGATGGCCTGGAGAATTTAATACTCACAGGTTGGATGAAAGAAAAGATAGACATGTAATAGCAGCGCGGAACGTAACTGTTAGATCTGATCAAATGGATAAAAATATTGAGAGCGACAAGAAACAGGGCCAAGTAGAAGTCCATGATTGCCTACGTCCTGAAGGAACACGGCGCATGATGAAGAAGAAGAATTATATCAAATCTCAGAAAATAGTGATAATAAATTGCATGTCGGTGTATGACGTTTCATGCAAAAAAATTATTAATTTATTTATAGCTCTAAATTATATCAGCCACAAAAAATGAGATATTAGATTAACACATCATTGCATCTATTGTTTTCTTCGAAATTACTTTTTATTCTCATGTAATGCTCTTTTTATGATAAACCACTAGTTTCTATTGAATCAATACAGGTCTAGAGTGTTTAGTTAATTTCTTAATTGTTGCATTGTCTTCTAGTCTGTGATGTAGAGGTAATTGCTCCCATTTTTACTGACAATAGACTTATTTCTATGCAAATTTTGAATATCTCACCACACTGATATTGAAAAGTTTTTAGCAAGGTAGGCAGTAGTAATTTGACGTCACAGAGAACACGCAGAGCTGTGCTATGGATACTGCTAATCACATTAACATGCAAAACATAACAGTGGCGTCGCCGATAGAATCCATGCGTTTACTGGACGACACATAACACGATAAAAAAAGATGAAATCTCTTGCAGCATTAGCAACAGTAATGAAATTAAAAGACTCAAAGCTAGATGGAAGAGAAAACGAGATAACCGATTTATTTCTTGATACAGTGGAATGCAAAGCCAGGAAGAAAATTTCAAGAAGAGTTTATCTGAGCGAGTTAAAAGAAATGACGTTTGAACAATCATGAAAATCTCAAAGAAGAACTCAAAACCAAACATATTGGTAATAGAGGAAAAACCAAGTTTTAGAAACAAGACAAGCACCACAGGAATCCATTATGCAGCAGTTACATAGACTGAAAGAACGAGTAAAGTATTGTGAATTCGAAAAATTGGGAGCAAATGAAATGACTACAGATGAACTGATTTTCGTAGATTAAGTGAAGGCTAACCAAAAACTACAAACGCAAATACTAGAATGTCTGCAGAGGTGCAGAATGAGTTTGGAAGTTTGTGTTGAGATTTTGCAACAATTAGAGTTGATTAGACAATTTAATCAACCAAAAGATGAATTCGAAACATATAAGACGAGCATTAACAAATCCATAATTAAATGCAAATATTGTGGAAAAGCCATGTGAATGACAATTATAGATGTTTAGTTATGGGGAAAATATGCTCAACTTGCAAAGAAGGATCATTTTCAGAACGTATGCAAATACGAAAAGCAAATAAGACAAGTAAAATATGTTCAAACCTCCCGCACTCCCCGAAGAAGAAAAAGCTGGAGTATTTACAATTAATGCACAAAAAATAGTTAGAGAAATATTAAGGATAAATGGCCAAGTATTTAACATGCAAGTTGATACAGGCAGTCAAATTACGCTGATACCAAAAAAAAAAAAAAAATATCTTGATAAAATTAGGACGACCGAAATGAAAAACAAAGCAGCATAAAACTAAAGCAATTTGATGGAACGACCATAAAAACAATGGGCACGTTTCAAGGCAATTATGAAACAGACAAGCGTTCTGAAATAACTTTCATTACAGTTGTCACATGCAAAAAGTTCAAGGATTATTAGGGATAGATATATTACAAAATAGACACAGTGAGATTAATCAATTGCATTGAAGCAGAATGAAATGCAGTAGACTTGTTCAAAAGGCTATAAAGCAAGCATTCGACTACAGGAGAACTACCACCCAAGTATAAAGAATAAAAACAAGTTCCAGTTCATTTCCTAACTTTGGTAGTAGCGAAATTAAACAAAATGGTACAACGAGGCATACAAGGAAGGGTAATTCAAGGTAGTAGTAATTGGGCGTCACCGTTGGTAGCGATAAAGAAAGATGATGGAGATTTAAGGATATGTGGAAATTATTACAAAGGGGTTACAATTAAATAGAAATTATTATAGGACGATATATGTGTAGGAGCGAGAACTAAAGAAGAGTTTAAATATAAAAAAGAGGAAATTTTGGTGAGTTTAAAAATACTCGGCCATAAAAAAGAGAGATGTTCTTTCGACTGTAAAATGATATCAAATTTAGGATATCAAATATCAAAAGAAGGTATATCACCTGATGATAAACCAACAAAGAAAATAATAGAAATAGCTGCTCCAATAAAAAAAAAAGAAGAATTCTTTTGGGGGCTGATTGTTTTTAAAATAAATATATACCAGGATACGGCGACATAATACAACCATTTGCAAAATTACACAAAAAAACAAACAAAAAAAAAAACAATGGATTTGAGTGGATACAGAAGCAAACCATCGCTTTTGAAATACTAAAGAATATTCTGAAGAGAAAATCATTAATAAAAGTTTTGGTCTCTAAAAATAAATAACGTTAACCAGGGTCGCAAGTGAGAAGGCGATTGTTGATGTTCGATCATAAGATGAACACCTAATCATGTACATATCACAAATGTTAACGTCAGCAAAACTAACTACTTGAATCTTTAAAAAGAAGCGCTAGCAACTGTATGGAGTATGGAGAGGGCACGAAACATTTTGATGGGTAAAATATTCTTAGTAAAATAAGAGCATAGATCATTAAAATTCATATTTAACGCAAGAAAAGAATTGCCAAATGTCACATCATCAAGAATTTTAAGATAGCAATAAAAATCATGGAATTCGAATTTGGCATCGTGTACGTAAAAGGGAATACTATTCCTCATGTAGACGCTTTATAAAGATTGTAATTCAAGAATGTAATAGAACAAGAAAATACTGAAGATAAAATAATACACCTAATTGAACTGACGTTCTTCCTCTAAAACGACACAAAATATATACAAAGCAAGACCCAATATTAAGTAGAATAGTCTTCTTTTTCTATCTGCCTTGTCTTTTCAGGACGTAGGCGATCATGGCCTTCCATGTCTCCCTATCCATGGTGGCTCTTAGCACGCTTTATCCTGTTACAACAGGCAACCCTGCTCTGCCATCCACATGCTCAGGCCCATCAAGTATGTTACACGCTGCTTTCCCCTCCCTCTCTGACCTGTTAGTATCAGATTTTCCAAACCCTCCTTCCTCATTGCAAGGCACAGGAACTTTCACTGTCTTTTCCTGAGGCTCAGTATTAATTTCCTTTTCGTTTCCTCTCTTTCCAGAACCTCATCATTGCTCACGTGCTCGAGCATTGATATCCGCAGCATCTTTCTGTAGAACCACATTTCAGTTGCTTCAAGTTTTTCCTTCATCTTCGATGAGATTATCTAGTATCCGCTGCCATATTGAAGGACTGACATCATATAGCAATTCAGTACTATCTTGTTTGTTTCTAGTAAAAGTCTCCTGTCTCTAAATACTCTATCCGGCTTCTAAAATGCGTCATTCGCCATGTCAATTCGCCTTCGGATCTTTGTCGCACTTTCTCTCTTTTGTTAGAAAACTTCCTAGGTATTTAAATTTTTGTACTTGCTTGATGTTAGTATCCCCCACGTGTATTTGGCATTTTGGGCTGCTGTTTTTGCTGATGACAAAGAATTCTTTTTTTTTTTTTGCAGTTTATTTGTAGTCCTTTCTTTTCACTCTCCTCAGCTACCTTTTGTAGGAGGTCTTGTAGTTTCCTTTCCGTGGCTGCAATCAGCACTGTATCATCTGTATACCTTATTTTGTTCAAATTGTGGCCTCCGATGACCAATACTGGAATAACTTCTAGGGTCCTTAGAATAGTCTCGCTGTACGAGCTGAATAGATGAAAAACACATTCATGTCTTACGCTGCTTTCTATTTTTAGAGAGAATATAATTAATATATGGAGTAATTGTTCGATGGCAGAGCAAGACTTTAAGGAAACAAAGCGCAACCTAACTATAAAATATGTCATTGTATAATAGTAGCTCCACAAATACAGAGAAAGGACAAACTAAAAGTAGTAAATTGTGTTATAACCGCAACGCATTTAAGACTAAAGTCGAAAACCTGGTGGCCAGCATATTCAAAAGATGTAAATAAATACGGTAAGAGATGTCCAAATGTGCAGAAATAAAGAACCTCAAGCAAGCCAAAATATTCTCATGGCTCAAGGAAGCAGAGCCATGAATTCGGTTGCATATAGACCCCGCACATAAATAGGGGATCGTTCCTAGTATTAGTGGATATTTAGGATGATCCGAAGTTGTCAGAGTAAAAGTCAGAAAAGCCACAGCAATAAATCAATTAATATGAAACATATTCTTAAGGAATGGAGTACCCTGGACACTAATCACCGACAATGCACCCGAAATTTGAGACGAGAAATTTTTGTGTGTGGTTAAAACAAATTGGATGCTTCCCGTACAAAACACCAACATATCACCTACAGTCTAATGACATTGCAGAAATAATGGTGCAAACCCTGAAAACGATTAAGAGCATTTTAACCAATTACGGAAAACATAGAAGCGTATTTACCAAAAATGCTTCTCAGTTAAAGATGTATTCATTATGCAGGAAGGAAACTGAGCACGTAGCCATTAATAGGAAGACAAATCAGATACCACATAACTATGAAATTTTTGCAACTAGACAAAAGATATGATATATAAATAATTAAGAGACGAATCCAGAAGAAGCAAATTTCCTGATGCAAAATGTTGGGGCGCTCTCCACCTTTCCACGGAAATCGACTATTCGAATCACTATATAAAATAGTTCTGATTATACCCCGAGGAAGGAAGTCGAGTGAGCGAATCAGTCGGGTATTTCCGGTATTGCACCGGAAGTGTTCTACTAGTCAATCTATCACGTCTCTACAACGATACTGTATACTAATTACCTAGTTCTGTGTTCTACTAATCCTCACCTCTTGTAAATACTTCTCTTTCCTGTCGATACACCTACTTTTATACTATTACGTTGTTATGTATTATTTTACATAATTATGTTACCCGACTTAACACAAAAAGATTCCAACACGGCTATATTAGAAAAAAAGTGACAAAATGTTCTGGTATATGAGATCAATTCAGAAGCAGAGAGGAACTGGGTGATGTGGAAATGGAAGGTCAGTAACCAGAAGAGGTAGGAAGTTGTAAATGTGGAATAGAGCAGGAAATAGAAGAAGGTGAGAATGAGGAGAGAGATGAAGAAGATGAGGAAAAGTAAAAGAGACCGATGTCATCATTAAAGAGATGACAAGAGGAAGGACAGTACACGACCAAAATCATTAAGGGTAGCAAGAGATAAAACAAGGGTGTACGAACTCTCCGATTCAGGGAGATCTAGTATCGTATGGAAATGAAGAGAGACCAGTATATGCAGAGAGTACTTATAAAACAAGGACAAAAAATAACCTGTCGTCACAGAGGACACAGGGAGCTGTGCTACGACTGCTGTTACATTGATATGCGAAAATTACACAATTGTATGGTGGAACCCACTTCCGATTCTTCTGACTACATTAGTTACGACGGAGGCTATAATTAATTTTTCATAATTTTAAATAGCATTGTTTTGTATGGAGAATCGCTAACTTCCCCCTTGTTACATGTACGAAACAAACTGTCTTGTTCCAAGACCTACAACGATGGTCTCACTTTATTCAACTTTTCAGCTCTGATCGAATTCGAATCTTTTAGGCAGTTCCCCGGAGGAAGGCAGTTTCCACTCAAGATCATCTTTCCTACAAACGAAATATTGCAAGCCTATCGTTAGTTCTATGCCAAATTTTTCGACGAGGTCCTTCGCGTCGAATTTTCTCATTTTTACAGAAGAAGTATGTTCAACCCAGACATATTTTTCTGTTAACTGCCAATTCTTTGAAGCAGTCACTTGAGCAGTTACTTCTCCAAAAAATATCATCATAACTTTTTCAAGTCAAGGCTCAATGGTTATTAATGATTCATTCATGCCACAAAACTCCTTCAAATATAACTCACTCATAATGACTTGTCTCGAGCCTTGTTTTGTGCAAATTGTAATATAAAGATTTTGATAACGACATCAGTTTTGAAGGAATCTACAATTTTATACTTTACAATAAGAGCTCAAAAACTTACTTCAACTTCCCACTGTCGTCTCTGAAGCTCTTTGCTTGACTATTTCGATTATGGACCCAATTTATGGTTAGTCAAATGTAGCACTATATTCATAATTTCGAATTACAGTTGAGGAATCAGATGCCTAGCACTTCTCCCAACTTTTATCTTAAGAATGACTTATCTTTATCTCGAGAGAATTACTTGCTATTTACTTGTCAATAAAGCATTTTCGTAACCTGCTTGAAGGGCGAAACTTTACTGTTTTCACAGACCATGAACCACTCACTTATGTTTTAAATCTGAATACAGACAAATACACACTCAGAGATACCAGACAACTGGATTACATGTCCCAAATTATCTCGGATATCCGCTACGTTAAAGGTTCGGACAATATCGTGGCATATAACTCTCACGCTTCACGATACAAGCTATTGATTCCGAAACACTCACCTTCGACCTCAGAGCAGAAGAACAACAGAAAGATGTCACATTACAGAAAGTAAAAGAGGACACTTCTTTACTCCTGAAGAAACATCCCATCCCATTTGGAACAAAAACATTACTCTGTGATGTTGGGACCGGTAATGCTACACCAAACATTCACCTTCACTAAGAAAGAAGATATTCATGCATCTTCTCAACCTCTCACATCCCGGACGCCGAGCAACCACCAAGTTAATTAGCAATCGTTTTGCCGGGCCAAACATGCACACGGATATAAAAAGCTGGACTCAAACTTGTTTAAATTGCCAAAGAAGCAAGGTAAATCGACACACGAAGTCCTTTTCTGGGCAATTTCATAAAACCAGACAGCAGATTTACGAATCTTTACATTGATATAGTGGGTCCCTTACCAGAAGTAGACAGACATAGTTACCTACTCACTATTATCGATAAATTCACAAGATGGCATGTAGTTGTTCCTCTGATAAATGTATCTGCTGAAACAATCTCTTAAAGCATGAGTAGATTGCTGTTTTTGGCTGTCCCTCAGTAATAACTACAGATCGAGGTCTTCAGTTCACATTTACGCTATTTAGTGAATTCACAAAACTATTAGTGGTTAAGCATATAACAACAACGGCCTATCACCCTGTGCCAACGGCTTAATCGAACGTTTCCACAGGTAACTTAAAACAGCAATAACATCAAATAAGAATTCCAAAAACATGGTTAGAAAACCTACCACTAATATTTTTATCCATCCGGAATATAATTAAAGAAGATTTACGGTGCACAGCAGCCAAAATTGTTTTTTTAACGTCCTTGACGTTACCAGGACAGTTTTTTGACAAATGCAATCACCTCCAGTCAACTACATCCTTCGTTCAAAAGTTTAAGCAAAGGATGAACGATCTCAGTTTCACATCCACTAGAACACAAACGAAAGGTTTCTACACACCAAAAGACCTCCACAATTGTGAGTATGTTTTCGTACGAAACGAGGCAGTAAAAAAGGCATGTTTGCCCTACTTAAGCAGTACCATTCCAAATAGTGGATAGAAAGCCCAAATATTTCACAATTGTAGCAAAAGAAAAAAAAGACACTGTCTCTATAGACAGATTAATATCAGCGTACTTAGATTTACACATAACAAAAAGTAGGTCAAATTACTCTACAGCCCTAGCAAATACCAACATAAGTGAAACATTTTCTACACCAACAAAAACACCACCACAAAATCAGATAGACACGTACATTGGCCTACCCGTTTCAAAATATACGATACATATTGAAAAATATTTTCAATATTTATTAAACTGCGGGACAGGAGTTATAGGATACACACCCGCAAAATCAAATTCAAACGATTACAACATTTGCGAAAAACCCAAAGTGAAATTGCATACCCGCAAAATAGGATCCAAACGGCTAAAAGCTTTTTTTTCTCACAGATCAGTGTGAAAAGCGATACTCTGGATCCTGATTGGTTGACAAATCGATAAATTCAAATTCAGCGAAACGCTTTCTTTTTTTCACAGCTAAAGAAAATATTGTTCTGGTATCCTCTCACGTGACCAGAATTCTATATTTAAGGAGCTCCCCTGACCTGTCAAATTTAGTCAGTCAAGAGGGACACTGAGAGACAGCAGTCGGTCGATCCGTCACTCAAGCAAGCAGTCGATCTGAGAGCCACGCCAGTCAATCCCCAGAGGCGCAATGTCAGATGCACATAGTCTGATAGGCGCCTACATCAAAGAAATCAGTGCCGACAAACTAATCCTTCGCCCACTCAACCGTTACGAACAGAAAGAAGAGAGGAAACACCTGCAACGGCCTTAAAACTCTTAACAGCCGGAATGGGGAAGTAACACAGACATACTAAGTTAAGTTTTACACATACACTACCAATTACTACTATCTCTGTTTGACTCTCTCTCTCTCTCTCTCTGTCTCTGTCTCTCTCTCTCTCCCCTTGGGAATTCACACTCTATTTCAACCCAATTTGAAATATTGTCTTTTTCCACCTACCTAGCGGTTGATATATAAAAAGGAAAGAAATATTTTGCTACTACTCTGTTTAATTAAGAGACTCAAACAAACATAACATTCGCTCAAATCCAACAGACACTTTTTTATTCAACCCACATTCACGCAAACATAAAAGACACTTTTTTATCAAACAAAAGATACGAAGAATTGTACAAATAGTTTATATTGTATATATATTGTTAAATACAACATCTTCATATTTTTATACAACACTTCTTACTGCGTTAACTTTCCTCGAAATTTGTGTTGTATTTTTGTTGGCCGGATAGCCCGCATTAAAACCGCCTTTTTAATCCGTGTTGTTCTGGAACCGCACAAACCAATATTTTTTAACATTCTGAATCTATTGTACCAGTTTTCGTAGGAATTACACTTCTATTTGCTGAAATTATATTTTAAATGTTCACACAATATAACTTGTTCACGATTAGCAATTGAAAATGC
Source organism: Ascarosepion bandense (assembly GCA_037127315.1). NCBI lineage: Eukaryota > Metazoa > Mollusca > Cephalopoda > Sepiida > Sepiidae > Ascarosepion > Ascarosepion bandense. Next base: position 246,467 of record JBBBDQ010000465.1, read on the forward strand.
TTCCGTGAATTGACAAGGTACAAGATATGTTAAAAAACACGTTGTAACCTTTACTAAGATACGGAATTATTGATATACAAGTGTTTATAGATGCATAGAGAGAGAAAAAGTAGCAACACTTTCGCAACATGGAAAGCTGAAATTTTTTTTTTATAATTATTTCACCCCAAGCAAGGCATTTCACTGCCACTATTGCGCAGGAGGTTACATAGAGCAATTGGATATAGGAAATGTCAAAAGGAAGGTGGTATACGGGTAAGGATGTACATACGAAGAGTGTTTGAGAGAATGGGTGAGAGTTAGTGTGTTAGGAGATGTCTGTTGACCTTACATTTAAACTCCTGGAGATTGTAGCTGTGGCGGAAGCAAGTATGTGGAAGGGAATTCCACAGGCGGGAAGTGCGAGAAAAGAAGCATCTCTGGTGGTGGCAACCAAACTTGGAGAGAGAAGAAAACTATTATCATTCCCCGAGACTGGACTCTAGCACAACAGAACAGGATAGAATAGATAGTCAAGATAATTAAAAACATTTATTTTAATCATTTCACACCAAGCAAAGCATTCCACTGCCACTATTGCGCAGGGGGTTACATAGGGGAAAGTGATGAGAAAGAGTGATTAGATATAGGAAATGTCATAAGAAGCGTGATAGACGGGTAAGGATACCGAGGATGAGGGTTGGGTAGATGAGAAGAGTGTTTGAGGAATGGATGCGAGTTAGTGCGTTAGGAAGTATCTATTGACCTTACATCTAAACTCCTGGAGATTGTAGCTGTCAGGGAAGCAAGTATGTGGAAGTGCGAGAAAAGAAAGTGCGGGAAGTGCGAGAAAAGAAGCTGTTGGAGTAGAAATTGCTGTTACATTTTATTAGTTTCACTGTAAAAGAGTGATCCTAGTTCTTAATCGAGCATCGCGTGCAAATTCGTACCTAGGGGGCACCAGTGTACTAAGTTCATCGGAGCAGAAGTCGTGAAAGTATTTATAGTAGAGGCACAGGGAAGCCACGTCACGCCGGTGAGAGAGTGACTGCAGCCGGTCTGCCAAGTCAGTATCGATCACATTACAGATTCTCCGTTGTATTTTGTCAAGAACCCCGAGGAGAATAGCAGGGGCACCCGACCAGATATGGCCACGGTATTCAATACACGGGCGGATGGTAGATTTATATATATGCAGAATAGATTCAGTCTACGGTTCCCGTCCGATTACCAAAGTTAAGCAACATCGAGCCTGGGCAGTACTTAAATGGGTGACCATTTGGAAATACCAATTGCTGTAAACGCAATGACCAAGAATGGGCCACCGGTCCTCCAGTTTTGGGGTTGGGTGCAGGGCTAAAAGCCCCATAAAAAACATTTTGTTACAGAAACAGCAACAAAAAGTTGCTGCTTTATGCAACATCTGGGTGTGAGGGCTAAAAGACGATGAGGATAGAATCAGACGGAAAAAACTTCCGGGCCCTGCAGAGAGAACCGACATTCAGAACAGTGAATTTAGCAATGGATTCGGTATAGTCAAATAGAAATATATTAAATATATACAATTTCAGACATATAACGCTTTTATCTACTACTAGATTTGAGAAAGGCAGGCGTGTTGCATTTTACTGGTTATTAATAATACCACTCACCCATAACTATTTACTGCCCAAACATGATAGCATTATTGTTTATATCCCTTTTTAAACTGTATCTTTAAATAGATGTGGAAATAGAAACGAGAAGATATAGAGAAATCAAAACCAAAAAATTTTAAGTTGTAATAGATTTAATATGAATAAGAAATTGCAGTTGAGATTTTTTTTTTAATCATTTCACCCCGGGCAAGGCATAAATGCCACTGATGTGCGGGGGGGGGGGGGGCTACATAACTGAAAGAAAATTAATTAGAGGAGGGAGAAGAGGATTACAAACCAATTAGGAAGAAGTAATAGAAAGATGAAAATGCAGGTGTGATGACAGTTGCAAGGGGGGAGAGAAAGGGAAGGATATACGGGGTGGGGGAAGGGCTAGAGTCAAGTGGTTAGTAGATGAGTATTGACATTGCATTTAAATTTCTGGAGATTGTAGCCGTCAGGAAAGCAAGAATATGTGAACGAGTTCCACAGGCGGGAAGTGCGAGAGAAGAAGCTGCAGGAGTAGAATTGTCGTCTGCATTTGGCTAACCTAACTGTGAATGGGTGGGACCCAGTTGCCATTCTGGTTGCACGAGTAAACACCTGTTGAGGAGACACCAGTGACTTAAGTTCATCTGAGCAGAAGCCATGAAAGTACTTATAGAACAGACAAAGAGATGAGGGAATAGTAAATCTCACGTGCGTGAGAGATTTGATGAGAAATTGCTGTTGAAATGAGGGAATAATAAGTTTCACGTGCGTGAGAGATTCGTCAAATGAGTATCTGGAAATCTATTTAAAGAAAATTCATAACAGTGCGTGACAAATGAAATATATATTGTTGACAGAAGAAGGCGGGAAATTTGAGAAGCGAACGCAGAAAGGAACATAGAATTAACCAAATCAATGTAATGTAATTAAACAGGAATATTAAGAAGGAAAAAAGATGAGATCATTTTCAGCCAGACAACCAGAGAGAATAAAAGATAGAAAAAATAGAAATATAGAAAGAACAAGAGAGAGAGAGAGAGAGAGAGAGAGAGAGAGAGAGAGAGAGTAAAACATAATTTGATAAAAATAACGAATGTGAATTATTATCTGTAAGAGAAATATTATACAAAAGAGGCTTTCATAAGCGGGAGGACATTTTTTTCGCATGATTGATCAAGAGAAAAAAAAATAGTTAATTTGTTCACTTCGAATTCCAGTCAGTCTTTTTCAATTTACTCACGCACAAATACACGTGGAAAAAGCAAGAAAACATCGCTTCCCCCGCTATGGGTTAAATATTAGAACATGTATCTGGAAAAAATCACTGTTATTCTCAAACATTGTTAATAATTTATTCACCAATAAAAATAGTTATTTTTAATATCTAAAATCAAAGTAACACACAAAGGTTGATAAGACGTAAAAAAAAAAAAACCCAAAAAATGAAACAAAACAATTAAGCAATCAATCAGATACTTAAATTTAAAGACGTAAGTCTTATTCTGGGCAACTATCGGAGGACAGTTCAATAAATATTCACTAGTCTCTCGCGTCTGTATAGATTCGAGAATCCAGAACCCACGCTCCTGGGCTCAGTAGACTGTTATATCAAAAACATTCAAGCAATTATCAATAATTACTGAAAGTTTTTAGAATATTTACATCCCATATCAAAACCAATCTTAGATCAGCTTCAAGTGAGTGTGTTTTGAATTTAGAATTTTCTTTCTCCTAGACCTGTCGCCGACCAAGATTAGAGATCCAAATCTAACCTGCTATTGAAATTAAGATGTGGCTGACGGGAAAAAAGACGAGTAAGTTATACCAAGAACAGTGTACTGTAATGAATATAACCACCTGGACCGGAATTCGAAATCGGCTCACCTTTTTCTTTCTTGTCGAACAGCTTAAACACACACACACACACACACACACACACACACACACACACACACACACACACTAGGGCTTCAGGAGTAAACGAAAATTTGATAATTTTGCAAAAACTGTATTATTTCCGTCACGTTTACAAAATAAAGAATCATTTTGCATTAAGATATACGCACACATACACACACATAAGCACACTTACACAAACACAACCACACACACACACACATACACACACACACACACACACACACACATATATATATATATATTAAATGTTGTATATATTAAATACATCTATTTCTCTATTCATCTGCACCATTTACTCTCACAGTTCTTTTTCTCAAATATATTTATATATATATAGTATCAACATATAATATATATATATATATAAAATCAACATATAATATATATATATACATATTAGATGTTGATTTTTTCTCTTTTGAATATTTATTTAAAGAACTTATGTATTTGATGTCGACATAAATGCATATGATTACCACTTTGCTACGATATATAATTTTTTCCCGTTTTGCCTTTTTCACATAATATCTATTTACATTTTTATCAGGGCCGATCTTACAAGTGAGAGATTCCTTGATGATATGCGACAAAAATGGAAACGTGCAAGCAAGCAATGAATGAAATGAAGCTAAAAATCAAATAGAAATGATAACATAAACAAAATAATCAATAATAATAATGATAATAATAATAATAATAATAATGCAAATAATTTTAAAAAGAAGATAATATTCGGAAACACAGATGCTGTAGACAAGCAGAGAGCAATGAGCAGCACAATAACTTTATGATAACAATGTCTTTATTTTCTTTCAAAGAAGCGCTACCTTGTAAAAAAGATTCCCACTTAGATCTATACCCGAACGCTACAATATTAACGTCCATACTTTAAGGGTTAATCATTGTCTAATCCCTATATCTTCATGCACTTCACATCCTGCTTCCTCCTCTTATATTTATTCCCTCATCTGCATTCAATAACATTTTTGAGGGCCTTTTGTGTTTTACATTAGATAAACGTCTATCACCATCATCATCATCTCGACAACTTCAATCGTCGGTGGGGTGAACTAAGAGCAGAAGAAACAGATAAGCATTTCCAGGCTGATCTTTTGGCGGTGTCTATTAAAAGTTACGGATCTGTAATGTCCGTCCACTCTTTGATGTAGCCTGACCAGCTCTTGCCACTCTCGCGTTCAAACGTCCATCTTGTATGATGGTCTGACCGAAGCTGTTATGCAGTGTAACGTGACAAAACCATGTCACAGTGGCACAATAGCCTCAAAAGATCTTACCTGCAACGCAGAAATCCGTACACTAATCGCCGGAGCAACATCAGCTTCTAGACCAGTTCAAGCTATACAAACTGCTCGATGTATCAAACCTTCCCTCCGGTTTTGAGATTTAGACACTCGTAATTGTGATAGGAAAAAGGATCAAGGCGTTGAGAAAGCTCGTCCATCTGGGAACACAAACCAACGACTATGTACAGCGTTAGGTCAAATCTCGAAGGACGACAGGAATCACTCCTTGTAACGATTAAGCATTTGTTCTCGAAAGGCTGGATACTTTTTCGTAACTCAGTTACCAGTTTCTAAATCTTACACCAAAGAAGAGGATTGATACGATCAACGGTATGGTGAGCTTGAACTTGGATTCTTTCCTTTCTTGGTAGAGATAAGGAATCAAGAACTCTTTCATCGTGAGTAATTTTCTAAGCTCTTTCAGTCACTGCACTGGCCATTCTGAAAAATGTTACGTTTCCGATATGACTATTTTAACATCATATTTTGACTGTATCGTAATTAATACTATGTTTTTAAAAAAGAGCATTTTTAAAAGCTATCACGGGACGGGGGCGCCTGGAAATCGTGAGAGCGTCTATTTAAAAAAAACTTTAAGATCATAATTTGCAAGTGTAAATAATGTAAAATTAATATTAGAAGATAATTATTTGATATATAGAACCTCTTTTATATCTGGATGTTTTTGATATTATGATTTTAATGATATTTTTGTATTTTTCAACAAAATTTTACTTAAGGGTTCTTGCAAATTATGGGTTAATAATTTGTTTTTATATTGCATTTTAGTTGGAGAGGTTAAATGTAAGTAGTATCTCAAAGAAGTGTTAGTAAGTTCAATATAGGTAATTGATATATGACAAGGAAATCTGTCTTTTAGAGGGCATTGCAATTCATACACTATATATTAATCATCTCTAGGTTAGATACGATGGGGTTAATTTGATTAGAAACAACAAGATTTTTCTATTTTTATAATGTATTATAAATTTTACATGATTTTGAGAAATTACGACAAAGAAATGCTGTTTAATAATCTTTCTTGTAGTGAATTTGTCCTGCATGTAATATTGTTTGTTTTGATTGCAGTATAATATGTTGATGTTTTTGTACGATATTTTAATACTAATATCATGTATTTCTTTAAGAGTGATTTTATTAGGTTTGTCAAAGATATAGTTTAAACATGACCAGTGAAGTGGCTGAAAGGACTTAATAAGTTAAGGATCATGGGACATTTTTAAATCCCATATCTCCAGCAAAAAGAAAACAAGCAAAAATACTGGAAAATTAAACCGAAATTAACACACACACACACACACACACACACACACACACACACATATATATATATATATATATATATATATATATATATATATAAACATTTTAGATATACTACAATTTCATGGGTAATACGTATTCGCCGTTTACCTTACAGCTCGTCTGACGAGCTGCAAGGTCAGCGGCGAAATACGTATCACCAATGAAATTGTAGAATATCTAAATTTTTTTCTAAATTATATTACTCTGTTAAACAAATGAACTTAACATTGAGTTCTTTTGAGTTCTTCTCTATCGGAATTTACCTGACTAATATATCAAATATTCTACGTTTATATATATATATATATATATATATATATATATATATATATATATATATAAGAGAATAGTAAGCCGTGAAGACTGAGAGGATAATCCAAAAGATTTTATCTAATTAATATAAAATATATTGAGAGGAAAATTCTACACAAAATTAAAAGTTATAAATCCAGAATTTATTTCAGTCATGTAAAAATAAACAAAAAACCCCAAAAAAACAAAAACGGTTGCCTCGTTTAGACAGCTAATGTATAAATAAATGTTAATTAACACTAAGAATATTTAAAAAACAGCTTCTAACTGAGCGATTTTTAAATCGGAATTCAATTGAGAATAGATACCTTAAATCACACATATAACACCACAGAGAATAAGGAATTAAATGACGCATACATAAAAAAACCCATACAGTTACAAATTTTAGCTAGCACAATTTTACATTAGAAAATTAAATTTTTTTTGTTAAATTTTTAAAAGAGTTTTTTACAAGATATTTAATAAACTTATTTTTCCAATTTTGAGCGTAGAAAAGTAAATGATTAAAAGTAAATTCAGTTAAACTAGTCCAAAGACAGTTTTTGCCAAGTGTAGTAAACATTGTCTCATTTGAACCAGACATAAAAAGAAAAACATATATAATATGAAGACACAGCCATAATTTTCACAAAAGATAAAGAAGAGAAGAATGAAATAGAAAAATAAATAAATAAATTTAAAATAATAAGGGGGACTGATTTTACACTTACATTCACAAATATGGAAATTTTTTTTAAAGATTTTATAAAGAAATAGTCTTTTTTTAAATTATGTTTAAAAATTTCTGTCAGTTAATATTTATGAATGAAAGTGTAAAATCATTTCCATTTTTTGTGTTTAAATTTGACACTAACCATAATCACAACACTATATATATATATATATATATATAAATATATAACGGACAATTTACAAGACTTATTCCCTTATCGCTAACCCCCACCAACATCCCACACACAACTCCCAAACATAAGAAAAGAGGTATTTCATTGCTTTCCACACCACCTGATGAGACATTGAAAGTCCAATGTCAAAACAAAATGTAGTGGATATATATAAAAAAAATTGTACATGTTCTAAAATAAAATTTATAATATGCACAGCTCCATATTATATATCGAGCACTGTTTTAAATTAATGTTTTGGACGTTGTAAATTTTTTTCGTTCTTTATTCACTCGGATATATATATATATATATATATATAGTGTTTACTTGTGATAATCTATAGCATCATTATTTTTCAGTTCTTTTAAACATAAATGGTATTTCGGTAAGCGATTTTTTTATCGTGATCTGTTCGATATCGGGGTGGAGACAGGGCATTCAAAGATTTAATACCAAGAGTTTGTCACTTTAATTGAGCAGGTTCATGCCGACTTCGAAGTCAGCATGAACCTACTCAGTAAAAGTGACATATTCTTTGCATTGCAGTTATATATATATATAACTTGTGACGCACATGCTCATTTGTACATGAAATACGAGGAGGGTGAAGCAAAGAGTGTCTGAATAAATCTCATTATTTCAACGAGTGGGCTTGCTTTTGAATGAAATATGCTCGCCTTCGTTCAATTTCTATGGCCAATACTTGATTATCCTTCCTGAATCGAAGCAATAAGCCCACAGCCGTTGGTTATTTAATCACGTCAGCGAAGACCGAGCAGTGGCGAAAGGTCAGTGAGCACCAATCAGCAACAACAACGCGACCTCGATGAGGCAGATCTCCAACTAATGCACGGGAAATGCTCAAATGGGAATGGTAGGGTAGGGCAAAAAGTCAATTGAAAGTTGGAGAGATATGCTGTTGTGAACGGCTTCGGACCGAATTGATTGTTCACGAAATGATGGCGATTTATTTCTCTATTTACATTATTTTCATTACTGAATATTCTTTTTGAGTTTTTTGCTATTTTTCTCCATCTACATTCTGTTCGTTTCTCAGTAGACGGCCAGTTCTCATTGACACATTCAAATGGCATTTTATCTAGTACTCTTCTCGAATGCATTATCAATTATTATTATTATTATTATTATTATTATTATTATTATTATTATTATTATTATTGCGTAGTGGGAAAGCTACAAAAGACAATGCGTGTGTATAAATGCATGAAGCCCAATATATCAGTCATGACACATCGGGGGTGAAGGATATATCAGGCACATAGAGCACAGGTAAATGCCTGCCCTCACAGGTTTTGTTTAAAGTAGCACATCACCTTAACCTAGACCCCACCTAGAAATACTTTTAAGTCAAATAACCCACACAACATAGACAACACAAGGTGTTCCCAGGTCGCTTTATCTGCCTTATCTTTCAAATGTTAAAACGAACTCTCTGGATATTAGGCCATGATGAGACCTCCGCCATTAATCACGCTCATCAACAAAGATGCATAATGTTTTCACCCCTATAAGACAGGCAGCATCTTCTTCTTCTTCTTCTTCTTCTTCTTCTTTTGAAATCTGTAATACACACATTTCGTTTCTGGTCCCAAGCAGAAACCTAAGATCAGAAACGGTTTCATATTTTGCACTGGTCACTTAAAAAATCAAAAAGTCCTGAAGATCACACATAGTTTACCCAGATGAAGCTCGTCGTGATGTGTGAACTGTATTGTGAGTACGATATTTTGTACCTCTTTATGGCATCGACTACTGCAATGCATTTAATGAGTCTATCAGAACTTCTCCTATGTGCTCTGTCCCTTCAGGGCGTAGGTGATCATGGTTTCCACATTTTCCTATCCCAGGTGGCTCTGAGCACGCCTTCTCCTGTTACACCATGCTATCCTCGTTCCATCATCCACCTGATTAGGTCCTTCAAATATGGTATCCGTTGCTTTCCCCTATCTCTCTTTCCCTCTATCTGGCCTGTTAGTATCAGATTCTCCAAGCCCTCCTTCTTCATTGCTTGTCCCAGGAACTTCATCTGTGTCTGCCTGATGCTCAGTATTAATTTCCTTTTTGTTTCCATCATTTCCAAGACCTCATCATAGCTCACATGCTCGATCCATGATATTCGCAGCATCCTCGTGTAGAACCACATTTCAGTTGCTTCAAGTTTTTCCTTCATCTTTGATGGTATTGTCCAGCATTCACTGCCATATTGAAGGACGGACAGCACGTAGTAAACCAGTACTCTCTTCCTAGATTCTACCGAAATTGTACTGTTTCATAATACCTTACACAACTTCTGGAATGCTTCTTTGCCATGCCAATTCGCCTTCGGATCTCTGTGTCGCACTTTCCGTCTTCTGTTATTTCCCAGGTATTTAAATTATTGTACCTGTTTGATTCTAGTATCCCCGACCTGTATTTGGCATTTCGGGCTGCCCTCTTTACTGATGACCATGCATTCGGTTTTCGTGCAGTTTACTTCTAGTCCTTTCTTCTGCTACCTTCTGTAAGAGGTCTTGTAGTTTCCTTTCTTTGTCTGCTATCAGCACTGTATCATCTTCGTACCTTAGGTTGTTTAAATTTTGGCCTCCGATTACGAATACAGGCATGACTTCTAGGGTCCTCAAAATATTCTCGCTGTACAAGTTGAACAGATCTGATGAAAAGACACATCCCTGACTTACGCCCCTTTCTATCATTGTATATCTACTCAATTCATTACCTGTCCGTATGTAAGCAGCTTGCTGCCAGTAAAGATTCTTTATTACTCACAAGTCTTTCACAAACCTGTCCGGGCTGCTGAGCATCTCCATCAGTTCTTTGTAGCGTATTTTGTCAAACGCCTTCGTATAATCAATAAAGCACAGGTATAGGTCCTTCTTCATTTATATTGCTCGTTCGGAGAGCCTCCTAATCATAAATATGGCATTCCTTGTTCCCGTGTCTTTAACGAAACCACACTGTTCTTGTCCTATCTCTGGCCTGATTCTGCTTCTCGCTCTATTCATCAGGATCAGTTCTGTTATATGGCTCATTAAAGTGATGGTTCTTTGGAGTTCGCACTCGTTTGTTCCTGGCTTCTTAGGTAGTGCTATGAAGATAGACTTGCTGAGGTGATCTGGTATAAACCCACTATTATAAATTTCATTTATTGTTTCAGTAATTTTTTCTATATCAAATTCTTCAGCAGCTCTATGACTATGCCGTCTGGTCCCGCTGCTTTGTTTCTATTCAGTTTGGCTACTGCAGATTCCACTTCAGACTTTAATACTTCCGGTCCGTCCTCATATTTGCGTATTATTGGTTGATCTCTCTTGTCGTGGAAAAGATCTTTTATATATTCTTCCCATCGTTGGAGTAATTACTCTTTCTTCAAAATGATTGTTCCATCCTTAGATTTTAGACACCCCGTTGAAGAGCAGGTTTTTTTGTCTTGTCAGTTCTTTTATTTCCTTATGCATGTCTGCTTTATTATTCCTGCTCAATCTCTCTTTCTCACTCTATACATTTTTCATTGAGCTCTTTCTCTTTAGCATGTCTACATTTTCTTCTTATTTCTTTGTGTAGTTCCCTGTACTCCGTTCCATGTCTTGATATAATTTTCTGCCTCCTTTGCATCATTTCCAGAATCTCTTCCTTCATCCACTCGTTTTTTTTTCTGCGCCTATTTTCCTTTGGGGAAATGTTGTTTGCTGATGTCTGTATTGCTTCCTTTAGCGAGTCCCATTTTGAGTGTCCTTTACTAGTTTTTCTTCGTATTTGATTTTCACGCTGTTAGTGTGTTCTTTCTGTACTTTGAGGTCATTCACGAGTGCGTTGTATATCAGTTTTGGTGCTGCATTAGGCTTCTTCAGTCTCCAGAGTTTCACTTTTAATTTGCAGAGGACTGGGACGTGGTCACTTCCGTACTCATCACTTAGGCTTTGCTTTGAACCACTGCATTTCTGAATCTGCTGTTAATGTTTGTGTAGTCTATCTGGTTTTTTGTGCCACCTCCTGGACTTCTCCATATCCATAGATGCCGTGAGTGTTCTTGAAAAGAAGATGTTAGTTATTACCTGGCCATTTGCTAACTAGTACTTGAATTATTGATGACACGTTTTTGAGATTTCCTCTTCAAGATCCTTTTACTTTGATAGTTTTATAAAGATTTTCAAAGATACATTACGATCTAATAATCATTGCTGTAGATGAATGATAACAATATATTTCTCTGAGATTATTTCCATTGTCCGAACTGTTTTTCTCATCTTTTGTGTCATATTCACGATGTTTCGTCCGGTGAACACTCCGGCCATCTTCAGGTGAATGGCATTTTGACCCGAAATCTTCATTTTGGTCACTGGGGTAGACTTTCTCGTTCCATAAGTCATAATATTGCCATATATCATTTAGTCCGTCACTAACGTCACCAGGTATTGAACCCATACTCTTTGGGTCAAGTCACTGGATCTAACCAACGATTTTATTTACTGGGTCATGTGTTCTTGAGATAGTTAATGAGACGAGAGTGACAGTTAATCCTGTTAAGTCTCCTGTAAATTTCTCCACATAGCCCTGGCTAGAAAGCATAGAGTGTGAAATTTGCGAAATAGAATAAATTCAATGCCTTGCTTGATCCTGTGACCTACACCGGTGTTTTTGTAACTTTCTTTCTTGTGGCTCATCTTTGGTGTGAAACAAACTATAGGTCCTTATAAACAGCAATAGCAATCCCATGTAACTGTAAGTATCTTAACATACAAAATTCTGCTCCGATGAACTTAGCTCACTGGTGACCCATATATATGAATTTACTCGATCCACAAGATTAGCAACAAGGTCCTACTCTTTTACTGTAAAATCAATAAATTGTAAACGCAGATTCTACTTCATCAGCTTCTTTTCTCGCACTACCCGCCTATGAAATTCCCTTCCATTTACTTGCTTCCCCGACAGTTACAAACTCCAAGAATTTAAATGTCAATAGGCATCTTCTATCTCACTAACCTGCATCTTCTCTCTCATGCTCCTTTTTCCGACCACTCCACTCTCGTTGGTATTCTTATCCTTCTCTTACCCACCTCCTGACACCACTTATAACCTGTTACTTTTTCTCAAAACTTTCCTCCTGTGTAACCCCCTGCAAAACAGTGGCAGTAAAATGCCTTGCTTGGTGTGATATGATTCTCAAAAAAAAAAAAGAAGCAAAATTTAATAGAAAATAAAAATCTTGATGAATGACTAGGCTGCTCCCGGTGACTATCAACTTATCAAGTTGCTTCATCTTCGGTCTTAAGTATTCTCTCTTTTCAGTCTGCAATATATCTTATATGGACCAACTCTTAGTCCCTTTTAAAAATTTCTCAGTTCACTTGTGAGCCTAAGGATCCACGTTGGGAATCAATGATCAATACGGCCTTAGTCTTGTCTTGATCTGTTATTTCATCCAAGACCGATTCTTGCGTTTCTGACGAAAATATCTCTTTTTATTGAGGTTAGTACGTTAAACTTTATAAACGATCTCATGCTCAGTTCTCACAAATTTAATTTATTTCGGAAATTTCACACTCTATGCTTTCTAGCCACAGCTATGTGGATTATCTGCCAGGTTACTTTTCTGTATTCATATCTATCAGAACTAGTTTCCTTGCTCAAACTAGGTGATTGGAGTAGGTTTTGAAATTCTACTCGGATTAGGCCAGGACGCCTGAAGAGCGTGTAAGAGCAGAAACGTGATTAGCGACTGAAGCAGTACACACACACACACACACACACACACACACACACACACACACACACACACACACATATATATATATATGTGTGTGTGTGTGTGTGTGTGTGCGCGTGTGTGTGTGTGTATGTATTAATAATTGTATATATCATTCTACATCTAAGCCACAACTCAGTGTTCCATGCACTACACAATAATCAGGTCCATTATATGCACTTGATGATTGCGTAGTGCATGAAACTTCGAGTCGTGCTTTAGACGTAGAATAATTCCTATTTTTATTAATATATATTTAATATATTTGTTATATTACATTTTGCACTGCTCTGCTATTAACACTTGAGAAATATTTATATATCTGTGTATACCTTCGTGTATACACATATGTATTCTTATTTGTATCCATATCTCTCTCTCTCTCTCTCTATATATATATATATATGTGTGTGTGTGTGTGTGTGTGTGTGTGTGTGTGTGTGTGTGTGTGTGTGTGTGTGTTTCATGCAAATCAATCACACTTCCCAAAATACATAATCGATGTAACGAATTTTAAGGCTAGGAAAATAAATTTATCGGAGCCTCTAATCCTGATAAGCGCTATTATTCGAAATTCTGGATTCGGTCAAGTTACGTAAGCATTTATGAATTTAGTGCCCTTTATTCTAGCAAGCAGGTTTTTGTAAGGTGCTCGATATCGAGAAAAAGCGTTAACAGAATTAATGTGAATAAGATTTTCACTTTACCTGGGCAGAGTCATGCCGACTGTGAAGTTTCCTGAGGAAAACAGTGTGATGTCTTCATTTTTCAATTATTTTTTTTAAGTGCTGTTGTGTCCTGGTTTATTCAAATTTATATGGAGCTTAGTGTAATTTAATATTTTTCTATGTGAATGCTTATACAGATTGTTAAATGCTTTCGATTGTTTTATTGTGCTGAGCGTGTTTTATTATTTGCATATCGTTGATTTATTTTATATTACCTTTTATTGTGTTAACTTTCTTTCAGCACGCGTGAATGTGTGCTCGCTAAATTGTTTTATACTGAAATGGTTTCTGCTTGTCATTTTTGGCTGACCTCTTTTTATTGCGTTGGTTTGATCTTTTTCTAATTATGTTAGTATATGTGACCGCTTAAATGATTTTTAGGGCATAGGCTTTATGTGTATGTATGTATTTATGAAATTATTTGTTTGAACATTATTTTTAGTAAATGTGTGTCATACGGCTTCTGTTCAAATCCTGCCGAATGACACACATATTCGGAATAAAAAAATTCTCGTAAATAATCAGGCCGATAGCAATATATATATATATATATATATATATATATATATATATATATATATATATATATACTGTTTGATTATAAACAGAATCTCTACTTAATTACAAGTATTGATAAAAAATAATGTTCAAACAATTATTTTAAAATTGTCAGTTTGTTCATAACCATTTCGTTAATCTTTGTTAATTTCCGTAGTATGTATTTATGCTTGTTACTATTACATGTGATTTTTTGCTGTTTGGTCGTTGTTATATTCTGTTTCTTATTTTCGTGTCGTGATTGTATGCTTTTATATTTATTTTTATAAGTTTTAGCTCCATATAATTGGCATCTTGATATCCCACAATTTCTGCAGTTCTTTACCAAGATTGATACATTTTCATTATACGGAGATGTCTGCGAGATCGTCATCCACTCTCAAGTACATATATAATAATAATGGACTCTCCCGTCGATTTTAAAACAACATCTGGCATTTTTATTAATGTTATTGTTATTTCAAATATTTTTCTGTTCAGGGCGGTTTCCTGATTTTTTTCTTTGGGAAATGAGTTCAAGCATGTTTCCTTCAATCGTTAACCATTTTCCCAATAGACCGTGGTGCAGGCAACGTCTGGACAGACATAATTCTTAGTTGAATCAACTGAGCCTACTCTGCAAGATGATAATTAAGATACTAAAAAACAATGAATTCAAAATAAAATAGTCGGATCAAACTCGAATAAATACGCTAGACAGAATGATATGAAAAAAAAAATAGAGAAGTATCACATATCCTCATTTTGAAGAGATTGGTCACAAATATATATATATATATATATATATAACTGTTTTATAGAGAACATTTTATTTATTTTTCATAACATAATCTAACTGCTTATTCTTCACCTCTCTTACACGATTTTTTCCAAAATATTTCTGAGCAAATTTTTGGGATAAATCATTATGAAGAAAGTCACCCGGAAGCAAATTAGGTTGAGCAAAATGTTCTTTAAGAAAACATATTTAGAAAAATAGACTTTAAAAATTAGCAAAGAAGGTCTGAAGCAAAATATTTTTAGGAAATCATTTTTAGCTAAGCATTTTTAGAAAATAACTGCTAGCAAATGTTTATAGCAAAGCCTTTAGTATGTCATTATAAGTAAAGTTCTTTTAGAAAACCATTCATAGGAAAATGCTTTTTGGTAAATCATTTTTAGTAAATGATTTTTAGAAAATAATTATTAGCAAAAATTTATCCCAAAACATCTCTTACAAAATCATTAGTAGTAAATTATGTTTAGGATATCAATTATAGCAAAATGTATTTAGCAAAGTATTTTGGGCACGTCTTTTTAACAAAATATTAGTATAACCAAATATTTTTTTTCGTCAGCAAAATATTTAACGTGATAAATTAAAAAACATTCTAGAAATTAATTTTCATAGATGTATGCCGAAGAAATCAATATTAGCAAAACACTGTTAGAAAATGCTTTTTGCTAAATATGTTTTGAAAATTATTTTTAGAAAAACATTCCACGATCACATCATTTTCTAACCAAATATTTTAGCAAATAATTCTAATAATAATAATAATAATAATACTAGAACCATATAAGTCAAATACAATATATTGCAATGGAGGAACGAGAACAGCTCCCAAAATTACAACCAACAAAGCATAACCTCCGAACTATTAAGCTCTACAATGCAGCACTCAAATGAATTTTGGATGAAGACACTCATATAAATCTCAATAATGCAATATATGCTTGAGCAGCAACAAAAAAATTGAACCTGAAATTAAAAACAAGGTAGTCTCGCAGACATGAAGATCCACCTTGGAAAAGAAAAATAGAAAAGGAAATCGAACTTAGAAGTGAACTATCAATACTGGATGAACTGACTAGAGGAGTAAATGTAAGAACTAGGAAAAGCAGAAGAGTCATAAGAAAATACAACATTAGAAATGAAAATGAAGTCCTATCAACTGAGGAAAAAATAAACCAAACAATACAACTGAAGGCTCAAAGAATAAGACGCTATGAGAAAAGACCAAGATTCTACAGACAAAACAAGACTTTTCAAACCGATGCAAAGAAATTTTACAGGGAAATATGTAAAAAAGAATTGAAGTGACAGTCACCACCAAAATGGAAGAAGTTACACAGTTCTTGGAAAAAAATATGGGCTTGCCCTAAAGAACATAACAAAGAAGTAGATTGGATTGCACAAGAGATAGAACGAAGCAAAAATAAACCAGAACAGACATGGGTTGGAATTACAGAAGAGGATGCTAAAATTGCACTAAAAAAGCATACAATTGGACATTTCCAGGCATAGATAAAATTCCTAACTTTTGGCTATATTATTTAAATACAGCACATAAAAAACTGGCCAAAGAACTTCAAGAAATGGTTGACGATCCCACTAAAATTCCTGCATGGATGACCAAAGGAATTACATTTTTTCTACCAAAGAATGATGACACAGACAATCCGAAAAACTACAGACCAATTACATGCCTTCCGACAACATATAAACTATCAACATCTATTTTAACAAAACAGACATATTTATTCGTAGAAAGAAATGACATGTTACTGCTTGAACAAAAACGGTGCAAACGTGGCTGTTACGGATGTAAAGACCAATTGCTTATTAACAACATCGTCCTGGAAAACTGCTACAGTACAAAGAAAAATCTTAGTATGCCTGGATAGATTATCGTAAGGCATTCGATAGTGTGCCACATTCCTGGATTTTAAAGACTTTAAATATATGCAAGATATCATCCGTCATCATCAATTTCATCAAATAGTGCATGTCTATAAGGAAAACAACCCTTTAACTCAATCATATAAATGGAACCTATAAGGCTGATGAAATAAAATCAAAAGAGGTATATTTCAAGATGATTCTTTGTCTACCTTTCTTTTCTTCATATCACTAATAGCACTAACCAGTCAACTTAATAAGACAGAATGTGGTTATAAAATAGGCCAAAAGAAAATAAGCCATCTATTTTACATGGATGACTTAAAGTTATATGCTAAGAATGATAATGAGCTGGAAGGTCTTCTGCAAACTGTAAAATGCTTCAGTGATGACATTGGGATAAAATTCAATTTGAATAAATATGCTAAAGCTACAGTTTTACGTGGATCAATACAAGAAACATCATCAATTAGCTTAGACCCTGCTGTAACAATAAAAGAATTGAAACCAAAAGAAGCTTATAAATACCTAGGTGTAAATGAGAGTGAAAACATTCACCATACAAAATGAAAGAAATAGTGCGTAAACAGTACCATAGAAGGCTACGAATGATATTACAAACTGAATTGAATTCTCAGAACAGAATTATGGCCATTAATAGTCTTGCTATCTCAGTTTTCCAATATAGTTTCAGCATCTTAAACTGGACTCTAAACGGCATCAGGCGAATGGATTCTAATACAAGAAAGCTTCTTTCTAAGCATAAGATGCATCATCCAAAGGCTGATGTAGACCGTCTATACATACCACGTAAAGAAGGTGGAATAGGTATTATTCAGCTAGAATTGTCATACAAGACAACAACTATTGGCTTACTAACATACAACAAATGATTGGATGATACAATTAGTAAGGCAACATGAAGAAAGAAAGAAACAATATTCAATAATAAAAGAAGGCAGTAAATACAAACAAGATTTGCAGTTAGTAGATTCTGTAGAAAAGCAAAGCAGAAGCCAATAACCAACTATTGCGGCAAAAAATATGAAATGAAAGCCAAAGATAAAGCTCTTGAACAGATGAAACAACGCTGGCAAGACAAATCTCTGCATGGCCAATATACAGAACGTGCCAATAAATCCAATGTTGATAAAGTTAATGCTCATCGATGGTTACGTGCATCTGGATTAAAGTCTGAGACTGAAGGCTTAATTCTTTCAGCGGAAGACCAAATTCTTTTCACTCGAAACTTTCAGGCAAATATACATAATAATATAGATCCAAAATGCAGGTTTTGTGAAAAACACCAAGAAACAATAGACCACCTAATCTCAGGCTTTTCCGTACTTGCTCCTAATGAATAAAAAAATCGATACGATAGAGTGGGGCAATATTTACATTGGACAATGTGCAAACATTATGGAAAATCTGTAAACAAACACTGGTATGAACATCACCCAGCACCGGTTACAGAAATAGAAGATGTAACCATTCTATGGGATTACACCATCTACACAGACAGAAAAATTGAAGCAAATAGGCCAGACATTATTGTTAAAAACCAGAAGGAGAAAACTTGTCTATTAATTGATATGGTTTGTCCAGCGGATTGTAACATAGCAACTGAGGAATTTGAAAAACTGTCAAAATATAAAGACGTGGAAATTGAAACAGAAAAAATGTGGAAATTGAAAACAAGAGTTGTGCCAGTGATAGTAGGTGCACTTGGAATGATAAAAAATGGAACAAAACAACACATTGAAAGAATCCCTGGAAATCCCAGCTTAAGAGATATACAAAAATTGTCTTATTAAGTACAGCCCACACACTAAGGAAAACTTTATCTATGTAATGCTGGGGACGATAGGGAAGATAGAAAAAAACATGAAATGGAGCCATAACAACACGCCACGACCTGCCTTAGGTCTCCCCGCAGACTTGGTTGGTAGTGAGACCAAAGCAGAAATCGAAGTATGATGAAAAATGACATAATAATAATAATAATAATAATAATACTTTTAAAAAAATAACTTCATATACATGCCAATTTATTATTCCTTCCACAACAATTGCTGCAAGGGGAAAATGTTCCCGTATTCAGTAATTTCATCATATCTATCAACCTCATTATGAAGGCCAATAGAGCCTATTTAATTTAAAGAAAGGCTAGAAAAAACGTAGTTGAAGTGTTTCTGATAAGGCTATGTCATATCGCCGTAACAGAATTTGCAAAAGATTTAAGGCAAAGGAACTTGGGAATAGAAATGTTAAAAATGGTGACTGTTCAACACATCTATAATTCCGATGATGATAAGAATACTAAAATTGGTTAAAAAGAAAAACAAACATTGATATATGTATTTAGAAAATCTACGGAAATTCATCATTCCTAAGATACAAACAGTTGCGTTTTAGATCCTCACACACAGAGAAAAGCCCCCCTCAATCTAATATGCTGCCAAAACTTTCTTTAATTCATGTCTGATAAAAATTAAAATAGTAAAAATTAGTAATATATTTGATCAATTATCAAACAAATCTGGACAACTGAAAATACTAATAGCAATAATAATAAAAATAATAGTAATAATAATGATGATGATAGTGGTCCAATATTTACACTGGAAAATGTGCAAACCTTTTAAAAATATGAAAAAAGTACTGGTATTAACATCACTCAGCACGAGTTACAGAAATGGAAGATGTCACAATTCTATGAATTCATACTATCTACACAGACAAGAAAACTGAAGCAAATAAGTAAGACCTTATTGTCAAAAAACAAAGCAAAAACACTTGCCTGCTAATTGTAAACAAACACTGGTATGAACATCACCCAGCACCGGTTACAGAAATAGAAGATGTAACCATTCTATGGGATTACACCATCTACACAGACAGAAAATTGAAGCAAATAGGCCAGACATTATTGTTAAAAACCAGAAAGAGAAAACTTGTCTATTAATTGATATGGCTTGTCCAGCGGATTGTAACATAGCAACTGAGGAATTTGAAAAACTATCAAAATATAAATAACTGAAAATTGAAATAGACAAAGTGTAGAAACTGAAACAAGAATAGTACCAGTAATAGTAGGTGCACTTGGGAAGGTAATAAATGGAACAAAACAACACACTGAAAGAATCCCTGGAAACGCCAGCTTAAGAGATAAATAAAAAAAATTGTCTTGATCAGTACAGCCCACACATTAAAGAGAATTTGTCTTTGTAACAATAGTGATGTTACGTGAGATAGAAAAAACTGAAATAAAGCCATAACAACACACCACGACCTGCCTTTGGTCTTTCCTGAGTTTTGGTAGGTAGTCTGACCATAGCAGAAATAGAATTATGATGATGAAATAATCATAGTAATAGTAATAATAATAACGTAAAAGATTGCATTGAACATAAAAAAGATAATAATAATAATAATAATAATAATAATAACAGGCCAGACATTATTGTTAAAAACCAGAAGGAGAAAACTTGTCTATTAATTGATATGGCTTGTCCAGCGGATTGTAACATAGCAATCAAGGAATTTGAAAAACTGTCAAAATATAAAGACCTGGAAATTGAAATAGAAAAAATGTGGAAATTGAAAACAAGAGTTGTGCCAGTGATAGTAGGTGCACTTGGAATGATAAAAAATGGAACAAAACAACACATTGAAAGAATCCCTGGAAACCCCAGCTTAAGAGATATACAAAAAATTGTCTTATTAAGTACAGCCCACACACTAAGGAAAACTTTATCTATGTAATGCTGGGGATGATAGGGAAGATAGAAAAACATGAAATGGAGCCATAACAACACGCCACTACCTGCCTTAGGTCTCCCCGCAGACTTGGTTGGTAGTGAGACCAAAGCAGAAATCGAAATATGATGAAAAATGACATAATAATAATAATAATAACGTCGACTGGCAATTTTAATTGTGTCGAAAGTATGTGTACCAAGTCGCAGATAATTAATATGAACTTACACCTTGCAGAACAATTAAAGAAAGTGGAAAGCTATTACTGTGCTAGGTAAGAGCACTAAGTACCGTTATATCATTGCTGTTACTGTACCAAATATAGCACAAATATAGCGAACTCAGTCAGTTAAGTGCCATGCGCGATACACGCTTGGGCGATCATGTTTCGAAAGAGACATGACTGACTGGGCAGAAGATTATCCCGCAGTAGGTTGCCATTGCTTTCTGCGGTAGACTGGTTGCCGACCAAGAACCCAATCTGTCCTGTTGTTTAACCCATAACTGGAGGGAAAAGACGGATTAATACCTTTTCCAAGGGTATTTGCGCGTAAATGAATGCAAGGAATTCAACTGGAATTCGAACTCGGTTCCCCGATTTCTCGTTCCGAGCCGAGCCGATATCCACTGCGCCACAACGCACATCCTAGCGAACTAGATGACTGAAAACAATGACAAACTTCTCTAAAAGTTGAGATTGTTTGTAAAGCAGATAGGGAATGTCGAAGTGATTCCAGTGTGATTGGTTCACTGGAGTCAATATCATTAAAACTGGGTGATTTCCCTGATCAGATGGGAATAGATACCATATGGACCATATGGAATCATCCAAAAATCATCTATTTTGGGCGCTGCACAGATTTTCTAGAAAATGATGTTTGTCTGAGTTCCTTGTAATTTATGAGATAACTTAATCTTCTGTCTGTATTTCTATATTGTAACTACACGATTTATATTCAGTTTTAATTAATTCCCCTTTAAATATATCAGTTTTAATTAATTCTCCAAATTTCTGTTTTCTCTGCTAATGCCAGCGATTGAACTCACAACACTTTGATTAAAGTCAATTATTTGATTAATTAACTAACACTTTTATTCACTTTTGCAATGTGACTTTGGTGACATCAGTGAAGGGGAAAGGAGTATTAGCGTCTGAAATTATTAATCACCCACTTGTTCGCGTAGACGCTTTTGAATTCTCTCAAAACACACCAGTTGGGGCTTGGAGACAACAGCACAAATATGATTGATATACTCTAATTTTGGTCTCATCTGGGTTTTTTTTAAAGATAGTCCATAACAGTGAGAGTCAGATATTTACTGGAGCTTTACAATGAACCGAACATTTTTCAGCATCCAGAGCAATCGATCGTATGAGTTCCATTTTAGGTCTAGAGAGAGCTTAAGTCAGAATAGACGTTCAAGGCACAATGGCACCTCAAGAGAATACTTACCCATTATGATAGGTGAAAGTTCAGAATCTCTTTCGCAGCGGTAGAACATCTGTTTTGTTTGACCGTATCGAATTTTATAAGTCACTCCTCCCCACTTGAGCTTCATGGGCCGGTTCAGAGGAGTGATGGACCGTTAGTTTCTGGTCTTCCAGACTTTTAGAGGTACACATGTAAAATGTAATATTACCCGCATAGATACTCACTAATTATCGTATGCTCTTAGACAAATTAATAATATAGATTTGAAATAGGGTAGGGCCGAGGAGGGAGTATTGTGAACCGGTGGGGTTGACATTAAATGCATAAAGCGACAGATGACACTTTTTTGACAGTCTTAAAAAATATGTAACTTTCGGAAGACATTTTAGGTAGGAAGAACAAGTGAAAGCTGCGAGGAACCTAAGTAATGAGATTTGAAAATGGATAATGTAATAGAAAACTACCTGGGACAGGCAATGAGGAAGGAAGGCCTGGAGAAGCTGATACTAACAGGCCAGATAGAAGGAAAAAGAGACAGGGGAAAGCAAAGGATAACATATTTGAAAAACCTAATCAGATGGATGAGGGAACGAGGATTGCATGGTGTAACAGGAGAAGGCGTGCTCAGAGCCACCAGGGATAGGGAAAAGTAAAAGGCCATGATCGCCTACGTTCTGAAGGGACAAGGCACATAGAAAAAGAGGGAAGTATAAAGACGAACATTACTCTCTCTGTTTTTTCCTTTCTTTTTCATTAATTTTCCAAAATAGTGAAGTTAATAATTTCCAGACTAGATCGAGAACCCTCCCTTCTCAAAAAAATGGGCCTGTCGACAAGGATTGTTAGTGTGACCGGTTTTCTGTCATGAAAACTATGACTTTAGGCGAAACATGCCTCTAGAAATTTAATCACTGAGGAGCATCTTTCTAGGCCAGACTTCAATTTGTTTAGCCTCAGGTCTTTAACTGACTTGAATTGGAGCGCCTTCATCGAATCAATAGTTATATCTCCTGAAAGGAAAGTTATGTCACTGTGTAGTGCCAAAACATTTTTCATGTAGGGGTCCATTTTGCACATTTAAAAAATTACCATTTAACTGTGCGTTGAATACTGCTGCTATATCCGGTCTGGTGCTCTTGCTATTCTTCTCAACGATCTTAACAGAAAATCAAAGAAGGTTCCGTAATATAATCGATTCTGACTTTGCATCTCGACTACAGCCACTTTCTCCTTGGTGTGACGTAGCTATCTTTTGTTTTTTTTTTCTACAAATATTTCTATTGCAACTGCTCTGACGAGCCTCTTAACTTGTTACCCCTACTGCATGAATTTAACTGGCATCTAGGACCCACCCATTTACTGTTGATATAGCGAAATGCAACCGCCACTTCTGTTTCAATAATTTTTCTCGCATTTCCCGCTTGTGAAATTCCGTTCCGTTTATTTGCTTACCTGATAACTAGTATCTTTAAAAATTTAAATGCAATCACCATTTTCTATCTTCTTGAATACCGTTCAGCTTTTCTCCTTTACTCACTCCTCAATTTGGTCTTTTCTATCATTTACACTCATCGTAACACTATTGCGTTCTACTGCCATTCCCGCCTTGTTTGAGGTGAAATTATTAAAAAGACAAACTAAAAATAATTAAGAACAGTATATAAAACAAAATATAACAAACTCAAAGAAAGAAAAGAAATGGCATCTCAAACATGTGTACTTACCAATGACAACCTTTACTGCAATTGAACATAATATCGAACAAATAAAAAAAAACATTTTAAAAATTACTGCTGATCACGTTTCAGACACTTAAAAAAACGGTATGTAGATTTATTGCAAGTATAGATATTCGTTCGTTAAATCATCAATATTTGCACTGTATATATTTTGGGGAGCAGAGTTCGAATTCCAGTTAAATTCCCTGCATTCGTTTACGCGCAAATAACCTTTGGGAAAGATATTAATTCGTCTCTTCCTTCCTTAAGGGTTAAATAACAGGACACATAGCCTAGTCTACCGCAGAAGTAATGGCAACCTACTGCGGGATAATCTTCTGCCCAGTCAGTCATATCTCTTTCGATATGACACTTAACTGACTGACTGATTTGTTTTGAATATTGTTCCCATCTTTGTCGTTATCAGAGCGTTTCGGCCATTGGGCTCACCATCCTTCGTCATTTGTATATCGATCTCATTAACATAGAGCGTAAAGAAGGTCTTGAATAAATTGGAAGTGTATATTTATAGATTCTTGAATTGGTTAAGCCCTAATTTGCATAAACCAATCATTTGTGATCTGTGAGTAATAAAATGTTATTTTTTTAGTTTTATGATTGCTTACTTCACTTGGAAATTTCACCATGGTATAACGGATAGCAAATTTTGTCTCAGTGAATCAGTTTTGAGTGAGTCGTGAGTTCAATCCTCACAGGCTGCTCCATGCATACGGCCTTCGGCTCAATCTAAGCTAACTTTAGTACCGGGTGCGACAGTTGAATTGATGCCATTTTATACTTCTACCTTCGCGCATGTGCGACGTTTCTTTCTTTTTTATTTTGTCGACTGCGAAATATAGTAGGGTCAGTTGAGCACCATCTCTAAGAAAAAATTAACATGACACAATTTTGAAATTTGAAAGCAACATGTTTTACTGCTTGGCATTCGCACCGGAATCTCCAATACGAACATTTTAGCGTGTTTTGTGTCAATATGGAGACAGAGCAGAGGATTCGGAAAGTTTTGAATCAGTCTAATGGTGATTACGATGGTGTTTGAAATGCTCACTAATCGTAGAAACGTTATGCCCTCATTTATCTTCCCACAAGACATCAAGTGCCGTGAAGCGGTTATGCTGCCCGGGGTCAAGAGTGTGGCTGCTGGAAAACTATGTCTGGTAACAGGACTCTGTACCATGTCACACAAGAAGAAAAAGTCAGTCATACCTGCGACCATATCACCCCTTACACCTAGCCACTAGAATCCCCAGAAAGGACCCCTTGATTATTGTGATGGTCGTAGCAGAATGAGAAACCAAAAAACTCTTTTTAGCACCAAAGATGAACTGAAAGTGAAGATTATAGCAGAATTCACCAAGTTACACAAGGAGCTCGCACAGAAAAGTTGCAGAAGATTATGAAGTCGTCTGGAGGCCGTGTTTGAAGCTAGTAGCGATCTTATTCAAAATATTTATTCTTTAATATTTGAAGATATATTTGTCTAATTTTGTAAAATTCGTTATGATGTAATTGATATCAACTCGGAAGTCGAATTCCTTTCAAACGTTCACGTACAGATAACCTGAATGCTTTGCCCGTAGATTCTCGATCATTTCGAGCCTGGATTCGTCTGGAGTCCAGACACCCGATTTCCTATCTAGAACTGAGGCCCAACTGAATGACGTCCACATCACGCCCTCGCTAATTTCTAGCATAATCTCAAAACTTGACCCTCACAAAGCGAGCGGTGGGGACGGAATCCCAATCATCGTCTTGAAGAAATGTGCCCCTGAACTCTCCTCTGTCCTTTCTAAGCTCTACAACCTTTGCCTATCTTCCTCCTGCTTTCCTGCCTGTTGGAAGTCTTCTTCCGTGGTTCCAATATTCAAGAACACTGGTGAACCCCCGGACCTCGCAAATTACCGCCCTATCAGCCTTCTTCCGATCTTCGGCAAAGTGTTCGAAGCCATTATCAATGCCGAGGTCGTTCAGCATCTCACGGCCCATGGGCTCCTATCGGACAAACTGTATGGCTTCCGGTTCACCAGGTCTACTGCTGATATGCTAACGACCATCACCGAGTATATATACCAGGCTCTCGACAAGAATGGTGAAGCCCGAACTGTCGCCTTGGATATCTCTAAAGCATTCGACAGAGTATGGCATGCCGGCCTTCTACGGAAACTGCGAAACTACGGTATTACTGGACTCCTTGGTGGAGTTAATCCAGTCATTCCTCTCTAACCGCACACTGAAGGTGGTTTTAAACGGACATGCCTCCCAGAACTACCCTACAAACGCGGGTGTCCCCCAAGGCTCTATCCTAGGTCCTACGCTCTTTCTAATCTACATCAATGATCTCCCCGACTCCATAAGATCACAAGTAGGCATATACGCCGATGATACCACCGTTTACGCTCGCCTCGATTAAAAATCTAGTGTCGATGACAAGGCGAACCTCGCGCCCGAGCTTGAAAAGGACCTCCAATCCGTGGTAAATTGGGGTAAGAAATGGCTCGAAAAATTCAATTCTTCCAAAACGAAGCTGCTGTCAATTAACCACTACAGACAACCTCACCTCTCCCCACCCCATTAGCATGGAACAGGCTTGCCTCCTAGAAAGTAAAACACTACGCCTGCTTGGCCTGACAATCTCAGCGGACCTCAAATGGAATGACTACGTCGAATCCATTGCTAAATCCGCTGCTATGAAAGTCGGCTCTCTATGCAGGGACCGGAAATACTTTCGTCTGAATCTATCCTGCACTTATATAAATCTACCATCTGCCCTTGTTTTGAATACTATTGCTACATCTGGTCGGGTGCCCCTGCTATTCTCCTCGGGGTTCTTGACAAAATACAGCGAAGAATCTGTAATGTGATTGATACCGACTTGGCTGAACGCCTGCAGTCACTCTCTCACCGGCGTGACGTGGCTTCTCTGTGCCTCTTCTATAAATACTTTCATGGCTTCTGCTCTGATGAACTTAAATCACTGGTGCCCCTAGGTGTGAATTTGCACGAGATACCAGATTGACAACAAGGTCCCACCCTTTTACATTGAAACCGATGAAATGTAACCACAATTTCTACTCCAATAGCTTCTTTTCTCGCACATCCCGCCTGTAGAATTCCCTTCCACATGCTTGCTTCCCCGACTGCTGCAACCTCCAGGGGTTTAAATTTTGGGTCAATAGTCACCTCCTAACACACTAACTCACACCCATTCTCTCCAACTATCTCCCTATGTACATCCTAACTCATCTATCACCCTCCTTCTGACATTTCCTATACCCAATCGCCCTATATAACCCCCTGCTCTATAGTGGCAGTGGAATGCCTTGCTTGGGGTGATATGATTAAAAAAAAATTTACCCATATCTGGGGGTGGGGAGAAGAGATACGATAATATTACCACGTAAATAATGTAATGAACTCCAATTGGATTCAATCTCGACTCTCATATTCCTCAATCCGAGATGCAACCAATTTATTTACCGTTCATGCTGGTATAACTTTGTTTCTTCTATGTGCCCTGTCTTTTCGGGACGTAGGCGATCATGGCTTTCCCCATCTCCCTGTTCCTGGTGGCTCTGAGCACGCCTTCTGTTACACTATTATTTAAAGAAGCAAATATGTCGCCTTCAATCTATTGTTCGACAAGCGTCATGCTGGATTTGGCGCAATTCGAAGAAATTCGCAAAGAAAGCATGACGTCGTCTACTTCTTCCGTTCTCGTTCTGCTCTTGAATTTTAAAAAACTGTTAAAGCGTTTTCATCTGTCTCAATGTGCCAATTGATTTTATTTTTCTGTCATTTACTTTGCCCAGTAGCAATTGCTGCTGGTGGTGCCAGGGGTGGCAGTCCCGCTTTAAACCACCGAAACTATGTATTCACCCTTGGTTAGCGGCTGATGAGGGCAAAGTAAATGCACATGTGGTCATTGGTCACATGTTGTATGTAAGAAATTTGCAACCCTCGTTCCATCATCCAATTGATTAGGTCCTTCAAATATGTTATCCGCTGCTTTCCCCCTGTCTCCTTTTCCCCTGTATCTGGCCTGTTACTATCAGGTTCTTTAATCCCCCTTTTCTCATTGCGTGTCCCAGGAACTTCAGCTGTCTCTTCCTAATGTTCAGTATTAATTTCCTTTTCGTTTCCAACACTTCCAAAACCTCATCATTGCTCACATGCTGGATCCATGATATTCGCATCATCTTTCTGTAGAACCACATTTCAGTTGCTTCAAGTGTTTCCTTCATTTTCTTATTGTCCAACATTCACTGCCATTTTGAAGAACTGACATCACATAGCAATAACGTTTTTTGCTATTAATATGGCCTGCTGTGGTCAAACTCTTAGAGAGAAGTTTTAGTTATATGAGCATTTTCCAGGTTTCACCTATATGAGCATTGTACAGGTTCAGTTCAGTCGCTATAAAATTTCTTCCATAGGATTCCTCGATCTCAGCCTCTTGCTTTTTTTTTCACTCAATTCAACCCAGGAAAGGCGATAATTTTATTAAGAAGTAATGCTACTATGTGTGAAGGAGAATGACTAGTCTTTACGAGGAACTAGAAACCCAATCCTAAAGAAGAAACCTCTACTTCGGATAAAAAAAAACAGCGATGGTGTCCGAACTGAGAAGTAGTCGAAACATGTATTTAGATTTTTATTGATAATAATAATAATTATATTTTGGACAAATTCCGTTAAATTTTTATTTATTTATTTGCCTAATATATTATTTTAAAGACAAAGGGACAGACGCGACAGAGAGAGAATGTCGGTTCGTTAAACAAAGCGACAAAGGAAGGAAGAAAAAATGGACATCAATATGTTCCGTTCATAATATTTTGAAAAATAAACTGGCCGTGCGAACAATGAAAACTAATAATTAAGCAACAATGACATCGAGGGCAAGAATGATCAGTCATAGTATTTGAGTTAATCAGATAATTTCAGCTGGGTTTATAGTGATTGCTGATCGCAATTTTACATTAAATGGGAAAAAAAAGAGTTCATTTTTAATTTTGCACAGTTCAACAGGAAGTTGAATCAACAGGAAAATGAATCATGGTCCTCGTTATACAGCATTTTTTCTATTTTGTGTTTCTTGTCTTTTTTTTACTTTCTTTCAGCATTTTATTTTCTTTTTGCTTGAAACTTAACAGTAAACATAATAAATGGTCTGGAAATTTGAGATCTAGATCGATCCCTCTATCCAAGCAAAAATAATAATCAAAAAAATAAATTAATAATAATAATAATAAGACGCAACTGATCGGGTGAAAGAGAAACATTAGAAAAATTCAGGAAATGAGAAAACCGCGATTGCCATAAAGCTAATGTTAATAGACTTAATGGCTGACACATTTGGAACTATGCCAACTCTACCAGGGTCGAGATTAGATTTTGATTGCCTTTACCACGGCATTACTAACTCTTCGAACATAGTGAAAACAGAACTGGTGATCTGAGTAGAATTGCTAACAATCTGTTTCTACAAATACTTCCGGACACGTCGTATGAATATGCAAACATATGAAATATTATTAATAATATTATATAAATATTATTAATAATAATAACTTGTTTTAACCTGTGAAATTTCACGGGTTGCTAATTTTAAATTTCCGATGAATCATAATTCTTCAGTTAATTACTTTATCTGACAAATTTTATGACACTGAAATATCCGCAGATATTTCTCTGTCTCACCCTTAAACGCTTGAGTTTAATAACTTTAACAAAATATTTCAATAAAAAACAAAAATTATGAATGTTTCTCGTTATTTCAAGAAGTATAGTATTAAAAAAGAAAAGATTTGAAATTGAAAACTTCCTTCGTTTCACTGAAACAGACGTTAAACACCTGTAACATCACGTCATACTTTTATGTTCTCAATGAAACCACGTAATGTATTTGATATGTCTTTTGTCTTAGCACCTAAACAAAACTGTAGTACATCATTTTTAGGTATTAGCAGGAAAAGTTAAATACTTGTATTTTTCTTTATTTTTTCCATTTTGATTTCTTTCTTTCAGTGAAACCAAGTAGCATTTCTGGAAAGTCTTTCGTTTCTTCACACCATCAAAACGGAATAGTCTATAAGTTATGAAGTATTGGCAGAGCATAACGGTCGTACGAACTAAAGAAAAGGGGGACAAGAACATTTATTATTTAATAATAATAATAATATAATAATAATAATAATAATAATAATAATAATAATAATAATAATAATAATAATGATCAGCATCTTGAAATGGACAAAATACAAGGATTTTGATGTGGAAATCTAAAACATAGGGCACATGAGGACATCAGTAATTCCAGTGGTAGTTGGAGCTCTCGGATTGATTAAATGAGGTTTCGATAGATTTATTGAAGAGATTCCTTGTTGCCTATGCCCTAAAGAAATCCAAATAATAATACTCACAATTACAGGTCCCACATTACGAAGAGCTTTATCTACGTAAAATGTGTGCGATGGTTTTTTTTTTGTGGGGGGGGCGGGGTTATTATACAAAGAATGATTGAAGTGAAGATGTCATAACGTCAATTTTGAACTTAGGTCTCTAGTTAGAAGCCGGAAGTGTATATAATAGAAACTTAAGGAAATAATAATAATAATAATAATAATAATAATAATAATAGGTGCACTTGGAATGATAAAAAATGGAACAAAACAACACATTGAAAGAATCCCTGGAAACTCCAGCTTAAGAGATATACAAAAAATTGTCTTATTAAGTACAGCCCACACACCAAGGAAAATTTATCTACGTAATGCTGGGGATGATAGGGAAGATAGAAAAACATGAAATGGAGCCATAACAACACGCCACTACCTGCCTTAGGTCTCCCCGCAGACTTGGTTGGTAGTGAGACCAAAGCAGAAATCGAAATATGATGAAAAATGACATAATAATAATAATAATAATAATAATAAGAAGAAGAAGAAGAAGAAGAAGAAGAAGAAGAAGAAGAAGAAGTAGAGGAAGAAGAAGAAATAATAAAAGAAAGGATCAAATAAAGTTATTTTATAACACGAACACATTGACTGGTAAGTGCTTTGATCGCCATGATCTCACAATTGTGTTCAAAAGCAGCCATAAATGGCTTCTGATAGATGTTCCGTACGTTGGGTTGGGATCATCGTGATAGCAAAGATAGAGGCAGGCAAAAAGACCATCGGCACGAAGAACTGTCAAAGCAAATCAGAGGAAAAATACCGAGCATCGACTCATCGACTCTTTTCTGTGGTTGCAGCACTCGGGAATATTTCTAAGAATCCGTCTGACTTTCAGGAATCCTCGAAGATCACTGACATCACAGAGTGTGTACGAGGCTTTACTACTTGAAAAAAAAAAACAGTTATCGAGGCAAGGAGCTGGGGTATTATTCTCCTAATACGGCCGAAATCTGGAAGAGGCGGATAGGATCTCCAACCTGAAATAATAATGAAGACAATGGCTACAACAAGATCGTTTATGTTATCACTAGAGATGAAAATTGGTAACCCCGACGTGATGTAATGGTTAGTAAACTTGCCTCGCTAGAACCTGTTACAACTGAGTATTGAGTTCAATCCTCACTGGGTACCCCTATACTCTCGGTCTCGTGCCACAACTAAGCGACACTTAGAAAATCAGCCCTAGAGAATTTGTGTAAACAGTGAATATATTGACTCGGTTTACCTCAAATAAAAGAATGTACCAAACAAAATAAACAATAATAATAATAATAATAATAATAATAATAATAATAATAATAATACTGAAAAAGAAAAACCTTACCTACTAATTTATACGCCCTGTTTAGCCAACTGTAACATTGCAACCAAGCAATTTAAAAAAAACTATTTTTAAAACTAGAAATTGAAATGGAAAAACTGCGAGATTTGAAAACAAGAACAATACCAGTGATAGTATGTGTGCTTGCAATGATAATAAAAAAAGAAAAACACGCACTGAAAATCCCTGGAAATCCTAGCTTAAGAACAAATACCCCCCAAACTACAAAACTTGTCTTAACAACTACAGCCTACTTATTAAGAACTTTGTCCATATATCGCTAGTGATGTTATGAGAGTTAGAAAAATAAATTATGAAATGTCATTACAAAACACTTCGTAGGTAGAGTGTCCATAGTAGAAACCGTAATATGGTGATGATAATGATGATGATATAGCAATATTATAGGGCACCACATGTTGATAAACGTTATGAACATCACAATCGTAGAAAGCTTTGAGGTTACTATTCTTTGTGACATCATTTAAACCAAGTTAATAGAACAATTACTGTGATTAATGTATACTTCTTATTAGTATGGTAGAGTCATCGGATACAAATAGGTCTATTTATGTTAAGTTAATGCTGTCTATGTTAATGTTAATTAGCCCTTTTACAACAAGGACAAATTTGACATTCATTGACTGAACAGGCAGTAGTCCATTCGGTTGAAAGTTACAAAATCTTGCTTTTAAAATTTTTTTTTACAAGAACAGGTTTTTGTAAGTCCAGTAACTTTTATTACTCTTTCCAGTACTAATGGGGGTTTGCTTCCTAACCTTTCAGTTGAAGTGGTGTGAAATGTTAACATCTTGAGTATGTAATTATTTGCACTTCGAATTTCATGTGCTATCCATGTTAGTTATTGCTGCTGTCCATAGTTCTTAAGTGATGTGGTTTTGTTGTTTTATTATTTCGTGTGAGAAGGATGATCTTTACTAAGTACCTTCGAATTTCATTCGTTCAAAACCATTTGCCACGATTGATCTTAAAAAGTGCCTGCATAAAGTTTAGATATTTTCATGGGATTTGCCTCGCATGTTTAGGCTGAGGTTTTAGTTTAGTAGCAATTTTCGGTGTTATCTGACATTAAATCTTCTTCTTCTATGTACCTTGTCCTTTTAGGACGTAGGCGATCATGGACTTCGACGTCTCCTTATTCCTAGTGGCTCTTAGCACGCTTTTTTCTGTAACATCTCGCAATACCTGTTCTGTCATCCACCTACTCAGACCCTTCAAATATGTTATGCGCTGCTTTCCTCTGTCTCTTGTTCCCTCTATCTGACCAATTAGTATAAAGTTCTCCAAGCCATCCTTCCTCATTGCATATCCCAGAAACTTCAGTTGTCTCTTCCTGATGTTCAATATTAATTTCCTTTTCGTTTCCATTCTTTCCAAAACCTCATCATTGCTTATATGCTCGGTACATGATATCCGCAGCATCCTTCTGAAGAACCAAATTTCAGCTGTTTCAAGTTCTTCCTTCATCTTTGCTGATATTATCCAACATTGACTGTCATATTGAAGAACTAACATCACATAGCAATCTAGTACTCTCTTCTGTTTTCAGTGAAAGTTTCCTGTGTCTTAATACTTTACTCAGTTTTTGGAATGCATCCTTCGCCATGCCAATTCGCCTGTGTCACACTTTTCGTCTTCTGTTAGAACACTTCCCAATTATTTAAATTTTTGTACCTGTTTGGTTTTAGTATCCCCCGCCTGTATTTGAAATGTTTGGTTGTTCTTTTTGATGAGTGCAAAAATGAACAAAGAGTGCGACGACTCCGGGGGGTGGTCCATATCGGGAGAATAGCGTATAAAAGAGTGAAATAATAATGTTGTTTATATTTAATTTAAAGAAAGTGTTTCTCAATTGACAACTCCACAAGAAGAAGAAGAAGAAGAAGAAGAAGAAGAAGAAGAAGTTAGTGATAATATCAAAGTATAGTATGTATGTTTTTGTGCAGTGGATATCGACTCGGAACAACGAATCGGGGAGCCGATTTCAAATTGCAGTTGAATTCTTTGCATTCACCTGCACACAAATACTCTTGGGAAAGGTATTAATCCGTCTCTTCCCTCCAATTATGACTTACATAATGGGACAGATTGGGTTCTATGTCGGCAACGAGTCTACCGTAGAAAGCAATGGAAACCTACTCAGTCAGTCATGTCTCTTTCGAGACATGAACGCTCAAAGCGTGTATCTACGTATCATGTTAAGTGACTAATCAAAGTATAAAGACTCGGAAATTGAAATAGAAAGAAATGTGGCAATTTTAAACAAGAATAGTACCAGTGATAGTAGGAGCGCTTGGAATAACGAAAAAAGAACAAAACAACACAATGAAAAATGCTTGGAAATCCCAGCTTAGGAGATATACAAAAAATGTCTTAATAATACAGATCACGCACTAAAAAGAATTTTGTACATATAAGGCTAGTGATTTTATGGAATCTAATCATAACACACTATTACCTGCCTTAGGTCTTCTCGAAAACATCATAGGCGGTTTGATCATAGCAGAAATCGAAATAATAATAATAATAATAATAATAATAATAATAATAATAATAATAAAAATAATAATCATAATAATAATAATTCTCCTCTTAAAAATAAAATAATGCCAGTTATATGTTAATAAGAAATAGTCTTTTAAAGAAAGTGTGAGAAACATAAAACATATATCATCACAGCCAATGGTGCATAGGGCAGCAAACTTTTGTTGCTGTAACAAACTGTTTACGGTGTAAGTTTGTTAGCGCTGCACCTAACCCCCAAACCTGGAGGACCGGTGGACCATTCTTGGACATTTATGTTTACAGCAACTGGTATTCCCTAATGGTCACCCATTAAGTACTAAGCACGTTCGATGTTGCTTAACTTCGGTGATTGAACGGGAACCGGTGCATTTAACACGATATAGCCGTAGGCAGAACATATATAGCCGAATGGAAATAAACTAGATTATCTCATATGATATTTATACATTCTTATTCATATTCTTACCGATACGACATGGCTTCCCTCTGAATTTTTAACAAATATTTTCACGTTTTCTGCTCTGACGATCGGACCCTGGATTCGAACCCAGGGATAGATATTTGGAAGAGAGAGAGAGAGAGTGATGAGAGATGAGAGAGAGAGAGAGAGAGAGAGAGAGAGAGAGAGAGAGAGAGAGGCGAAACACATGGCATTGTTCGATGACATGTAGATAATAATTTGGCGATGACCAGATGATTTGGCGAAGGGGAAGAACTCTAGTTCTTTCTTTCTGTGCTTTCCCCTTCGCTCTCTCGGAGAAGAAAAGAGAAGACGAACGACAAATGGTAAAATTAACTTTAGAATTTGGAAGAAGATCAGCCACGAAAAATGCAAGTGTAATTAACGCTGCAGGTGAATGTATAGAGTCAGCGAAATGGGACCGACATGGCGGAAAAATATGGGCAATTGAGATAAAGCAGACCAAGATGCTGACGTTATATTTTAATGGGA
Organism: Ascarosepion bandense; assembly: GCA_037127315.1. Lineage (NCBI taxonomy): Eukaryota > Metazoa > Mollusca > Cephalopoda > Sepiida > Sepiidae > Ascarosepion > Ascarosepion bandense. Next base: position 281,750 of record JBBBDQ010000465.1, read on the forward strand.
GGACATTGGAATGCCCTCTCTCACTCTCGCCAGATTGAAACGATTTCAACAAAAACACAACGGATTTGAAAATCGAAGTAGAACAGAAGTGAGAACAGCTCGGAACCCGTGAAGTGAAAACGCGAGAAAATTTTTTTTTCGCTCTCTCTTTCCATCTCCTATACGCTAGTGGCATGAACATCGCAGAACGCAGAACATAGAACGTCAGAGAGACGAGACAGACGAAGACCTCGTGAAGTGAAAGAAGCGAGAAAATTTTTTTTCCACTCTCTCTTTCATACGATAGTAACAACAATAACGTAGCAGCCGTAGAAATTTGTGGAAAGTTGGAAAGTATTCTATTTTTAGTTCTTACTTTTTTTTAAATTTTATTTTAACTATTCTTTCTCACTCGATGTACAAAGAAGTACAATATAATCATTAGTCCACATAGACTTGTCTTCATTTTTGCCTTGTTTTTTCTTGTTCTTGCCTACTTCCCTTTATTATCTTGTTTTCAGTAGTTGACAAAAAACAGCACGAAGATCAGAAATCACAAAGTTCTCCGACTGATCATTTGACATCTTCGATCATCTGGGGCGATCATCTGGGGCGGAACGGAAGCGAACACCAACAGACTCAGTTAATCTCAGTTACGGCCAGTTAGCGCACGCAACATAATTTTGTGACTTGAAGGTTTAGAGTGTCATAGGCGGATAATTAAATTGAGAGGGAAAAAGTGTAGATTGGAATCAGGTCTCACTATTATATTGTCAAATTCGTCAAATTTAACCACCACTTCTACTACAAGAGTTCTTTTTCTCACTCTTTCAGCATACCCTGCAACCCTTTTTCTTCTCTTTCTCGCTATAACCCTCTGCGCACCAGTGGTAGTCCTGCTTTCCTTCGGGTGAAATTATTATAAGAAAAATAAAAGAGTCTTCTAATCACAAAGAAGTCCAATGTTGGGTGATATAGCAGCAGTCGAGTAAAAAATTGGATTGAAAATAACTCAGGTTTATTTTAAAATGAAAGCTTTTTCGTGTGCCATTATGAGATCCTAACTTCACTACGAAAACCGTTCAAGAAACGGGTTCTTAAAAGTGTATTTCCTTTTTTTTTATCTATCTTGTTTCTTCTTTGCCTTTCATTTCCTTAATATAAAAGTCCATCACTTTTTATGAGAAATTTTAAAATGATTTTTCTTTCTTTTTTTCTGATTTTTTTTAATAAACGATAACAAGAAAATCTTTCAAATGCGTTCTTGAAATAGTGCTCTGAAATTTATAACACTTTTGTCTTTCTTTTTCTTTCATTTTTCTTTCTATCTCTTTCCCTTCGACAATCATTCATTTCATTTATTTCTTTATTTTTTTGTCGTTATTCTTTCTAACTGAAAGTACGCTGTCAAAATTTCAAAACCAAACATCTATTTTCCTTTCCATCTGTATGTTTCTTTCTTTCTTTCTTTCTTTCTTTCTTTGATTTGTCTAAAAAAAAAGAAATTCAAAATTGTTCTCTGAAATATGTAACAGTTTTTTCTTTCTTTTACTTTCATTCTTACTTCCTTTCTCATTAGCAATCATTCATTCTCTTTCTTTCTTTATTTTTTGTCTTTAATCTTCCTGACTAAAGGATCTCCGTAAAATAAATTAAAAACAAATCATCTATTTCTTTCTTTCTTTCTTTGAAATCCACATATTCTTCTTTGAAATCTACATATTCTTTGAAATCCACATATTCTTCTTAGAAATCCACATATTCTTCTTTGAAATCTGTAAGACTTTTGTCTTTCTTTTTCTTTCTCTCTTTCTCTTTCTCTTTGACAGTATTTAATTTCCTTTCTTTATTTCTTTTTTGTCTTTGATCTTTTATACTAAAAGTACGCTATAAAAAAATTCAAAACAAAACATCTATCTATCTATCTATCTATCTATCTATCTATCTATCTATCTATCTATCTATCTATCTATCTTGTTCGATTCTATCTATCTATCTATCTATCTATCTATCTATCTATCTATCTATCTATCTATCTATCTTGTTCGATTCATCTATCTATCTATCTATCTATCTATCTATCTATCTATCTATTTCTTTCTCGTCGAGCTGCTATTAGTGATTTGATTAACTCTTTCGACTAATTCGGCCTTTAATGTAGAAAAAAAGGAAGAGATCTTCGTGCAGCGAGAGACGCGAACAGCCAATCAATCAACAATGTTACATAGTTGGGACTTTTTTGACACGACAGTCAGTATCCGTGTCATTACATCAATCAATTTATTTGATTGATGAACACAATTTTTACTTTTATTCATTATTCTTCCCTTTCTGTCTCTCTTTTACACTCCCCCTCCAATGTGTGTGCATATGTGTGTGTGTGTGTGTGTTCGTGCGTGCGTGCGATATTACATGTTATCCATGTAACTATTTTTACAATGGTAGATTTATTACCTAAATTAATTTACGCAACCAAATTGCTGTCATTTAATCGCAACTAGTAAATGTTCATAATATATATTTATATGAGCATTATAACATTTTGTTTCAGTTTATACAAATCCTCATAAAAAATATTAAAGATAACTTGTTTGTAGGAGTGTCAGATTTTATTATGAAAACAAGTTTAATTTTTTTTGTGGGTAAATGAATGTCAAAACGGATGAATCTTAAGTTTTATGTTTTGTATATCCAAACGACTACATTAGATTGATTAATTTTGCTATTTAGGGAATCATATATTCGGAGGCGTACTAAGATATAAAAAATGTACAATAAAACATTGAGAATAAAATAGTGAATATGTAGGAATGCTTTGGTATTTAATTTTAAGTTGAAAATTTTAGTAGCTGATATGACTGGATGACCAGCTTAACCGACTTCATCCAAAATATTGCCGCTTTTGTTCTTAAATTATAACTTATTAAATTCCGTTTAATTATAAACGGCGTCTGTTTATATATGGTGCTTTATCTTGGTGCAAGAGTGACGACGCCTTTCTAACTGATCATTAAAATGATAGTGGCTACTTTTCTCATGCCGAGGAAAAAAAAACCCACGCCAAGAATATTGAATATTAAAAAGGAAGTAAAAGAAAAGAAGGAAGGAAGGCAGAAAATAAATAAATAAAGAAAGAAAGAAAGAAAGAAAGAAAAAGAGAAAGAAAATGAATGTTAGAAAGAAAAAAGAAAGAAAGTAATTGTCTCTTTTATTTTTTATTATTTTAAGTGATGTTCACATTGTATAAAACTCGGGGCTAATCGAAATAGTAGAATTACAGATTAAGTAGTACAGATGATGCGTATATGTGTAAAAACTTTAAAGTTATGCCTAGAATTAAACAGGTTAAGAGTGTTGTGATCAAGTCAGCGATTCATAGAAAGAAGTTACTTGGGTGGAATTTGCCTCTCACCAAGAGGATATGTAAAACATGAGTGTGTTTTGCAACAATGTGCGTGGCATAATGGGTCTTGAATGTTAGAACTGGTGGAACTAAGTAGTGTAGTTTGTAAGTGTTGGGAGCTAGTTAATATTTCTTTGATTCGGCACTGGTGTCATACATAACCGAACTCCTTACAGCTTACAAGTTTTATGCAGAATTATCACCAGGATTATCAGAAACTTTTCATCGTTATTAGAAGGTTGGTTGTCGGCCAGTTGGAATATGTGAAATTGTGTCGAATAGTGTAAGAATAAAATATAGATTTTGCATTTTAAAATAGAAATTTATTAAAAAGAAAGAATAACACAAGTTGTAGAAGTTAATGTACAATTACAAACATTATTAAGAAGTTAACGGTAGAGATCGTGTTCAATGATAAAGTTATGGGTATCAAGATTTGTAGAAAATGTTCGTAGTAGTAAATGTTGAAAGAATATATACGTACGTTTGTATGTATTCAGTAGGAATGTCTTTGGATGGTGAAGAAGTAGAATGAATCAGCAGAGAACAAGGTGTTACCTGACCTTATCTCCGGGTCTATTTGAAGTTGAAGTTACAATTTAGTTTTGTCTTTTTTGCAGCTTCCATCTGACTGACTGACTGACTGACTGACTGATTGACACTGATTAAGTGTCCTTTTATTGTCATCTAGATTTTTCATTCTTAATCGCTAAGTCCTTCAAGTCTTTCTAGTCGTTCCTATTGGCCAAAAATCAATTTAACACCGATTTTCAAAAATCTGCTTTCGACATCTTCTTTAAGCACATGGTCAATCCTTTTTCTACTCGGGAAAAACCAAGATTTCACACGTCATAATGAATTTTTGTAAAAGTGAAGAAAAAGATTGATTTTAATTCTCAATTTCCCATTCACTATAAGTTCACATGAACACACACCATGGAAATAGCGATAGAGCAGTGAGAGGCTTGCGACGTCTGGTCTGTGAGAAAAGAGTCGCAGATGGCAAAATAATTCGTCGACTACAAGAATACGGGGTCGCTTTTGAACACTATCGCGACAGGAAACTGAGGACGGAGTAGTATTGCGTTGTGGTGCAGTGGAAATCGTCTCAGAACGAGAAATCGGAGACCTGAGTTCGAATTCCAGTTGAATTCGCTGCATTCAGTTACGCACAAATACCTTTCAGATAGGTATTAATCTGTTTCTTCCCTCTATACCAGGACGATTGGGTTCTATAGCCTTGGTTGGCAACCAGTTTACCGTAGAAGGTAATGGAAACCTAATGCGGGAAAATCTTCTGCCCAATCAGTCATGTACTTTTGGAGACATTATCGACCAAGCGTGTATCACATAGAGCACTCAACACCATAAATGAAATAAAAAACAAAGGTGAAAGAAAGAAAGAAAGATAAATTGTGGATATCAGAGAAAAAGAAATAAATGAAATTTGCACGTTGGTTTGTTTAGCGGTATATAAATTCTTTATGTTTTATTTAATGCCGAAATTTAATTTTGTTTTTTGCTTTTTATAATCATTTCCCCGTGTATTCATCGTAGATGAAGATTAGAAAAAGCGTAGAGCCTACAACAGAGTTTTAAAGGATACCCGCCTTTATTAGGAACATAAATAATTTAATTTACAAAAAATATATTACTGTCATTTTAATTTTTTCTTTAAAATCATATTCTTATATTTTCATAGTCTTATCTGTTTGGAAGTTAAATATTTGCCCATAGCTGGGAACCTAGTTGACGTTATCACTCTGGGGCAGGGTGTAACTGGGAACCATAGCAAAATTAATAGATGATTCTAAGCTCCTCAAAACCTTCCGATTAGAGGTCTTGATGATGGATGTAAATTCATCATCGTACTAATAAAATAACTTAGAAACACAGGAAAAAATGAACACGGAAAGAAAGTAGATGCTACAGAGAAGTAAACACGTCACTCAATAAATCCCGGGCCTTACATATAGATAGAGCTTCTAATAAAAATCCATATGAAATACTAAGCTTCAAATGGCACGTGGCAAAATTTTGGTCCACTCGGATTTTTAGTCTACGAATTACAGTTATTTAAGTTAAGCTACTGTTGCAAATTTTCGAAACTATTGAAAAATCTGAATTTCATGTGTTGATACAACATTGCTTTCTAATAGAAGAAATACTGTTCAAGCATAGTAATGGCTTTATAATTGTTATTCGAACTCTGATTTGTCAGAAGCAACGGTTATAAGGTGGTATGCTGACTTTAAACGTGGTCGTACAGACACAAATGATGTTGAACCCTCAGGTCGCCCCAAATCGGCAAAAACACTAAAAATATCCATTAACTCATTTTGGACAATCGTAAATTGAAGTTACGTGACATAGCAGAAGATTTGAACATATCAGAAGGCAGTTTATCATTTAGCATGAATATTTGTCAATAAGAAAGCTGTGTTCAAAGTGGGTGCCGCGTTTGCTCACAGACGATCAGAAGCAACAATACGTCGACGATTCAGAGCGTTGTTTCCTACTCTTTCAATGCAACAAGAAAGAAATTTTGCGTAAATATGTGACAATGGATAAAACATGGATCTACCACTTCACTCCGGATTCTAAATCGGTAGTCAACTAAGTGAACAGCAGCAGGTGAAATTCGTCCAAAGCGACTAAAGACGCAAACATCATCAGGCAAAGCTTTGGCCTCCGTATTTTAAGTGTCACAAGGTAATCTGTTCATTGATTACCTTGAGAAGTGAAAAGCCATCAATAATATTATATAGCATTATTAATGCGTTTAAAAGAAAAAAATCGCAAAAAACGGCCACAATGAAAAAAAAATGATATTTCACCTAAACAACGCACCGTGTCACAAGTCGATCGCAACGATGGCAAAACTACAAGAATTGCACTTCGAATTGCTTCCGCATCTACACTATTCTCCAGATCTGGCCCCCAGCAACTACTGGCTGTTTGCAGACCTCAAAAGAATGCTCCAGGGAAAGAGATTTGCCTCTAATAAAGAACTGATATTGAAAACTGAGGCGTATTTTGAGAGCGAAGTCAAATCAAATTTTTAAAGAAGTGTTGGAATCAATGTATCACCCTAGAATGAGACTATGTTGATGAATAAAGTCGAATTTTGCCTTAAAGTTGTTTTATTAGTTAGGCCTGGGATTTATTGAGTGATGTGTTAGAAATGTAAGAAAAAATGGAAATGATTGTCAAAGTAAACGAAAATGAAAATGAATAAATGAAAGAAGGAAAAATGAATAAAAAAGAAAATCAATAAATGACAAAGAAACATTAATAAATAATAAAGAAAGACAACTGAATAAACAAAAGAAGGAAAAATAAATGAAAGTAAGAAATGAAGAAACGAAAGAAAAATTAATAAATGGAAAAAAGAGAAATGAATAAATGAATGAAAGAAAAATGAATAAATAAAAGAAAGAAAAATGAATAGACTAAAGAAGAGAAATGAATAAATGAAAGACGGAAAAATAAATAAACGAAAGTAAATTGAATAAAAGAATAAAATAAAAATGAAAAAATGAAAGAAACAAAAATGAATAAATGAAAAAGAGAGAAATATGAATAAACGAAAGAAGAAAAAATAAACAACAAAAAAAAAAGAACGGAAAATGAATAAATGAAAGAAAGAAAAATCAATAAAGGAAAAAAGAATAATGATTAAATTCAAGAAGGAAAAAGGAATAAATGAAAGAAATAAAAAATGAACTGAAGAAAAATGAATTAATGAAAAAATGAAAAATGTATGAATGAAAGAAGGAAAAATGCGTAAATGAAAGAAAGAAAAATATATAAACGAAAGTAAAATGAATAAATGAATGAAAGAAAAATGAATAAATCAAAAGAAAGAGAAATGAATAAACAAAAGAAAGAAAAATATAATAAATAAAAGCATATAAAATAAATAAATGAAAGAAAGAAAAATGAAAAATGAAGGAAATATTTGTCAATTAAAAAAGCTAACATAGAAAAATGAAAGAAGGAAAAATATATAAATGAGAAAAGGAAAATAAATAAATGAATGAACTAAAAATGGATGAATGTAAGAGGGGAAGATGAACAAATGAAAGAAAAATGAAATGAATACATGAAAGAAGAAAAATGAATAGATGAAAGATGGAAAAATGACTGAACGTAAGAAGCAAAACGGAATAAATGAAAAAAATGTATAAATGAATGAATTATATAAATGAGTAAAGAAATGAAAGAAAAATGAATAAATGCAAGAAAGAAAAATGAATAAGCGAAAGAAGGAAAGTTTTGAATAAATGAAAGAATAAATAATGATTCAATGAAAGACGCTAAAATGAATAAGTGCAGAAAAAATAAAAAAGGGAAAATTATTAAATGAATGAAAGAAAAAACGAATAAATGAAAGACACAAAAATGAATAAATGTAAATAAAAGAATGAAGTGAATATCAAAGGAAAGACTGATTACTATTCTGGATTTTATTTTAAGATTTACAGCAAATCTTTTCTTTAGTTATTTTTTTTAAATATAAGTTATTTAAATTCCAATTCTTTGCAGCTCCATACTGTCTGACCCATCCATTGTTATTTTTTTTCTAACACAGTAATCAATGAGCAGGTGTTCATTAAAAAATTGAAAGGTGGTGACTGATTCGTTGTTTTCTTTAAAGAAGCCGACGTCACTAAAAAAATAAGCTCTTAGTGCCTGCTAATGAAAATAGCTGACCCTAATTAATTTTTATTTGATACAACAAAACACTGGCCACAATCTTGGCAAGAGAATTTAACACTGATATTTCAAAACATTTGGATAGTCTTGTAGAAAACGATTAAGTAAAAATTTGGCACCCGGAAATAAAAGATGTGGTTAAATTAGTTAATTACTTGCAATGAGATGTTTTATAGAGAACTAGTACTTACAAATAATTACGTTTACCGATAATTTCTAAAAATGATAGTGCAAGAGACCGCTGGCCTATATCATTATTGAAAGGGGGATTCGTAAAAAAGACATGTATATAGATTTTTTTCTAAACATATAGTGTTAAATATAAGAGACAATGAATGTCTATTATGTTTAATCATGAGCCGTTCTAAACATTGTATTTTGGCTTTAATTTTCTTGTAACCTCTCTGAAGATAACTCATGTGAGCCGAAAGCTTAGAACCAACTGAATAAAAACTTATCCAAATGTTGGAGAATTTTTGTCTTTCTTTTCACCTGAAATAAAAGCCAAAATACGATGTTTAGAACGGAACATGATTAAACACCTTATTATTTTGTCAACGCTTGAATATATATATATATATATATATATATATATATAATTATTTTGTCAACGCTTGAATATATATATATATTTATATAAGTGCATATATATATATTCAAGCGTTGACAAAATAATAAGGTTAAACCTAAAAGAAGAATTTGATTTATTATATTGTAATAACTGCCAATACGAACAGAGGAGAAACCTCAAGGAATTCAAACAAAAGAAATATATAAACATAAAAGGGATCTTTTACAAACAAACATACACATAGCATTAGTTACTCACCGTAAAATGTTTGGCTATTACTTCGATTAAAAAAATACTTCTTTAATTAAAAGTTAAAGCAATTAAGACAAAAGTGTTTAGAAAGTGATTTAATCGTTCGGTCATCCACAATAAATTTGCATCCGGTTTCTATTAACATTTTAGTTTTTTTGACAAATCTATTCATACTTAATTAAAAATGATAGAAAAACAAACTAAAAGAAGAAGAAACGAAATAAATTGGCTTGACACTATAAAATTATCTTTCTAAGAGGGTCATTCAATAAATAAGGAAAATTTTTTGGTATAAGAACTTCTAATATAGATAGAAGCTTACTTTTTTATTTTTCAATCTACTCTCCTAGCAGTGTCACACACTTTTCCCATCTGTGCACAAGCTTCTCTCAGCGTAAACATCTTTGGACTGATGTCTCAGCCAATCGCTCACAGCATTTTTGACTTGATCGTCTCTTTCAAACTTCGTGCTTCTGGTGAACGCTTTCAAGGGACCAAACAGGTTAAAGTCTGAAGAGGCCAGGTGTGGACTGTAAGGGCGATGAAGGAGCAGTTCCCAGCCCAGATGGTTGATATTCTGCACCGTTTGGTCTGCTGTGTGAGGCCATGCGTTGTCATGATGCAAGACCACTCTATGTGACTGATGACATCTGCGTTTGTTCAACAGATAGGTTCTTGCAATGTCATCCACTGTCACTCTTCTGTCAGACGGAATGAGGTCATTGACTGGTTTGATTACCTCAGGAAACCTCACTTCTGTAGGCCTCCCAGGCCAGTCTTCATCCTCAACACTGCTCCGTCCTCCTTTAAACAATTTAGCCTACTTGTAGACATTTTTTGGCTGAAACATAGAGTACCATACACAGTTGACATTCTCCTATGAATTTCAACTGGATTGCACCCTTCAGCAACCAAAACTTGATAACTGACCTCTGTTCAATCCTTGGGTATGCTTCTTGGTCGGCCATCTTTGTTAATCTCCAAAACTCTCAAAGTTTTTTTTTCAATCTGCAAAAAAAGTAATCCCTTTGTAAAAGAAGTAAAGGAAAAAATTTAAAAAAGTAAGCTTCTATACAGTATTAGAAGTTCTTATACCGAAAAATTCACCTTATTTATTGAATGACCCTCGTACATACCGAAAGATATATATATATATATATATATATATATATATATATATATATATATATATATATATATAAACCCCAAAAAACTAAAACATTAAAATTTCAGCGTATGGTCTCTTTTATGCGCTTCAACGTCAAATGTTTTTTTTTATTAATCTTCCAAATATATTGATATAAATTTAAACCTTATTTAGTTGGTATACGAGTTTGTTCACGTTTCTGCCAAGCTATTTTATGTATCACATTGGCTAACAAGCAGGATCGCTACAAGGGTCTTATGATCCCCAAATCTATGATTCTCACTCTTGAATCTATGATATCCAGCGTTGAATCTATGATACGATCCGCCACTATACTTCATCACAATTTTCATAAAGTACAATGCATATAAAATGCGAAATTTATCGTAGCCTAATTATGTACAATAATGAATCTTATGCAATGTAGGTGGACAATTCAAGTAGAAACATTCAAAATAAATACAATGTATCTAAATACGACACAGCTGTCTCTTAATAGCAGCATGCTATTGCGGGGTTTGTGCTTTCAATATGAAGCAATTCTCTCACACACCCGCACTAATGGCAAGACGTAAGTAGATGCCTTATTACTTTAAATAACTCGTGTACATATTACTACAGTTGGCCGAAGAATTTTAACACGCACAACACGTTAAACCAACTCACCATCTCTTAGTAAGCATTCGTTTAAATTTTACAAAGATGAACTTATCAACGGACGCAGAAATTTTCACCAATCTTCTGACAATATTGTTCCTAACACAACTTACAGTTGACACTGATAAATCTTCCAGTGACAAAGAACTTTACAACTTACCTCAATTGCTGTAACACAATCCTATGCGGAGAATGAAAAACATTTTTAATCAGACACATTCAACGTCTGTACAAAGTATGTAATTCTTGTTATTTGTTAATACACTTTTATAAATACAACTATTTCTTTGACCATTTTATTCTATGTTACATTTACTAAATTCATAGATGATTTCAACAGTATAAAATAATTGTTGGAATGCAGGAATTTAGTTAGGAAGTTCTTTGGGAAATGGCCTTGTGCCATGTAAAAATTCAAACCTAAATTTCTATGCATATGAAGTCCCAACAAATCCATCTGAAAATAATCAACATAATTTCGCAACAATTTTTAACATACACTTGAGATTTTTTTGTTAAAATTTAATAATTTTAATTTAATCAACATGGTGGTTACTAAGAAATAGTGAATTTTATATAGCGTTTTTTCGATACTTAGCAAAACGAATTCACAGATTTGGACATTAATTATCCCTGAACAACGTCAAATTTCGCAAAACCTTTCAGCGTCTAATAGTTAATTATGCCTAGTTTAATTTGAAACGTGTATAAAAGTAGGCACTAAAAAGCAGGAGTTCATAAAAAAGCAAAAATCAAACGCACTGCCCGTGGCCGCCAATCACGTTTGCCGTTCGGAGGTTGTATGCACCGCCCTGCTAACGATATATGCTATAGGTTTAGTTTATTTTGTTGTACGGCATTTCAGCCTCAAAGTTTTATCTAATGCCGACAATATTTTAGGATAAGTTCGTATAAATAGAATATGCATTGTTTGTAGGCAATTAGTTTGTAGATCAGGTTTTATTGACGCGTTTTTTTAATTGTAGGGAGTCAAATGTATTGCTGGCAATTTCTTTCAACAAAAATGTATTACTGGTAATATTGTTTTTCCAAAAATGTATTACTGGTAATATTATATTTCCAAAAATGTATTACTGGTAATATTTTTTCCAAAAATGTATTACTGGTAATATTTATCTTTTTAAAAAAATGTTACTGGTATTTTTACTACAAAAATCTATATTTTTACTTTTATAATGGTTTTGCCCCATTTTAGAGGTTAGCTATTTATCCATAACTGGGACACTAACAGGTGCTATTACACCGGGTCTGAGTGGACGTGAGAACAACAACAATTGAAAGATGGTTACACGTTCCTGATCAAAAAACTTCTGATCAGAGGTCTTGCCACCGGATGCAGTTTATACACGGGACGGGATGTATGCTATAAAAATATAAATAAATAAATTGTAGCAGAGCAAACTAATCTTTGCCTGGAGGATGACTAACAGTATACTCTGCAAGAAAAGACTTTGCAGGAAGATGATGATAGGATATTCGATTAGCAATTGTTTTGCGCTGTCGTGTCCGAGAAAAAATAAATGTCTTTACGGTAGCGTTGCTGATAAAATATATCACCAATTTGAAGTCAGATATTCATAATGAGGGTATGCAGGAATTAGAGAAGCTGGGAAATATAATTTTTCACAATTTTTTCCTTAAAAAGGAAATTCATCTGGAGAGCAAAAATTAATGATAAAATTAACCGTTTCCTTATAAACATTACTTTACTTAGCGATCAGTATTGCTTTCTGATAACATTTACAAATTCTACCCTTAAAAGAATTTTCCAGGAAAATAGGTTTCACAAGTTCTGTAATTGCTATTTAGTTAGTCAGTGATACACGCTTAGGCGATTATGTCACGAAAAAGATATGACTAACTGGACAGAATGTTTTCCCGTAATAGGTTGCCATTACATTTTGCAGTAGAGTGATTGCCAACCAAGGCTATAGAACCCAATCTGTCCTGCTATTTAACCCATAGCTGGAGGGAAGAGACGAGTTAATACATTTTATCAAGAGTACTTGCGCGTAAGGGAATGCAACCGAAATTATTCGAACGCGGTTCTTCGATTTCTCGTATATCCACTGCATCCCAAAGCACAACTGCTGTCACACTTTGTAATGTTGATGAGTCTTTGCGTGAAGGGTTAGTATATTGAATATGTTGTTATTTTATCTTTTCAAGTTACATGTGCTATTCATTCTAGCGGCAGCTCTTGTTGAATTGGGTTTCTTTTATTTGGTACAATTTTTTGGTTGTGATCCTATAGCACACAGTCAGCGAAATTCATTCATCGGGTTTCATTCGTCACCTTTAACCATCCACCTAAGAAAGCGTTCGGATACAGTTGGCTGTTTAAAAAAAAATTCAACGAAATTAGCGCTTGGTATGACACCCATATAAAAGCCCCGGGCTGATAAGGCAGATTAGCAGGATTAAAGATAACCGCAGAATGCAATGGCAATCTATTGCAGGAAAATCTTCTGTTAAGTTAGTCATATCTCTTTCGTGGCATAATCGCCTAAGCGTGTATTATTGACTAACTGAACAGCAATTACAGGACTTGTGAAACCAACTTTCCTGAAAAATGTGTAACATTGTGTAAATGTTAACAGAAAGCAGTACTGATCGCTAAGTAAAGTAATGTTTATAAGGAAACGGTTAATTTTATCATTAATTTTTGCTCACCAGTTGATTTTCCTTTTTAAGGAAAAAATTGTGAAATTGTGGTTAATATTTTGTTTCTGTTTCCGGCTTCCGTCACTTCCCAATTGCTGTCATATACACTCCTGATCAAAAATTTAAGACCACTTAAAAATCTTTAAAAAGAATTTTTTTTTACGGATAGGTTTTAAACTCCTCCCACTTAAGGTTACCAATACTACAATCTAAAAGGTTATGGAAACAAAAAGCTACATTCCAAACATTTTATTTAGTAATTTACATTTTTATAAAATGAGGTGATTTACACATGATGAAAATTATAAGACCAGGGGTATAAATTGTTAGATCTATGGTAATTCCAATGTTTTTAGTTCAGTTAGAGATAAGCAGTCACTGCATAAAGGTGTTACCATGCCTTAAGTAAGCAAACTTACCGTAGTTGAGCGTTCTCGAATTCTAAAATTCCATAAACAAGATTTATCACAGCGGACAATCGCAGCTAAGGTAAATCGCAGTAAAACTGTGATTTGCAACTTTCTAAAGAACAGTGAGAATTATGGAAAAGCAAACTCCTCTGGTAAGGCCCCCAAAAATTTCTCCTGCATTGAGTAGGAGAATAAGACGGGTTGTTATGAAAGACGGGGAACTTTCTTCTAGTCAAATTAAGGCAGTCACAGATGCTGATTGCAGTCCCGTAACCATCAGATGACAATTAAGACAAAAAGGCATGGTAAATAAAAAGCGTAAACAAATTCCTCGGCTGCTTCCACGTCACAAGGTGGACCGCTTAAAGTTTGGTCGTGAATACCAAAGATGGGACGTTGAGAAGTGGAATAAAGTCCTGTTTTCTGAGGAGAAAAAATTCAATCTCCATGGTCCTGATGGCTTCCAACGATGTTGGTATAACAAAAACATGCCTCTTGAATTTTTCTCCGCACGTCATAGTGGTGGAGGGTCCCTAATGGTATGGGGTGCCTTTTCTTACAGAGGGACGATGGAGCTTCAGGTGCTGCAGGGTCGTCAGAGAGCGGCTGGTTGTGTTAACATGCTACAAAAAGCATCTTTGATGACGGAGGGCCATCGTTTGTGTGGGGATGGATGGTTATTCCAACAGGATAATGCTGCAATGCACGCTGCAAGACGGACCTTGACCTTTCTACAAGAAAATGGGGTCCATCTCTTGGGACATCCTGCATGCTCACCGGACTTGAACCCAATTGAAAATGTTTGGGGATGGATGACAAGAGATGTTTATCGAAATGGCAAACAATATTCAACAAAAAATGAACTTTGTGAAGCCATCTTCAGAAGCTGAAGCAACATCCCCCGCACCTTAATGGAAACGTTTATTTCTAGCATGCCCGACAAAATTTTTGAAGTCATGAAAAGCAGTGGGGGTACACTTCATTATTAAATTTGGTTGTTGAATATATGTTCATACATTTTTTGTACAATTTCGTAGAATTTTTGTCTCTGGTCTTATATTTTTGATCATGTATAAATTGCCTCATTTTATAAAAATGTAAATTTCTAAATAAAATGTTTGGAATGTAGCTTTTTGTTTCTATAACCTTTCAGATTGTAGTATTGGTAACCTTAAGTGGGAGGAGTTTAAAATCTATCTGTAAAAAAAAATCTTTTTAAAGATTTTTAAATGGTCTTAAATTTTTGATCGGGAGGGTATAGTCTGGTACTTGTGCTTTTTATTTACATACTAGCAGTATAGCCCGGTGTTGCTCGGGTGTAATGAAAGCTTATATATATATATATATTATCGATTTTCTGCACTACTGTAAGAACGGTAACCTTGAAACTTCTGAATATCGTTTCTTATGTCTTTGTCTATGAGTGTATCAAATTTGATTAAGAACTGACCGCTCGTTCTATAACGCGATTTTTTCGATTATCGATTTTCGATATTTATCGAGGGTACCTCGACACAAAACCTAGCTAAGAACACTCACAGACGCTTATAGTACAACTGTGTAAATTTTCAAGAAAATCGGTTCAGCTGTTTCGGAGTTTATAGGTAACGGACACACACACAGATACACACACATAGTTCCATTTATAAATAAGTTTAGATTTAGATCCTTGATACATCCAAAACAAAATCACCAATATTGTTGATCTATCATCTCGGTTTCAGTTACATTCCCACCGCCGTTAAATTACTTCACTGTTCCTTTTCTACTAATACTTTCTTGGTAATTGTTCTCATGAAGTCTTTGATATGGTAAACTTTATAAATTTTAGTGAAGTACTAGTGAAGTACTAGGTTGTGAAAGGTATTAATTCAGCTCTTCTTTTTCCGGCTATGAGTTAAATAGCAGAACAGTTTGGCGACAAGATCTCATTTACAGTGGAATTGGCTAAATATAAGCGTAAGTTCTAGAAGTTTCTTTTCTCGCATTTCTCGCGTGTAAAACACTTTTCCTGCTATATGCTCCCCAGCCAACAATGATCTTCAAAAATTATATGCAATGTCAGTTGTCATCTGCTTTATTCCTGATCTCTCTTTTATTGATGTCACACCTGAAAAACGTTTCTGTTTTCTAATTCTTTCACGCTGAGTAACTTTGCATCTAAGTACCTTTACTGCCTTGACTGTAGTGAATGCGATTAAATCGTTTTTTTTAATCGTTTCACCCCAAGCAAGGCGGTACCGCCACTGATGTGCAGAGTGCTACCTAAGAGAGTTAAATGTTTAGGGAAGGAGAGTAAAGAAAAAGACGAACCGGGTACAGGGGATAAAGGAGAAACGGCAAGAGAAGGATGTGGACACAAGAGTTACAGCAGTTGCGAAGGTAGAGAGAAAGGAAAAGAACAAGATACACGGGGCGATGTAGAAAAGGCTAGAGTTAAGTGGATAAGAGATGGTAATTGACTTTGCATTTAAATTCCTGGAGGTTGTAGCAGTCGGGAAAGCAAGTATACGGAAGGGGGTTCCACAGGCAGGAAGTGCGAGAAAAGAAGCTGCTGGAATAGAAATGTCGCCTGCATTTGGTTGATCTAACTGTTAAAGGATGAAACCTTGTTGCCAGTCTGGTTGCCCGAGTAAATTCTTGTGGAGTGGGCAGCAGTGACCTAAGTTCATCAGAGCAGAAGCCATAAAAATATTTATAGAACAGACAGAGGGAAGCCACATCGCGCCGAGGCGAAAGTGGCTGGAGTCGAGAAGCCAGGTCGGGACCAATCACATTACAGCTTCTCCTTTAGAGTCTGTAGAGAACACTGAGACGAACAGCAGGAGCGTCTGACCAGATATGACAATAGTATTCCATGCACGCTCGGATGTGCTATGTTCTGTGAAACTACCCTTACTGAAGCCTACTACATGTTCAAATTCCCTAGTTTCCTAAAATAAATATAACTGATTTATGCATCAAAGTATTTGGATTGATTAGTATTTGCTAATTGCAAGCCCTGAAATTTTATGAAGAATTACAGGTAAGTGCTATCAGTGTTTTCATTAAAATTCCAGGTAATAGTTTCTGTTTTGGAAAGATTTATCCTGAGTCTTTAGAAAATTCGTCAGAAAATCTTAATTTTTTTTCATAAGTCCATTGTTATCCCAAGTATGAAAATAGCTTCACTCATCATATTCGCAATGGTCTCTGGAGGAAAAGTCATAACGCTGTTTTCTGTTCGTAGAATCGGCTGGGATGTGACATTGGAGGCTTAAATGACCAATATCACTCTCTTCCCATTTGTGCTTTTATATGCTCAGAGCGTAGAACAGCAAGAGAGAGAATAGAATGCGACTCTTATTTCCTTCTTGATCCTACACATATATAACTCTACCATCCGTCCGTGTATTGAATGCTGGTACATCTGGTCGGGTGACCCTGCTATTCTCTTCGGGGTTCTTGACAAAATATAACGGAGAATCTGTAATGTGATCGATACCGACTTGGCAGACCGGCTGCAGTCACTCTCTCACCGGCGTGACGTGGCTTCCCTGTCCCTCTGCTATAAATACTTTCACGGCTTCTGCTCCGATGAACTTAGCTCACTGGTACCCTTTAGGTACGAATTTGCATGAGATACTAGATTAGCAACTAGGTCCCACCCTTTTACAGTGAAATCGATAAAATGTAACCGCAATTTCTACTCCAACAGCTTCTTTTCTCGCACTTCCCATCTGTGGAATTCCCTTCCACATACTTGCTTCCCCCACAGCTACAATCTCCAGGAGTTTAAATGTAAGGTCAACAGACACCTCCTAACACACTAACTCTTATCCATTCTTTCAAACACTCTTCCCATGTACATCCTTACCCGTATACCACCCTCCTTCTGACATTTCCTATATCCAATTGCTCTTTCTCATCATTTTCCCCTATGTAACACCCTGCGCAATAGTGGCAGTAGAATGCCTTGCTTGGGGTGAAATGATTAAAAAAATATCTTAATGAACTTCCGTATTGGAATCCTCGGTAGATATATGTGCGATAATTTAATATATTCCTAACTAAGAATATAATTATTCAGCACTCATAGCATTTTAGCTAGCGCTTAACAGCCTTGTTCAAAACATTTTTTTCTTTTATACATAATAACACTTTTTTTTTGCTTTAATATTATTTATAAAGCTATTTTTATAAAATATTAACGACTGAAGTAAAGTATTTACCAACATTTGTTTATTTTTAAAAATATTTTTCTGATGTTTATTTTCTGTCTGTGTAGTTTGTTTACTCTGGGCGCTGATTCTTTTTCTTTTCTATATTTTAAACAAACAGATAATGAATGTGGTAATTTATAAATTTATTTAAATCATGCCAGGCGTTAATGCAATCTCCAACAATCAGGCATGCATTTCGAATAGCTGAAACTTTCCACAGTTTGTTGATTGAAGTGTATTTAATAGTAATTGAAATAGGTTGTTCCACCTATCATTAGATTCGCACTCTTCTGTTATTTTGTCAAAAGTATTAGAGGTTTATCATTTATTTCTTCTTTATTATCGAGTTTCCCGTTCTAAAGTCTTTTAAATCGCTTTCATTCTCAGTAGTATCTAGCGTCTTAGTGGCTTCATCGATTTGCTTGGGTAGAGTTGATTAAAACGAAAGGGCTCATAATTTACGATGACATAAAGACTGACAAAATTAGAAGAAATATCCTTATTTTTTAATAATGATATACAGGGTGTGACAGAAAAACTGACCATCAACTATTATATTCCAATGAAAAGAGGCTTACGGCCATATCACGTTAAATACACCGGTTCTCGCCGAGTTCGAATTCCAGTTGAATACCCTGCATTCACTTAAGTACTAGTATCCTTGGGAAAGGTATTAATCTGTTCCTTCTCTCCAGTTATGGGTTAAATAACAGGGTAGGAATGGCGACCCTGCCCTTAAAAACAAATGATAATGAATCTTGATACACCAAAAGAAAAAAAGTATTACTAGATTCAAAACTTATATAAAAACAACAATAAATTGATGAAAGAAAAAGGTATTACCAGCAATAAATAAAAATTAGTTGGCAATGAATGACCCGCCGAGGTTGATATGCCATAGAAACAAAACAAACAACCAACCAATGAAAAGAACGCTCAAGATGACTTGTCATCTTGTGTCTAAATTTCTATTTCAGAGGTTTCCTCTATTTCATCTAAATCTACCATCCGCCCGTATATTGAATACTGCTGCCACACCTGGTCGGGTGTCCATGCTATTCACCTCGGGGCCCTTGGCAAAATCCAACGGGGAATCTGCAATGTGATCGATCCCGACTTGGCTGCAGTCGCTCTCTCACCGGCGTGATGTGGCTTCCCTTTGTCTCTTCTGCAAATACTTTCACGGCTTCTGCTCCGATGAACTTAGCTCACTGGTGCCTCTATGTATGAATTTACTCGAGATACCAGACTAGCAACTATGTCCCACCCGTTTACAGTGAAACCGATTAAATATAACCGCAATTTCTACGCTTACAGCTGCTTTTCTCCCACTTCCCGCCTGTAGAATTCTCTTCCGTATCCTTGCTTCCACGACAGATACAATCTTCAAGAATTTAAATATAAGGTCAGTAGTCACCTCCTATCTCACTGACTCACTTTCTTTCTATCAAGTTCTTTACTACATTCACTCCACCCAGATTCCATCAGTATTCTCATTCTTCTATTACCCTCTTCTTGGCACCCCCTATAACTTATCCTTTTTCTCATCACTTTCCTTCTATGTAACCCCCTGCGCAACAGTGGCAGTAAAACTGCCTTTCTTGGGATGAAATGATTAAAATAAATGTTTTTAATTATCTTGACTATCTAATCTATCCTGTTCTGTTGTGCTAGAGTCCAGTTTCGGGGAATGATAATAGTTTTCTTCTCTCTCCAAGTTTGGTTGCCACCACCACAGATGGCAAACTTATCTGCCATATATGTGTGTAAATAAACATACATCTGTCTATTCATGCAGGTAGACACTTATATATAAGTACTTATCCGGAGTTAATAGAACAGTGCTCAATGTAATATAACATAGCTATTAAGTAGCTCGCAGTTTCATGCACAACGCCCTAATCAGGCGCAGATTAGGAAGTGATCGTTTCGGCATTTTAATTAAAAGTTTTAGTACACGCTTATCTAAGGTCGTTATAAATTATAAATATGGTCTGTCAATTTTTTCATTTATTAGATGTATAATTTTAATTTGGTTTATACCGAAGCCTAAAAATATTTTTGTTCGAGTTTCGTTTAACGTCATATCCACCTCTGTGTGTTATTTAACGCCAAAAAAGTGGGGGTTTTAAGGTATTTTTTAATGTTCGTTTATAGTGAAAAGGTTGATTTAGTCAGATGTTAACGAAAATTCTTTGTTTTTATTCTTTTCATGTTAAAAAACTGAAAATGTTATCTAATTTTGTATTCAAAAATGTTTTGCTGAGAATAACTTTTTTCCATCAAAAACGTGTTATGGCAATAATTTTTCTTAAAAATTATATTATTGCTTATATTTTTCCTTTAAAAATGTATATTTTTCTATAACAGTCTATTTTTATGGATATATTTCTATAAAAGTGTATTTTAATATTTTCATAGTGTTTTGACCCCAGTTAGGGTGTTAACTATTTTCCCATAGCTGGGACCCCTAACAGGTGCTACCACTCCAGGTAAGGGTGGAACTGAGAACAACAGCAATTAAGAGGTGGTTTTACGCCCTTAACAACCTCCAATCCAAAGCCTTGCTACTGGATGCAGTTTACTTTCATGCCCAGGACAAAATCGTAGGCATCAAAAAATAAATAAATATTAAATATGCACCTCATGATTGTGTAGTGCATGAAACTTCGAATCGTGCTTTAGATGAAGCATAATATATATATATACATCTTTTGTTTGAATTCGCAAATTCGAATATCGAGTAAATTTAATTTTTGATTCGCAATTTCAGTAATATATGTTTAAAACTAAAGGTCAAATCGGCCGAAAACCTTGGTTAAAATTAACAGAAATATGAAAGTACGATATGAAACAACGCAGACGTTTGCTACCATTAGCTAACATTTACTAAAAGAGGAGAGTATTATGTCAACCATCTACCACGCTTACTCTCGTTTACCTTTAGGGAGGTATTCCAACTGATATCTGTAAAGCCTGTTTTGCTGACGCCATACTGCTAATCGATATTTCTATGCGATCAATTTGCAAGCGAATATATATTCATCTAGTGTAGGGGCTGCGAATGATAAATGAATTTTTATTTCGATGGCGACATTCGTGAAGCAGAATTTGTCACATTTGTCGAAAACAAAAAGCGGCTCATAATTCTGAAACCACTTCGGAGGCAGGAATCTATTCATTTCTCTACCCTACACAGATTTATCATGTAATGACACACCCACACGCTCAGTCGAGCGTGCGCGCGCGCACACACACACACACACACACACACACACACACACACACACACACACACATACACACACACACAAACACAAACACAAACACACACAGATATATACATTACGATATATCTACTCCCGTATACATATTCATATAAGAACATGAGATATCGATACTAATTTTTTCTTTTGTTGATTAGTTTTATAGATTAAATTTGTTCATTCTGTCACTCCATATATATTTTAAAAAACTTTATTTTTTTCGAGCTTCTAAAACAAGTATTCCACATTTTATGTATATTTATATAGGTGCATCATATATGTTCCAAACTTTGGCATAGCCGCTAGTTTATAATGGGTACAAGCTTTCACTGTCAAAAAATGCTTTCGTATGATGCGTATGAAATAGTCTTTAACAACTAAGTCCAGCTCCAATGGACAAAGAGGGCCAACTGGCGCCTCATGATCAGCTTCTATCGAGTAGATGGAGCTTGACAATCTATGAAGATAGTTCATTTAGGAGTTGAAAATTCCCGATCTTAAATATCCGCTGCCTTGCGGTCATATCCAAACTCGGAAAAGGATATGGAGGTAAATTCTGAAAGATAATACGGAGTGGAGATCCGAGAAAACTTTCTGGTCGCTCATGCTGCCAAGCCGGTTTCAAATTTAATGCCCTGTAATATTTTGAACCATGTCGGTACGGTTGAGGTGTGGGTATGTAGTTTGGGAAGCGCACAGTCTTCATATACCATCGCCTAGGTATGTGCCCTGGAGTGTTCACTCGAGTCTCACCAGCAAAGGAGTGCATTTTTACCAAATAGGGCACTACTTTTATCTTGCGAGAAAAACGTATGCCTACATAAATAATTTACTTGTCACGTCTTGATTTTCTTTAAATTCATTATTTTCCTCTCTCCAATCAGGATATTTACGTTTTATTTTCACTGACTTTCCATGTACAAATCTCACACGTGGATAGATACATTTTCATTTGATTAACTGTTAAATTGTTTTCAAATTAACTATAACGTCTACAGTAAAAAAGACTGGCCTTACATTAAGTTTGGCTTACGGCCATATCACGTTAAATGCAACAGTTCTCGCTCGATCGCCGAATTTAAGCAACGTTGAGCCTGGTCAGTACTTAGATGAGTGACCGCTTGGGAATACCAGGTACTGTATGCGTTTAGTGACGGATGTGCGATGTGGTGCAGTTGATATCGCCTCGAAATGGGAAATCAGTGAGCCGAGTTTGGTTTACCTATATTTATATCGTGTCCAGAGTAAGGTAGCAGGCCGGACAAAATTCACTCGAGGGCCGGATGCGGCCAGCAGGCCGGGGGTTGCCGACCGCTGTTCTAGGGTATGCTAAAAGAAAAGGTGTGATTAATAGAAATTGATTGATTGCAAGAGAGAATTTGCTAAAATTAATTTAGAGTTATTGCATCGGATCTTGCAAAGCGCATTAACCTTTGCATCACAAATAATAGAAATAGTATTGAAGATGTTATTTGTTAACAATACAATTCAATAAAATGTTGAAAATTTAATTTTTTGAAAATATACATTTTTGTCTATGTCTCCCGACTTTAGGGAAAGCTACTATTTCAATTGTAAGTCAAATGTATTGCTTGGGATAGGTCCCTTCCCTCCAGTTATGGGTTAACTAACAGCGTAGGACTTGGAACCCTGCCCTTAAAAACAAATCCCAAATGAATCTTGATACTCGAAAAGAAAAAAAGTATTACTAGACACACAACTTATATAAAAACAACAATAAATAATTGAAAGAAAAAGGTATTACCAGCGATAAATAAATAAAAATTTAGTTGGCAATAAATGACCCATCGAGGTTGATATGCCACAAAATAAAACAAATAAACAACATTAAGTTTATTTCGTTCAGTTATGTTTTGATAACGATCACGTAAATGTAGCTAAATGCCAACATGAAAATAAAATTTCAACAGCTCAATGTCTTTATTTGTTCATATCTTTTACAGAAATGATAATCGTTACAACTACAATAGCTCTTTAATTCTACGACATAAAGAATCTTCTAGTAGGTTCCACCCAAACGTTCTACAAAAAAGGCATCGATTGTTAGAGAAACGTTGGAATCAGGGTATCACGCTAGAAGGTGACTATGGTGATAAATAAAGTCGAATTTTGCTTAAAAGTTGTTTTTATTAGTAAAGCCGGGATTTATTGAATGATGTGTAATGCATAGGGTGTCCATTTACTCTTAGAGCTACAAATCCCGTACGAGAGTCTGAGAATATTCGGATCCCATATTTTATATATATATAGCGGGTTACCTCCCTTGCCTTTACAAAAAACGTACGTTAGGATAAATTCTTGAAGTCTATGAAAAAAAAAAGCAAATTTTCACTCCCTTTCTCTTTTTGGTTTCAGATGTAGTCGAAAGTAGATAATAAACCCTACCGCTGAGATGCGTTATGTTCCTTAGTTCTTTGTTAACTGAATTATCACACATGCGAACATACACACACAGGTAACACACTCACTTGTTACACACACGCGCGCGTGCACACACGCACACAGAAGCATATTCTTATACCTAGTTCCAATGTCTTTTACAATTGTTTACGTATGCATTAATATATGTTATTATCATATAATAGAGTTTGTCATTGCTTTTAACAATTTTTTCGGGACTCTTATGAGTCCGACATGAATGTTTCGGGTCAAATGCTCCAGGAGCTCATCAAACATTTGCTGTACAACATACGCACACTGATATCTAAAATGTTGATTGCCACATATTACCTGGTGAATTGAAACCGAGCATCAAAGAATATTTCAACAATATGTGGAGTAATCATTTTGTCAAGATATGGTATCTGCCTTCGATATATATATTTGAAAGAGAAACCTATGAAGCATACAAATTTCGTATTTGAAAGCAATGATGTTCAGAGACTCTAGAGGTATATGTCTCTTTGCTATGGCAGTTAGCAAAAGGCTGCAATTTTGTAGAAATTCAAGGCATGATAATTTTGAGAACAAAATGTATGGGTTAAGAAAGGTACAGTCAGTGAAATGTTTTTAAAGGATAAACTGTTCACCTAAGACAATTGTATAGACATAGTAACAACAGGCAACACATTCAAAGTGTTTCTTTAGGCGCAAATGTAAGGGAATTACACGTTAACAGAATAATACCAAAGAAATATAAAAAGAATCCTCAAGATACAGTACGCTATTAAATCAGTACAAATAAACGCATACACTGTGGGAACATTCCATCTCACACTCAAAACAACTGTCCAGCCAAAAATGCAATTAAAGTGCTCAAGAAAAGGACATTATGCAAAAATTTATAGAAATGGCAGGACTAAAATTCGAGAAATGCAGGCGGAAGAAACACTACATCTCTGATATCTACTAATTATAGAATTAACGTTATCTAGAATTTCTAAAAGCAACAAAATTATATAACAAAATGTAGTTGCAAATGAAGATAACATAACTATCACACACCAAATCACAACACTTCTACTTCTCGACAGCAATAGACTCACAAAAGATCAACAAACAGTGAACAAAAACCAAACAAATTCTTCAGCATTAAATGATCCAAAAGGGTAGATATGCTGGTAAAACAAACAAACTAAACAACTAAACTAAACTAACTATAAAAAGTGAAGATATATCGAAAATAATTTTCAGAACTTTTCACAGGCATTGGTAAACTCGAGAATATTTTCTATTTTAACTATTATAATACAGACCGCTATATATAAGACAGAAAACATATATATATATATATATATATATATATATATATATATGTTTTCTGTTAGGGTCATAAAGAAGGAGAGACAATAGGTAGGTACCGTCGACTCAGTTCATTATCTGTACTTAGTTATTATACTCAGTGTCGGCTCAGTCAATTTACTTTACTACCAGTTATTATACTTTACTACCAGTTACTAAAGCTCCTGGCACGTGTTCGCTCTTTAACAGTGCTTTATTATCATTTATTTTATTATTTTGGAGTAATTATGTCATCGAGTAGTGAAGAATATATATCGATTGTATCATGATAAACCCAGTTGTATTGTGGTGGAAAGGGAATCAAAATTTTAAAGCAATTCTTTTTTCTTCTTCACTTTTACAAAAGTTCACAATTACGTGTGAAATCCTGATTTTGCTGAATAGAAAAAGGATTGATCACATACCGAAAGAAAAAGACGAATCGGATTTCGCGATCAGATGTTAATTTAATTTTCTAGCCAATGAAAGGAAGAGATTTGTAAAACTGAGAGAAAAGTTAACAATTCTATGTTAAATTTGTCTTTGGCTATAAAAACAGAAAGAAATTCGAAGCAGTCAGTCAGATGGGAGCAGAAATTAGAGACGAGACAGCAAGATGTGACTAACGAAATTATAATTTGACGACCGGACCGGCCCCATCATACATTCGTTCTCCTTCTTCACTCATGCTAATTTCTTTACCTTCTGTTTTTCATTCTCAACATTCTTACAGTCAAGAAAGAAGATGACGATGACAACAACAACAAGATACTTTATTTGACTCCAAAATACTAACTCCGATAAGTACAATTTTCTTTATTGCTTTACCTTCCTTTTCCCTTTCTCGCCGGCTATAAAAAAAGGGAAAAGAACACAGATTTATTAAACGCATTCACTACTTATAACTAGACGTCTGGACACATTTAACTTCTTACTACTATTGCTTTTTGGAACCTTAAACTACGTACATTTTCTCATGGAACATTTAACTCCTACACATTCATGTTATTGTGTTCTGTTAATAAAAGTCTAATTCAAACTTATAAACGACATATTTTATTCTTCAACATTCCAACATTCATCCTTCAACTTTCTGATGATAACGAATAATCCTAAGTTGTGGAGAGTGCCGTTTATATTTGCGAATTAACCCATACCAGTCATGGCTGACCGTTCATGCTACTACAGCGTATATTTTGCACACAAACTCACACTGAAATATAGATAAATAAGATTATAACTATACTCGTGTCGAAAAACTTTCCCCGAATCTACGAAGAAGGGAAAAAAGGTTTAAAAAATAAAGGGCTATGTTTATGAATATCAGTCAAAAGTGTTCGGACCGAGTCAGCACGTAGCCCAAAGAAAAAAAACCCGATACAAGTAATCAGCTAATAAAAAGCGCTCAGTACTTAGGTAGAGCGGAATAAGTAAAGAATACCTAGTGAGCCAGACAGACCCACCTAGGTTTCACCTAGACGGATCGTCAGCGAAAGCTAGCTGACGAGGAAAGAAACAAACGACATGTATAAAGAAAATTCAATCAACCCACGTGACCAAGAAACAAAAAAACCAAACACAAATAGGGGAAAACTTTATTATAGAAAAAAAACTTAATTTTTAATTTCATATATTTAAAGATATTTTTAAAGATTACTGAATGCAAAGACGAAAACAAAAACGAAAAAACGGCGATACGAGTATCAAAGACGAAAACAAAAAACGGAAACAAAAAAAAGATACAAACTGACCGTAAGCAAACTTAATCCAAATACCAAGGCTTTCTATGCCTACATTTATTTAATATTTCGGTCTTGGAATTCAATAAATTATTGACTTGTTTATACGAAGCTATAGCAAGTTTTTTCTCTACACACAACCCACAATATCTCTAGCCGGTTTTATATTTAGCACATCTCTTTAATACTTCCCATTTCAAAATAGAGTATGTATTAACCTCTTGTTTAATTGACCACACATAAGTGGATAGGGTGGTGCTATGTTTATAATTTTCATTATTAAAGCTACTAGTATGATTTTAATATCTTTTTTTGAAAATATCTTGGACAGCACCTAAATATATTTTGGGTTCAGTGTTCTCAGGTTTTTTATAAATTTTAACACTATAGACAACGCAATCTTGTTGACATTTACCCTGCAAGGGACAATTCTTTGTAGGTAGGTCTGTCTGGTTCACTGGGTATTTACCGGTGAAAACGCCCACATAGTGGTATCCCTCAACATATTTGGGTTGTTAAAGAAAAATGGAAAGTTTCAACTGTGTGTTGACTTTACCAAACTGAACGAAAAAGTTTACCAAACTGAAAGGAGAAAATTTTCATTTAACTACTGTAGACCAATTATTGGCAGAGCTGGACGGAACTGTTTTCAGTAAATTATAAAGCAACAATGAAATTTAACGGCGAAATATATTTCACCTTAGGCGAAAGACTAAACAGCCATCATCAACAAAGTTCACAAGTAAAAAAACGTACAATATACTTAGAATTGTTTGCAACACGGTATTTTTAGGTTTTTCATCAAATTGTCAGGACCGAAAATTGCCCCTTCAAATTTTCTATACTTGATGATCATTAGTATTTTAATTTGAAAATTGTATTTATAATCATTCCATAATAAATGCGTACATTTTTTACGTTTCGATATTTTTTATTAAATGTAAATTTCTCTATCTAATAAAATCATCCATTTTTATTTAATCAGAAAATTTGCTTTTAAGACTTTCAAAATAAACATGAAAAAAATCTAGACATTCATTAAGATTTAATAGAGACAAATATCCAAATAAGTATTTTTAATTTTTTTTTTTTAAACATTTCACCCCGAGCAAGGCAGAAACGCCACTGATGTGCAGGGGGTTACATAAATGTAGAAAGATTAATTAGAAAAGAGTGAGGAGTACAAGCTAGTTAGAAAGGAACAATAGAAAGCTGAGAAAGCAGGTGCAATGACAGATACATGGGCGGAGAGAAAGTGAAGATTATACAGGGGAGGGGAGAGAGCTAGAGTCCAGTGGTTAGTAGGTGAGTATTAACTTTGCTTTTAAATTTCTGGAGGTCGTAGCCGTCAGGAAAGCAAGAATACGGGAGTGAGTTCCACAGGCGGGAAGTGCGAGAGAGGAAGCTGCAGGAGTAGAATTGTCGTCTGCATTTGGCTAACCTGACTGTGAATGGGTGGGACCCAGTTGCCAGTCTGGTTGCACGGGTAAACACCTGTTGAGGAGTCATCAGTGACTTAAGCTCATCCGAGCAGAAGCCATGAAAATATTTATAGAAGAGACAGAGGGAGGCCACATTTCGACGATGGAAAAGTGGCTGCAGTCGAGTCGCCAGATCAGTACCTATCACATTACAGACTCTCCTTTGGAGCTTGTCAAGAACACTGAGGAGAACGGCAGGGGCACCTGACCATAAATGGCAGCAGTACTCCATGCACGGACGGATGGTTGACTTGTATATATGCAGGATGGATTCAGGTGGAAAAAACATCCTGGATCGACATAGTGACCCAATCTTCTTAGCAGTAGATTTTGCTATGGATTCAATATAGTGCTTCCATTTGAGGTCTGAGGACAGGGTAAGTCCGAGGAGGCGTAGTGTATTACTCTCCGGGAGAATCATCTGGTCCATGCTTATGGGAGGCAGAAGAGGTTGCCTGTAATGGTTGACAGACAACAGCTTGGTCTTAGAGGAATTGAAGTTGACAAGCCACTTCTTGCCCCAGTTCACCACAGAGTGTAGATCCCGCTCAAGGTCAGCAGCGAGATTATGTCTGTCCGCCACGACAGGTTTCTTACAGGAGCGGGAGTATATTGTAGTGTCATCTCGGAGTATATTATAAAATTTATCTATTTTTAACCGTCCAGACAGATATATTCGCTATAGATACAGGAAACATAATTTTTCGAAGCTTTTTAATTTTTATTCTTCTAGTTATATTATATAACGAGGTGTTGGTTTTTAAAATTATTGGTTTTCAAAAAATTGGATTCTAATTTGTGTGATAGGACAAAACGGAAAACTCCTCTTTTTGAGCATCTGGGTTTTGTTTAAATGTTCGAATAATTAACAAACAATATATTACAATACAGCGATTCTGTGTTTCCAACTTAAAAAATGCGTTGTGTGTCCTAATTTTGTCAAGGAAATATATTGAGCACCAATGTAGAGACGAGTCAAGTATATGGTCACATTTTTTTATAATCTCACCTCTCACCCGAAATAGTAATGTGGTACATTAATTTAATAAGACAAAACGATGAATTACATTTAAATAATTAAAAATAAACATAAAAACTCATATACAGGATGTTCATAAAGTTCGTGTGCACTTTAAAAATTTATGATTTTACTTGTATTTGCAATTGTTTAAAGTGCACACAAACTTAATGAAATCTCTCTCTCTCTCTCTCTCTCTCTCTCTATATATATATATATATATATATATATATATATATATGTATATATATATATATATATATATATATATAAATTAATCTAGTGAGCCAACAAACCTACCAAGGTTTCACCTAAACGGATCTTCAGGGAGCGCTTTTTTGTTATTGATTACTTGTCTGGTGTTTTTTCTTTGGGCTACATACTGGCTCGGTCCAAATCGCTTTGACTGATGTTCATGTACTTAGCTCTTTCTTACAACCATTTTTTTCTTCCGCATATATACGCGGAGGGTTTTTTGAAACGAGTATAGTGATGTTTACATTTATATATATATATATATATATATATATATATATATATATATTGTCATCCGCAGACAGATCTGTTTCGCCGTATCATAGCTCATCAGTACGGTTATATATATATATATATATATATATATATATATATATATATATATATGTTTGTATGTGTGTGTGTGGGGGGTGGACAAATACATAAAAATATTGCAGTTGAAATTAAATCAACCCGATTAATTGATTTTTGTTTTCATTAATTCTTTTAATTTTTTCAGTCGACCTAAACTTTGAAAAAAAAAACAACAAAAAACAAAATGACAGATGTAATCGTTATGTACGTTTTTTTGTTTCACAGGTGGTTTATGACGTTAGCATAATAATTTCACTTACATATTTTTAAATTGTGAATATTTTGCCGTGTATTTTTGCACTAAACTTTCAGTAGAAATGTCAGTTCTAAAAATAACACAAAGATAAAAAATTCAAATTTTAATTGCAACACACAGTTTGGCATTCCGATCAATTTCTTTGCTTCAATGAACAGAGAACCGATCGACTACGAGTCAGTAAGAATGGCTTTCAATTCAAATTTACTTGCGTGCAGTAGGGCGAAAGATGATTTTATCTCAGGCCGAGTTTCTTTTTCTTTCTTTCTTTAATTGTATTTCTATTTTGCTTAGGTTTTGTCGATCTGAATTGGATTCAACCGAGCATTTTTTTATTGACAAAATTCTCTTTCTCTTTTACATTCATGTAAACACCAACAAAAATATGTGATATTGTCGTTTGCTAACTTGAACTCGGTTCCTCGTGAGCATGCTAATAAGTGCAGCCAGTAAGGTTCTAAATTATTATTCAGTAATCATAGGTGAACCAATCAAGCCTTGATTACTATTAAACAACGCTGAGAAGCCCATATATAACCTACTAAGCATTGCATATTTTTAATCAAAAATAAAAATCATTAACTATTTGCAGGATCAGCTTGCTGGATATAACAACAGAATTGAAATGAGCAATCAAAATTGGTTATTGTAAGAGCTACATATGACATGAAATTGAAGGACTCATAAAAGCTCATCACCTAAAGGTCCATGTCAATAAAAAACTGAAATAACGAAAGAGAGAGGTTACTTATTATAACAACATTCGGCGCGAAACTTTCAAAATATACAATGTCCTTATATATATATATATATATATATATATATATATATATATATATATATTGTATATTTGGGCATGCCAGATGACATGCCAGGATATGTTATTGGAGGCCACAACTGGAACAACATAAGGCAAACAGATGATATAGATGATACAGTGCTGATTGCAGACACTACAAAACCGCCTACAGAACGTAGCGGTGGAGAGTTGGAGAGTGACAAAAAAGGATTACAAATAAACTTTAAGAAAACTGAATGCATGGTCATCTACAAAAGGTGAACCCCAAAATGCCAAATACATGTGTGAGATACCAGAATCAAACAAGTACATACATTTAAATACTTAGGAAGTGATCTACCAGGAGACGGAAAGTGTGGCACAGAGATCCGAAGGCGAATTGGTATGGCAAAGGACGCGTTCCAGAAGCTGAGCAAAGTACTAGCACACAGGAAAAATTCACTAGAAACAAAGAAAACAGTGCTGGATTGCTATGTGATGTCAGTTCTTCAATACGGCAGTGAATGCTGGACAAAACTTGAAGCAGCGGAAATGTAGTTTGACAGAAGGATGCTGCGGATATCGTGAACTGAGCATCCAAGCAATAATGAGGTGTTGGAAAGAATGGCAACAAAAAGGAAATTAATACTGAGCATCAGGAAGAGACAATTGAAGTTCCTGGGACATGCAATAAGGAAGAAGATCTTGGAGAACCTGATACCGACTGGGCAGATAGAAGGAAAGAGAGACAGAGGAATGCAGCGGATAACATATTTGCAGGTGATCAGGTCAGATGACGGAACGGGGGTTGCCAGGTGTAACAGGAGCAAACATACTAAGAACTACAAGGGATAGGGAGACGTGGAGAACCATGATCGTCTACGTCCTGAAGGGACAGGGCACATAGAAAAAGATATTTGGGCAGCATATTTCATTAAAAATGACAGACAAGGTGCTATGGTTAAGTTTTTTATGTGATGTTTCATTTGATCTTATGATTTGTTTCTTTTGAAGACATAAATTACATTTAAATTTTCCTAATGTATTGTTTATCGTACGATCACATGAAAAATTGCTTAAAAACTTAACCATCACACCTTGCCTGTTCTTTTTTAATGACACCTACCCGCATACTAACCTATCATAAACCTTACATTATGTAACTGTGAACATGGAGCGTGAATGAATGAAAAGATACGCATGCGATTTCTAGTTGCGCACGGCAAATAAGAGCGTGCAATGAACGCTACCTTTCCAAAAACAAAACAAAGTAAATTACCACGTAACAGTAAAAACATTAAGAAAAAAATAATATCAGCAGATATATAAACATCATTGAAAGTGGCTGTAGAAATTGTAGACAATTTTATACTCTTTATTTTCTAACAAATTGAAAAGTGTTAGGTAGCTAGAAACAATTAATTAAATCTTTCCTGTTGACCGTATTGATTGAATTATGTTTGAAGAACAGTTGTTGCCCAAGCGTGTATATATGCGAGATTAAATAATATATATGTATGTCAGATTAAATATACTGAAAAAATTAGGACTGCTTATTTTTGATAAAATCCGTTCATAATCATGAATAATATTTCGCGTATTATAACTGAAAGATGTCAGGAATGAGCTGTAACGTTGACAGCTGTAAAGGTGACAGATTCATTTCTCAAGATACCCACGTACTTTTAATATCTGTCCAAAATCCTAACATCTTTCAAGGTTAAAGCTCGTTTCTGACATCTTTAATTATAATTAGCAGTATAGCCCAGCGTTGCTCGGGTGTAATGAAAACTTGAAAACTAATCCCTTGTCCTGGAGCTCAGACTCAGCCTAAAGAATATTTCTGTGAAGTTTGGTGAGAATCGGATTAAAATTGTGGATTTGTATAAAAGAAATACAGACAAATAAACAGACACGCATACAAACATCTTACCTTATATATATATATATATATATATATATATATATATATATATATATATATATTATCGATTTTCTGCAACATTGTAAGAACTGCAAACTTGAAAAAATATCGTTTCTTATGTCTTTGTTTATGAGTGTATCAAATTTGATTAAAATCGGACCACTCCTTCTATAACCCGATTTTTTCGGTTATCAATTTTCGATAGTTATCGGGGTACCTCGAAATATTAAATTTAATTAATTCTTCTTTTATGTGCCATGTTCTTTCAGGACGGAAGCGATCATGGCTTATCACATCTCCCTGTCCCTGGTGGATCTTAGCACGCTTTCTCCTGTTGCAACCACGTCGTAACCCTCGTTCCGTCATCCACCTGATCAGCTCCTTCAAATATGTTATCCGCTGCTTTCCTCTGTCTCTTTTTTCCTTCTATCTTCCTCATTGCATGTCCCAGGAACTTTAGTTGTTTCTTCCTGATGCTCAGTATTAATTTTATTTTCGTCTCCATCCTTTCCAAAACCTCGTCATTGCTCACAGGCTCGGTCCATGATATCCGCAGCGTCCTTCTCTAGAACCAATTTTCAGCTTCTTCAAGTTTTTCCTTCATCTTCGAAGATATTGTTCAACATTCACTGCCATACTGAAGAACCGACATCGCATAGCAATCCAGTACTCTCCTCTTTGTTTCTAGTGAAATTGTCCTGTTTCCTAATACTTTACTCAACTTTTGGTATGCTTCTTTCGCCACGACAATTCGCCTTCGTATCTCAGTATCGCACATTCCGTCTTCTGTTAGAACACTTCCTAGGTCTTTAAAGTTCTGTACTTGATTGATTTTAGAGTCCCTCACCTGTAATTGTCATTTTTGGCTGCCCTTTTTTTACTGATGACCATGCATTTGGTTTTCTTGCCGCTTACTTTCCCGATATACTTTCTAAAAAAGAAATAAAATGACATAAAAGCAATCTTAAATGTCATGTGCATTTTTTGAAAATTTGACATTCGTTGATGAAGGCTATGGGCCGAAATGTATAACATCCTTATGGATCTTCGGCCAAACGTAAAGACGGGGACGAATAGACCCTGTAGGTCTAATATAAGATGAAATGTTTGATGTTAGGAAACTCCGTTTAACCCAAACTACTAGCTGCTTTTGAAAGTTCGCTTCAACAGAAGTAGTGCAGACGTGTATCTCAACTGCAAATAAAGGAAGAAATTTGGAAGTGTCTCCAAGAATAGAATGCATTTTGGAGACATAATCAGAATGAGGCAACAAGACCACACCAGCACCCTTGTCAGGACGAGTAATAATAAGATTGTTGTTATGTTTTAACTTAAAAAAGACAACAGGGCTTCTGGTATAAGTAGGTATCAGACTATTAAGGGTAGCCCTAATATTGTATATATATATATATATATATATATATATATCAGACTATTAAGGGTAGCCCTATATATATATATATATATATATATATATATATATATATATATATATATATATATATATATATATATATATATATATATATATGGAATTAAAACCCTCATCTGATCAAGAGGCTCTCCATGGTCGAGTGGTCAAGACGGTACCAGATCAAATGGTATGCTTCCCCTGTGTAATAGGGGTCGCAGGGTCGAATCCTGCTGGATAGCACACGTTTTCGTAATAAAAAATTATCGTAAATAATCAGGCCGGTAAATATAAAAATACTGTTTAATTAAAAAAACAGAATGTCTACTTAAATACGAGTATCGGTAAAAATAATGTTCAAAATAATTCATTACAAATTGTCGGTTGCTTATAACCAAGTTTCGTTAATTTCCGTAATATATATATATATAAATGTGTGTGTGCAGCAATCCCTTTTTTATACATATTTCGATAAATATTCCGGAAAATCTTTTCCTTTATTTTTTCTTGTGGTCGGGCAATTGATTATTTTTCTTGACTGAACTTGTCTGAACTGTTCACAGTTTCTACATATCTAAGCGCTTTTCGGTCATTCTTTTAGCCATTCTTAAAGATAATTTTTTATTAATTAAACATTAGTGATATTTTTGTATGTATCTAAAGATACAGAAGTAATTTATTTTCTAAACAAAGTTACTATATTACGGCCATGTTTGTACTTAAGGTTATTGAGTGTTAGATTTTCTTTTTTATCAAAGTTTTTCATTATTTTTCATCTTTTTTACACATGGATGAAGTTATTATATTTGTTTTTTATTATTATATTTTGGATGGAATCTGGTAGGGTTTTTATGTGTTCAAATGAAATCCTATTGAAGCAATGTTCAGGTAGATGTAATGTAAGTCGTCTAGATTAGTATGTAGTAGTGTGACCAATGTAATTATATAGGAGTTTGGATTGATCAGTAATGCTGTTACGTTAGAGACATTTTAACTTGTAAATAATGTTGTTTTTTTTATTTTATATTGCAGTTTTGTTGTCGTTTTTATTATAAGGTTAGCTTTTTGAAATTTTAAACACACGCACATATATATATATATATATATATATATATATATATTTATATATGTATTTTAGATATATAAGACAATTAGAAAACTGTATGTTGACGGGTTTCGCTGATGTATATCAAAAACCTTTTACAAATTGTTCATTGACTCTCATCTTTATCATAAGTCAAATTTTTGTATATATTTACTCACATGAATGGCATGAAGAGTGTTGCAGCAAAATCCGACACTTGATAAAAAAAAAAACAATAGGCAATAAAAACAAAAGTTTATATGCAGAGAACCGGCAGTTTATTTAGCAACAGAGTTACATACTACATTATTTTTCAATGTAACCGCCGCCGGCGGCAACGACATCTCAAAGCGGGCACAAAATGAATCACATACTTTGGCGACCATGTACTTGTCAACATCGGCGAACATCTCCACGATTGCTAAAGAGTCGACCATGTTGTGGGCGAGCTTGTTGGTCTTGGCCTCGATCACGCCCCAGAGGAAATAGTCAAGGGGCTTACAGTTGGGTGAGGAGGGCAGACACAAGTCTGGTGACTACTGGTAAAGAATATTGTTGAGCAGCCACACCTCGGTCGCTTTTGGTACTGTGTGCGGGAGCGGAGTCTTGCTGGAAGACGTAGGTGCGTCCAGCGGTGATCTCGTCCATCAAGGGCTTCACCACGCTACTCAGCACATTCTGGTAGACTCTCAGGCCGTTTTGAAGGAAGAACGGAGACATGTCCCGCACGCTTGAAATGACGCCAAGGGCCATGACGGATGAGGGAAACTTCGTACGGTTCACGACGGGAACCTCATCGATCTTCTTTGCAGATTCACTTGTCGTTTTGCCTGTTGCTCGTCTGGTCCTTTGCTTGAGCTCGTTTAGCAAAACCCCTTTGACTATTTCTTCTGGGGCGTGATCGAGGCCAAGACCAACAAGCACGCCCATAACACGGTCGACTCTCTAAAATTTCGCAGCTATGGACAAGGACATAAAGCGTGTAATTCATTTCACGCTCGCCTTGAGATGGTAGTCGCTCTCAGTGGCGATTATATTGAAAAATAATGTAGTATGTGACTCTGACTGTTGCTAAATAAAATGTGGGGTCTCCGCATATAAATTCTTTATTGCCTATTTCGTTTACATTTTATCAAGTGTCGGATTTTGCTGCAACACCCAATATATATATATATATATATATATATATATATATATATATATATATATATATATATATACATGTATATATATATACATGTATATATATACATGTATATATATATACATGTATATATATATATATATATATATACATGTATATATATATATACATGTATATATATATATACATGTATATATATATACATGTATATATATATATATATATACATGTACATATATATATATATACATGTATATATATATACATGTATATATATATACATGTATATATATTTAGTATATCGAGGCAGCAAGTACTTTTCTAGACATATACTATTAAATATAAGAGACAATGAATGTTTATTATGTTTAATCATGAGCCGTTCTAAACGTCGTATTTTTGCTTTAATTTCAGTTGAAAATAAAGACAAAAATTCTCCAACATTTGGATAATTATTTATTGGTTTTCTTCTAAGCTTTGTATATATATATATATATATATATATATATATATATATATATATATATATATATATATATATATATATACATGTATATATATACATGTATATATATATACATGTATATATATATATATACATATATATATTTGTATATATATATATATACATGTATATATATATATATATATATATATATATATATATATATTAGGGAGATATAGAAAGGAGAGAATGAAGGAAAGAAGGTGGAAGGTTTGGATTGAATCGATTTTGACAGTTGTAAAGTATACTGTATTTCTATGGATTGATTTAAAAATTTGGTGTCTTTGTGATAAAATGTAGTTGATATCTTTTGAATGCTGATGTGCGTTTCACGAAATTTATATTATATTGTTAGTTTATTATAGGAACAAAACAAAACATTGAAAGTAATAAAACTTTGAAAGTAATAAAAGCAAGATTTTAATTTGAAGTTCGAAATTTGATAATGTACAGCAATAAAATGTTTTTCATTTTTCTATCAACGTATATCTTATTCACACACACACACACACACACACACACACACACACACACATACACACACACACATATATATATATATATATATAGAGAGAGAGAGAGAGAGAGAAAGAGAGAGAGATAGAGAAAGAGAGAGAGAGAGAGAGAAAGAGAGATTTATGACAACTTGCTATATCTTTAGAGAAGTGTGTTCAGTCTCATTGATTAAGCATTTGTGGTTATATATATATATATATATATATATATATATATTTCCCAATAGTGACCCTCTATTTATTTTGCACGTCTTTTAATTTTAATTCTCAGGAGTAAACTTGATAAGACTGAGATGGAATTGGTTGATTTTTAGGTGTTTAGCTATTAGAATTTACATTAAAAATGCCTTTTAATTACGTTTATTCCTTTGCTTTGTAAAACATTGTACAACAAAAAACTTGTTCAAATATATAGATATAGCTTCGAGATAAAATCGCCGACTGACGCTATTGCGGTCGGGTTTTAATCCTGGGTTAAAAAGCAATCGGAGTTTAATCGTACTGATGAGCTGTGATACAGCGAAACAGATATGTCTGCGGATGACTATATATATATATATATATATATATATATACATATATATATCCAAGTGAATAAGGTACGAAGAAAATATTAACACAATTGAAAACATTAATTTAAAGCAATATATAATTAATAAAATATGCTTAATATAGAAATAGAGGTATGAATATTTATTATAAATTATATTTTAGAACATGCACAAATTACGATCTACTACAATAGCGTTTACTATATAATAAGATATTATCCTTTCAATGCCGAAACAAAATATATACTTTGCAGTAAATTGTAATTTGAGCATGTTCTAAACTATAATTCATTATATATATATATATATAGGGCCTTCACAAAAACGTGCCCAGATTACTATTACTATGTCATCAGTTTCAATTTTTTATTCAGGTATATAATTCCATTTATTAAATAACATGATTTGTTAAATTTTTTGTTAGGGAATAAAATTAAAACTTCTAAATTTTAATCATTAATCTTGTTTGCAACCCAATAAATACTGCTTTCATTTTCTCATTTTCATATATATATATATATATATATATATATATAACCCC
Organism: Ascarosepion bandense; assembly: GCA_037127315.1. NCBI lineage: Eukaryota > Metazoa > Mollusca > Cephalopoda > Sepiida > Sepiidae > Ascarosepion > Ascarosepion bandense. Next base: position 320,338 of record JBBBDQ010000465.1, read on the forward strand.
CTGCACATCAGTGGCGTTTCTGCCTTGCTCGGGGTGAAATGATTAAAAAAAAAAAAAATTTTATTTTCATATATATATATATATATATATATATATATATATATATATATATATATTATACATGGAGAAAGTCAACAAAAAAGAGAGGCACTATGGATGTAGCAATTAACATTGCATGACCGTGCAGTGTGCAGTTTTCATTCCTTTCTTTAGTGTTTCAATTGTAAATGGTCTCTAGAGACTTCATCAGGTAGATAACTGTAATAATTAATATGTCACCAAATACAGGAACCATCTTTTAATCCACCGACATATTGTCCGATGGAATAGTTTTCCGTCGAGAAGTTGGACACTTAGACCTGTCCTTCATGCTGGTGTGGAATAATGGTCATGCGGGTGCTACTGTTCCATGTCATACTTGAATTTACTCATTTTCTGCCTGGTCAGTCATGTCTCTTTTGAGACATGAACACCGAAGCGTGTATCACGTATGGTTACTTAACTGACTGACTCTTGGTTAACCGGATCAATATACACCTTGTGATTTCCGAAGATCACAATGACCGAAATTTATTTTCACAACACAACAAAAACAAGGACAATCGTTCCCGTGGAAATAATATGGATAACACACACACACACACACACACACACACACACACACACACACACACACACACACGCACGCACACACAAACACATATATAACTATCTGTGTGTGCGAATATGTGTGTTTGTATGTTACGTATATATGAATGTTAGGTATATGTATGTTATTAACACATGCACTGCCGTCCATCATTATTAGGCCACCCCAGCTTCTTAAAAGAAATGATGTATTTCATACTACTTTTAGTATTTATTGCCAAATGAAAATAGAATGTTTTTCTTACGTTTTTATTACTTTGCAAAATTTTACAAGGCAAGGAATCAAAGATAAACTCGTCCGAATCACACTAAATTCTCTTTATTCTTTTATTGACAAAAATGGCATTTAGGTAATTATTAAATATTTATAAATTAATTTGAAACACATGTCATTGTGCAATATTAACAAAATAACCATTCTATTTTCATTTACAGTTATTCACTTGGGAATAAATACTAAAAATATTATGAAATACATCATGTTTTTAAACACTGTGGTGGTCTAATAATTATGACAGACAATTATGACACCACTCATAGTAGAAACCTAGGTAGCGTTATAACAAGTTTAAAAATAGAAAATATTCAAAACTTTTACAATAAAATTGTATTGAACACTTTTTAATACAAATGTGTACTGGTCTAACCCTATTATGACGAAAAACTATGTATTAAACAATCAATATATATATATATATATATATATATATATATATATATATATATATTACTCATCCATATGGTTCGCTGTATCACAGTTCATCAGTATGGCTAGACATCCACTTGCCTCCAGCCGGGATCGAATCTCTACCGATTTGGTGTCAGTCGGAGTGCCTACTACGTAAGCCATCAGCGTATGGAAGAAAGGTAAATGTTCGACTGTTATATATATGCTGTCTATATTGAAGAGTAATTTTTAAATCGCAGAAGTGGTACCCGTTTTTAAAATTTTCCTCTCTAGAGATCTAAATCATAATGAGAGCATAATTTATTAGTCATCCACATACAAGCCTGTTCCTTTTATCTCAGCTGCAGTATTAACAAAAGAACCTTTCTGATTTCATTTACAGTTATTCACTTGGGTATAAATACTAAAAAAATACTTATAGCCGGTAGTGTACATTCACACACATCCTTACACACATTAGATATTCTTTCTAAAAAATGATGTCTACATGTGTTTAAGTGTCTTTGTTTTATATTTTGCATTAAAAAATTCTTAAACGTTACTCAAAAACAGGAAAATTGGAGCAGATATTGCTGCGTTTTCTTTGACTTTAGACGATTGAAAATACGACATGATTGTAGGTTGGTTACTTTCTACTTTAGCTATATATTCAAATATGAAAAATTCAAGAATAATGAATTCAAAAGAATAATATTAGTTCATGATGAAATTATAATTACTTAACTGCATTTGTTTTACAAAATAATCTTACAAAATAAAACTTGAAATGAAAACTTGTTTCTCCGAACAAGAAATTAGATTAATCATAGAAAACTGTTAGTTTGTTTTTGACAATATTTTTTAGATAATGTTTTTTTTATTGACAATTATTTAGACAATGTTTCTTTTTTCAATTTTATGATAAAATGTATTCGTAGTCATTTTGATATACAAATATATTGTTGGAAAATTTACTATAAAATTTATTGCACAGAATTTTACTATAAAAATATATTTTTATAATTTTTACTGTTTTGTGTTCCGCTTAGAATTTTTTGAGAACGTATCATTTATTCTCTTTGAAAACATAAATTTGGGATTTTTATTGGTGACCGATGTTGATATTTGTCTGGTTTGTTATGTTCTTTTGAAAAGATGTTTGGAAATATTTTATTTGAGATATGGAGAATGTATTGTTTCCATAACTTTTTTATTTAATGGGGTTTGCTTTAACTGAGGGTCTTAAGTTTTGTATAGTTGGTTTTTGAATCGTAGTATATGGGTTTGAAATATCAGGTCGGTGCAAAGGTTTTTGCCGGTTTGTAAAAGGGGCATTATAAATCATTATAATTAATCTAGGATATGCATTGTGGTGCAGTGGATATTAACTCAGAACTAGAGATCGGGGTGCCGAGTTTGTATCCCAGTTGAATTCCTCGCATTCACTTACGCATGAATACCGTTGGGAAAGGTATTAATCCGTCTCTTCCCTCCAGTTATTGGCTAAATAACAGAACAGATTGGGTTCTATAGTCTGGCCTGGCAACCAGTCTACTGCAGAAAGTAATGGCAACCTACTGCGGGATAATCTTCTGCCCAGTCAGTCGTGTCTCTTTCGAGACATGATCACCCAAAGCGTGTATCACGTATGGCACTTAACTGACTGAATGAATTTATTTTATGCATATTGTTATTACTTAAACATATGACCATGATTAATTTATAATTTCATATTTCAGATTATTAAAGCATTATTCATATTTTTATGCAATATTCTCACCCATATTCTCCAGTGATTCTGTGAAACAAGTGATAAGAAGTGCCATCTTGCCCTATCCTGCATATTCTCTTGATCTACCTCCTTCGGATTATCACTTGTTTCGATGATTACAAAACCACTCAGATGGCCTGAGGTTAACATCACGAGAGGGAATTGAACATGAGTTAGATTCATATTTCACATTCAAACCTAAATAATTTTACAAGCGAGTCATTTATAAGCTCTTTGACAGATGGAATTAAGTTATAGAGAGCAAAGGTCGTTATTTCTATTTCAAAAACACACAGTTTTTCATTTTCAAGATGAAATTTTAAATCGGCAATAACTTTTTCAGCGACCTGATAGGTTGTTCCGATTTATTCAGTATTTCCATTTGACAGCTTTCCGCCCTGCATATGCTTTTATAAAATTTCTTGAATCTTTGGCCAGTTTGGTGAGCGCCAGTTGGTGAGCACTCTATATTTGTCTGTAGTGTCATTATTACTGCAGATAACTGGGTTCGTCTTCTCACCTACGTTGATTACTTTTCATATATTTTTCTTGCTTTCAGGAAAGATATATATCTTCTATACTTGTTTTTTATGAGTTTTTCTCTTATATATATATATATATATATATATATATATATATACATATATATATATATATATATATATATATATTAAATATACATATATTGTTATTAAAAATAGCCTGACGACACCACTCATGGTAGAAACCAAGGTACAGAAATAATTCGTTTAAAAATAAAAAAAAATATTTAAAAGTTCTACAGTATGATCTTATAGAACACTTTTTAATACAAATGTGTACTGGTCTACTTGCTTCTGGCCGGCATCCGAACTCGGCCGATTGCGTGTCAGTAAGAGTTGCTATTCCCTAAGCCATAGATAGATAGATAGATAGATAGATAGATAGATAGATAGATAGATAGATAGATAGATAGATAGATAGATATAAACATAAATATGTAATGACTACAAGGAGAGCTAAAGACACACCGTATGTGGAAAGATTTTCACAAAGATCCAGATTATATGGAGCGAGATAGTTCTTGCGATATTAAACGCTCTGTCAAGAAAGCTATCCCGCCTCTATCTCGGTCCATATGATATGTTTTTTTTTTACGTGCTAAATTCTGTTTGTCTTCTGTAGCTCTCCTTGTAGTCAGTATTTCTGCTACTTGAAACATTTTAATTGATTCCGGATATATTGTTCAACTTTTTCGATCGTTAATTTAGTTTTTTATTCTTTTGGGATTGAGGGTTTATTAAAAGCTAAATGTGTGTTTAATTTGTCGATTGCTCCTGATTTGCTTATCCTTTGTATAGTTGGTGACCATTTATATTCCTAAGGTTTATTTCCTCTACTGTAGCCAAAGATGACTCTTTATTTGTAATAACTCCCTCTTTTGTGTTGGTATGCTGGTCATTTTAAATTGAGGAAAGATTTAATTTTAAGTATGTTATATGCGTGTTTCTTATTGTTTACGTTAACAAGTAGATTGTCACTTCTCATTTTTTTTCACCGTTTAAAGATTGGCCATACTGGTAATTATTTTTTCTATTAAGAATGGGGACATTTTGGCAAGAGGAGTTTTCTTCAGTGATTCAGTTATGATAACGTTGGGGAATTCACTTCGGGCTTCTGTTTCTGTATCAAACTCTGAGAGATTACTTTTGGTATATTTGTTTGAGTTTTCCGTGCGATTTGATTTTTTTTTTGTTTTTTTTTTTGTTCTGATTTTATACGTCCTGTGCACCACTATCACAGAGTTAAATTTCTGTTGAAAATTTACCAATGGGGTTATGTCCATTCACCACTATACTATCATGTAATCCCGTGCTAACTTTATTTTTCAATACGTAAAACCTCAGTGTGTCAAAGCTCCTTTTTCTTCTAAACTCGATTGACCCTCAACCACCGCGTTCGAGTAATTTTAGAATAATCTGATGTTAAGTGTTAAATCGTCATATCATCTGCTGAGAGAATGCCGTGTTTAATTATATATTTGGTAGGGTTGATTGATCAGTCGATTGCTCGAATCAGGCCTCTCGGAGCGCTCGTGTTGCGTATCACATGACTACTTGTGCATCCATTTGCAGTTCAGCTTCTAGATGAGGTCACTTTCTTTAAGACATTGTTTTTATTTAACAAAATATCACCCATTTGAGAGCTCAACAAATACTCAATGTAGTGGGTTGCAGTGAAAGTAGTAAGGCTAAACAGGTTGGTGGTATAATGAGTAGGTGGTGAGGCTTAGAGTTTATGAGGATATAATATGATTGTCCTTAGATTTTAATTGTTTCCGTCTCCAGGCATTACGGGTCACCACACGCGGCAAACAAGTGTCGTCATTGCAGATGTTAAGTTGGCATATTCCAAGCTGAAAGCCAGATTGAAAACACAAGGTTTATAATGTACTAATTCTTATCGCTTTGCTTTCATATTTTAAAATGACATTTACTCTCACATCTATCTCATTAACTTTATTTGCAAATGCTATTCTCCAAATGTTTTCCCCGTCATAACATTCTGCATTTTCTTATTACAGTTCTCTTTTTCAAAATATGAAAAGGAAAAATACTCATTTCTAACAGTACAGTTTCAAAAGCGCGCTTACCGTAGCGTAATGCCTGTTTTGTCTGCTAGACTGAATCGCTAATGTAATGAGGGTAATTATTAGTGACTACTGCACTATGCTGTTTTTCTATGCCAGTCAAAGCGAATCATTGTAAAAGGCGCCTATCACAACGCAATCAACATCAGTAACGTCTTACGCGCCAATTCACCGCTTCGATGTTTTCGGTGGTGGCTTTTCCCTCATTTGGCATTAAACAAGTTATACTCGTTAAATAATAATATGCGGTAAGCTCCTAAACAAGCAACGCATTTTGAAGATATGGGTGATCAACTCTTTCCACAACGCCTGCGTATTTGTTCTTCAAAGCAGACTTTAAGGGTAGTTCAGACCAACAGTTATAGATGTTCAATCGGTCAGTCAGTTAAGTGCCATACGTGATACACGCTTTGGGCGATCATGTCTCGAAAGAGACATAGCTAACTGGGCAGAATATTATCCAGCAGTAGGTTGCCATTGCTTTCTGCGGTAGAGTGTTTGCTATCCAAAGCTATAGAACCCAATCTGTCCTAATATTTAACCCATAAGTGGAGAGAAGAGACAGATCAATACCTTTCCCAAGGGTTTTTGTGCGTAAGTGAATGCAAGGAATTCAACTGAAATTTGAACTCGATATCCACTGCACCACAACGCACATCCATACAGGTTACAAAACAAAAATATTAACCTAATCACTCCAGTCAAGTTCATAAATAAGTCCCTCAGATCTGTACGCGGATGGCATGTATGGTGTCAAACTAGATCAGAAATTAAAATGGTTTCAAGCAAATGAATACAGTAGGTTTTAAAAAGACCGATCAGGTATAAAGATATTGCGATGGAGGATTTTTGCACAACACTGTATCAAGCTACAAAATCAAAATGTTAAACTAATAAATCAAGCCAAGCTCTTAAATAACTTTCTCAGATATAGATTCACATAAATGTCAAACATGGCGTCAACTCTTTCACAAATATCAAAACTGTCAGTTGTATACAACCGTTTCCTCAGATTAAATTAAACATGGCTTTCAGCAAATTGAACCCTGTACTGCCTGGAGATAACCATCCTCCATCAGATCTCATAAAGGGGCTAAAGAATCACTAAAAACCTCGCAAAACAGCAAAAATAACATCACTTAATGACATTTTACACTAATAACAAGTGAAATGAATAGCACTTGAAACTATAAAAAGAAATAATTAAAACGTTAACATTATGGCATTCAACACTAACTTAAACAAAAGGTTAGTCTTTTAACTTTTATCAGTACTTTTGTGGTGATTGTTCGAATGCGCTCTTCATTATGGTAACTAGATATTTTGAAATTAGACGCAGTGCATTAAATCTCATCAATTTACAATTCAGCTGCCTCGATGTAGACATAAGTTATATGCTAACAGTTTCTCATTGCGCACATCTCGATTGTGGAAATCTTTTCCCGCTGTATGTCTTTCAATTAATTTTAGTCTGAAAAGAATTAAAATGCAAAGTCAATTGTTATCTCTGGTCCCCCCGATTACTATTTTTTTCTTACCGCTCATTTAATAATGTTTCTGTTAATTTTCTTCTACACACGTATGTATTAGTGGCATCACCGCCTTGCATGTGATGAAACAGGTTAAAAAGATAATCGAAAGAGAAATAAAAATGGTTTCAAGAAGAATATTTTAATGAAAAACAGTTTTCAGTGAACGATTTCATAAATTTTAATCGACGCTAATCGTTGGTCAATGAAATCCAAATCTTGTAAAGAAACGGTTAAATCACAATACCCATTGCCACTTAGTTATTTGTGTTACTATAACATCCCACTTTATTTATGTTCTGCCATATATTTGCACAAATTTCAGATTATTTCTCCTGCCTTCGTAATTTTCATTAAATATTCCAAGTTCGAATTCCTAATTATGAATCTAAGATATTTCAACTCAAACTATGTTCTGTTTAGAGGCAATCTAGATGTGTGGCCATTAACCAGACCAGTTTCAATCCAATAATGATCAACCATCCAAATAGCGAAGGGATAATTTTGCAATGCTGAATGGTTCGTGTAAATCTGCCAATATTCACAATAAGTATATAGTGATAATTTATTACAAAAAAGTGAAAGAACGCGTAGATTAAAAATCCACTGTTCAAGCATTTACTTTTATAAAGAGTGCTTAATATTGTAATTTTGTTATTACAATGGTTTATAAAAGCATAATATCACGACACAAAAATGTTCATGTTTCAGAACAAAACTGTTCCTCTTCAGGTGCTATGTTAAAATGAATAAGGGAAATTATTTATTTTGAAAATATAAGATGAATTTTTTTTTAATCATATCACCCAGAGCAAGGCGGTAATGCCACTGATGTGCAGGGGGCTACATAAGAGTGAAACGATTGGAAAAGAGAAAGCCGGAAACCACATCCTAAACAGAGAACAAGGGATGAGCCTCTTCACGTGTTCAAAAGACGTGGGTGGAGTGTGAACCGGGAGATAGTTTAGTCTATCTACTCCAATTGAGAAAAAAAAAAGAAAATAGTAAGAAGATTGGAAAAAAAGAAAACCGGAAACCACATCCTAAACAGAGAGCAAGGGATAAGCCTCTTCACGTGTTCAAAAGACGTGGGTGGAGTGTGTAACGGGCGATAGTTTAGTCTATCTACTCCAACATGGTTATTAAGAAAATTAGGAAGGGGTAGTTGGAGGAAATGCTTTAGGTGTGTCAATATTATCTAATCAAAAGTGAGAATTATGTAACCATGGATATTTAAAATTTGGGTTATGAAAGGGTGCTGTTGAAAATTATTTACTAAAAAGTGATACGTCCAGATCCATGACACCCCGAAACTATAAACACGCCCCCAAATCCTTCAAAAAGATTAACAGAATATTTTAGTTTTAGAACTCCTTCAAGTGTAGTGCAATGTCAGGAGATGTTAAAATGAAGGGAATTCAACCGTTTTCCTTGGACTGTTTATTATGTACGTTAGTCTGTTTAAGTATTATTTCCATATGCAAAAGTGAAATTGGGAAAAACTACACATGAAGGATTTCTAAATATTCTATTATTCTTTTGAATGATTTGTGAGCGTTTTTATAGTTGCCGACATTGTTTTTTTTTTAGATACGTAATTTGGAATAAAGCTCATTTCGTTTTTTGCCTTGATTAAGTCCATCAGAGGACAAAACGCGTAGGCGAGTTAAATCCAGTTTTCCTCTTTTGCTTTTTTTTATTCAAACATCCTGTTCTTGATCTCACATCATAACTGAGTATATTTTTGCACACACACACACACACACACACACACACACACACACACACACACACACATATATATATATATATATATATATATATAATGGATGGCCACTCGTACTCGAGGATACCCGTCTACCAGAAGCCTGCTCAGGCACACTTATGTTTCTCCAACACCCACAGATCTCAGATGAGGTTTAGACTGCAACTATGCTAAGCGGACTTTAGTTACAGGGCGAGAGCATAGTGTCTAACATGAACAACTGTCTGAACAAGGCCAGGACACTCAAACCCTTGGTCACGATGACTTGTGACTTCGATCTTGCAAAACCATCGACGACTCCTCAAAGGGAGCTGTCTACCGAATTTCACTCACAAGGCCTAGCGCAACCCGTGGTATCTTTTGTCAGGCGTTCTCTAAAGGTGCCGCACTCCTCCACCATACCGATAACACCAAGAAGTTACCTTTCTGACAAATCGACCATGCTGAGATTCAAAATCCTTGAGCGTGAGTGGAGGAATATATATATATATATATATATATATATATATTCATGCACAAAAAATACACAGAGGTGTGTATTATTATAGAGGGGATATAGATGAATACGCAATTCGGTGACATAATAATTACAAAAAATATTAAGTCAAAGCTGCCACACTGTGGTCTCTCTAATGAAGTAAACCGACGTTGCCTTGCTATATGCTCTCTCTTACTCTCTCTCTCTCTCTTTCTTTTAATGTCGAAAGAAAATGTACAGTTTTGTATTAGTTTGTAGTTTGCACATGTTCTAAAGTAATAATAATATAATATATATATATATATATATATATATATATATATATACGAATTAATACCCCAACGTTCTTCATTATAATAGATACAATAGAATCGATTTTTGTCCTGTCACACTTAGGTGTTCAGATGATTTTGTTTTTCTTGCGTCTTAATGTAAGATACTCAATAGTAGGTACATCAATATGTATGTTGCCGTCATTTTAGACGGCCTATCGATATAGATATTTTGGCGTCGTTTTTGACTGCACAGTCTATTTCTCAAGACATATTCAAACAACATGATCAAATAAGAAACAATGAGTCATATACCTTACGAACTTGTTCAAATAAATGACACAACATGCATAGGGGGGATAGAAGTGTTTAAGCACTACAGGGATATATATTTGTGGAGAATCATGATTGCTTAGGTTTTTAATTCTTCAAGTTTCTGGTATTTGTTGAAGAATTATTTTATGAATATTAGTTTTTATTCTTATAATCCAGCCATGAAAAACTTATATCTCAATCTTCTCTAGCCATGGACACGTTATAAATTAAGAATTCAATTAAGTCTTCGAGTTAGCTTTTCAATATTTTCAACTCGTTAGAATCGCTGACCATACAAGGAATTGTCACTTGAAGCGAAACAAGTGAAAAAAACCGGAACGTGACAAGCCTGCAGAATAAGCCGAACCTCGAAGAGTTGTTTCAATCACTAACCAGAAAGGATGAGTGCGCGTGGTGGGGGCGAAGTCACACAGCTAAGCCATTGGTCGATTTCTTTGTCCAGAAAAAAATGTCTTTCTGATCCAATGACTGATTCAAACGTGCCAATATTATATAGAAAACCGTTGGAAGAACATAAAAATCTATAAACCCATTTGCACACAAACACGTAGATGCACACACATAGACACATACACACCCACACATACACATGCACACACACACACACACACGTCTGTGCGTATCAGTAAAATCACAACAGATGTTGCGCAGTTTGTCCTGGTTCAAATAATGCTCAATAAAAAATAATCCGTTTTGTTTTCCGCTTGTCATAGTGATGAACTTTTTCTCTCGCATAGTAGGTCCTATTTTGTTAAAAACAAAGAAATAATCCCCGAAATTCGATTTAATATCCAATTTCATATATGGCATTTAAAGCATGACAATTCCGAAGAAGCGACTGAGGGACTTAGATGCGGTTCTGGAGAAGAATATTATGCATATCGTGGACAGAACGTAAGAGCAACGAGGAAGTTTTACAGAGTAAACATTATGGTAACCGTATACTTATAATCGGAACAAGAAAGCTGACATCTCTCAGATACAAAATGCGGAAGAATACCTGGAAAACCTAAAATTCACTGGGTATTTTGAGGCGAGACGGACAGGACGAAACGGAAAAAAAACTAACTTTGAACTTTGCGTGAGTAGATCGGGGGAACATGAAGAATTATAGTAAAAAGTGAAATAAAGTTTAGAGTAAAAAGATTAGGAAGTTGTGGTGAGCCAGGATATCATGTATTCTGAAGGTACATACATGTGGTCCTACCGATGAATGTTAATAAAACCATGGAAAACAAATAGCTTTTAGGGAGAATAATAATTAGAGTAAACATATACTTACAATCAGAATGAGATAACTGACATCTCCAAGAAACATAATGACGAAAACTGCACGCAAAAACTTGAACTCACAAGAAAATCTTAAATCTGACTGCGGGAAAATCTTCTGCCAAGTCAGTCACGAACGCCCAAGCGTGTATCTCAGATGGCATTTAACTGAAATATTATGCAAAACGTAAATAATATTGTGATTAATAATAATACTAATATTAATAAGAATAAATACACGCTTTAATCAAAGAAATTCAACTATACCAATTTTTCTCATCGGAGTTTGAGTTTGATTTATATTTAACGGCATATCCAACTCTGTGGATTATTTAATGCCAAAAAGGTGGGGTTTTAACGTAACTTTATTTTATAATGTTCGGTTATAATAGAAAGTTTGATTTAGTCAGATCTTTCATGTTTGTTTTTATTCTTTTTTATTTTAGAAAACTGAAAATGTCTTCTGGTTTTGCATTCTACAATGTTTTGCAGATAATAATCTTCATTTTCCTTCAAAAGTGCGTTATGGTAATAATCATATTTTTCTTCAAAATTGATAATATTTTTCTTTCAAAAATGTATGTATTTCTAGAAAAGTCAATTTTTATACTTTTAAAGTGTTTTCACCCAACATCGGGGGTTAACTATTTGCCCATAGCTGGGACCCTAACAGGTGCTACCATTCCGGGTCAGAGTGGACCTGGGAACAACAGCAGTTAAGAGGTGGTTCCATGCTTCTCTCATTGGAACCATTTCTGTTTTCAATATATATATATATATATATATATATATATATATATATATATATATAATATCGCAATAAGGAAAGAATGAAGATGATTCAACCCTGTTTATATGATATCTCCCGGTAGCTGGCATGTGTACGGGTCGTATATATATAACACGCTAAAATTCGCCTCTGTTCCATGAGCTGATGGCTTACGTAGTAGGCACTTCGACTGACACCAAATCGGTCGAGTTTCGATTCTGGCTGGAAGCAAATGGCTATCTAGCTATACTGATGCTCTGTGATACAGTGAACCAGGTGCATGACTAAGAAATATATATATATATATATATAGTATTGTAACTAAGTTGTAGAACTCGTACGTTTTTTAACCTGTTGTTCATGCCTTTCATTTTATAAAGAATACTCGATACAAATGTAAAGCGTTATATATTTAGACTGTATATATATATATATATATATATATATATATTGATTGTTTAATACATAGCTTTTGGCCCTAATAGTGTTAGACCAGTACACATTTGTATTAAAAAGTGTTCAATACAATTACATTGTAGAACTTTTGAATATTTTCTATTTTTAAACTTGTTATAACGCTACCTAGTTTTCTACAATGAATGTTGTCTTCAGGCGATTTTTAATAAATAAAAATCGTCTGAAGACATCACTCATAGTAGACACCTACGTAACGTTATAACTCGTTTAATAAGGAATATATATATATATATATATATTTATGGCAACATCTCAGACCTCTCGACCACGAATAAACTTCAGTCCCAAAGAGGTTCTAATCGAGCCTATATAACACAATTTTCGATTCATCGCATTTGTTGACACTACATTTCAGAGCAGACATGGTTGTTGCGATGTTATATAATTGTGTTATATAGGCTTGATTATATATATATATATATATATATATATAATATCGTAACATATTATCTTTGTTATCTTTGATGGCCTGGACACATCGAATTAAGAAATGGCGTTAAGAAATAAGCCATGAAAAAAGCGACTTAAAGCGAAACGTTCTGGGGGAAACTGCTAATCAAATACCTAAAGAGTTTTTGTGAAAAGGTGGCAAAACTTCGAGAATGATGTTAAACATTGAAAAATCGCCGAGAGTACAGGCCCGGAAAATTATAGACAGACTCGGGATCCTTAAAGTACACTCCAAATAAAATAATGCAAGATAGCGTTGTGAGTATCCTAGGACTAAACCTGATCTCCTCTGTTATCGATACTCGACAGAAATATTTTTTTTTATCTTCAATTAATAACATTTATTTTTTGCAAATGATCTTTGACTGTACGTTATTAGAAGAAGGATATACGTTGTGGTGTAATGGATATAGACTTGCAGTAAGAAATCAGAGAGCCGAGTTCAAATTCCCAGTGGGTTCTTTGCATTCACTTACTCAAAAATATCTTTGGTATGTTAGGAATCTACTTTTTATACTCCTAGCTAAAACATCACTAAATAAATCCCGGACCAAACTAATAAAGCAACAACTATTAGACACAAATTTGACTTTATTCATCAACATAGTCTTCTTCTAGGGTGATACGCTGATTCCAACGTTTCTCTAACAATTCGATGCTTTCTTATAGAATGGTTTGTCTTACGCCTCAAAGTACGCCTCGGTTTCCGATATCGCTTCTTCATTAGAGCCAGATCTCTTTCCCTTGAACATTCTTTTGAGGTCTGAAAACAATCAATAGTCGCTGGGGGCCAGATTTTAAAAAATAGGGTGGATGCGCAAGCAATTCGTAGTGCAAGAATGTCGTTTTGCCATCGTTGTGATTGACTTTTGACACGGTGCATTGTCTTGGTGAAAGATTCCATTTTTTCTTCATTCATAGCCGGTTTTAGAGATTTCTGCCTTTAATCGCAACATAATACTATATAATATTCTCTATTGATGGTTCCTCCTTTCTCAAGGTAATCGATGAACAAAATACACTGTGCATCCCAAAATACGGAGGCCAAATCCTTGCCTGTTGAGGATTGCGTATTTGATCGCTTTGGACGCCTTCACATATTGCTCTCCATTCAGCTGATTACCGGCTTGAAAACGGAGTGAAGTGGTGGGTTTATTGACACATATTTATGCAAAAAACCCTTCTCGTGACATTGAATCAGTTGCAAACAACGCTTTGAATAGTCGACGCATTATTTTTGATCGACTGTTAGCAAACGAAACATCCATGTTGAAATTTACTATGAGCCAAAAGGAGTTTTTTTTTCGGATTTTTTTTTCTTTGGTGTTTTCTGGGACAACTGAAAAATTCAACATTTTTTTTTTAAGGAAGTAGTCCTGTTTATTAATACTTTGGTTAGCTTTTGAAATGTATGTTTCGCAATTCCAATACACATTCGAAATTTCTTGTCACAATTTACATATATTTGAATTCGCATACATCCAACAGCTCTTTGTTTATACAGCAACTGTTTCATTCAACAAAGAAGTTTAGGAGCCGGATATAATATCTCCCTAAAAATGCAAGACAATTGCTAACACATATGGTATCGTGCAAATAAAATAGACTTGTTTTAATTCTACATTGAGTGAGTGAGTAACTTAATCACCTACTATAATGGCTATGACGATATCTACGATAGCAAATTCTGTGACAGCTTCCAATTTCCAGTTCTTCAATAGGCGACCTTTAATAAAATTTGTGGGGGTTATTGTAACATTTAAGGACGAATTCTTTATTAGTTTCACTTTCAATTTTGTTTTCCGCAAATATTTTAAAAAAGAGAATGCCATACATTACACATTTGAGCAAACACTCACACTATCATTCTTGGTGATGATTTTTTTTAGTGAATCGATGTTGGGGTAGTAGAGGATGGATTGGGTCGTTATGGTATGTGTAGATTTTTTGGTGAGTGATTTGGGAATGGGTGTGTTTTTGAGGGATAATCATTTCAGAAGGGGGATTTAAAGATGATGTAATTGAAGAAGGAGCCATGATGTTTTTGCTAATATTGTACAGGTGTAGAGGCTCATCCCTTGTTCCCTGTTCAGGATGTGGTTTCCGGCTTTCTCTTTTCCATTCCTTTCACTTTTCTTTTTTTTTCTTTTTCTTTTTTTTTTTTTTGAATTGGAGTAGATAGACTAAACTATCGCCCGGTTCACACTCAACCCACGTCTATTGTACAGGTGTAGAGGCTCATCCCTTGTTCCCTGTTCAGGATGTGGTTTTCGGCTTTCTCTATTCCAAATCTTTTGACTCTCACGTAGCCCCTTGCACATCAGTGGCGTTACCGCCTTGCTCGGGGTGATATGATTAAAAAAAAAGAACGTAAACCTAGTCACTGGAGGAGAGTCAGACATTTACTTGAAAAAGTAAAAATTGAAAAAGAAAAATTTAACCAAGAAAGGAAAAAGTTATTGAAAATTTCATCAAAACAGAAATAAAACTTTTCACTAAATTCTCTAACAAAAATGTCTTTCCGTGTGGTCAGATGCTGGACACCCAGAGGAAACTTCAACGAGATTTTGATTCATGTTTGTTTTTTTATAAAGTGATTAGCCCATTACGTTTATTGTCACCGAGAGTGTGTTATTTATTTCCGTAACATTCCCACTTCTTTTTACGGTTAATTTTTTTTTTATTTAATAATATCAATTCTTCCTTCTTCTAGCGAGTTCGCCACGTTCGTGACTTTGTATATTTTCTGTTTCGGATCAATTTCCTGTTTTTTATTCGTTTCTTTGTTCTGGAAATCGTACTTATAAGTTTAACAAATTCAATCGAGAACGCATAAAAATCTTTCAATTCCAGTGAATTGTGTACCGTTATCTGATACTGTGGTATCTGGAATGTCATATTTTGTAAAAGAAATTCGTGTAAAACATTTACTGTCAACGAAGAAGTTGATTTTAGCATTTAGAAATTTTCTGCCACTTATAAAGCTATCTATTACCACAAAATATTGTGATCTGTTTAGACCTGTAAATTCTATATGCAGTCTTGACCATGGTGCGTCTTTGTTTAGCCAAGATAGAAATTTTGTGGTAGGAAATTTTGCCGCTAGAGAACAACCTCTACAGTCTTTAAATACATTTTCAATGTCTTGGTTCATTTTTTTCTAGTATACAAAGCTTCTCATAAAAGATTTAATTCTATTAATTCCCGGATGTCCACTGTGAAAGTCATTTAATATTCGCTCTTGTGCTATGCTAGGTATTATATCTCTTTGTGCAAATATCAGTACTCCGTCACATATCGAGTAAGCCTTCAAATTTGGATTACGTACGTACGTTCTTTTAGTTGTATTTTGTTTTTATTTTCGCAATAAACCTGTCTTTTCTGCGTTTTCTTTTTTTCCGGGTAACTGGTAATTTGTGTACTGTATGCCTAATATATTTTTAAAAATTTAATTTTACTACTTTTTTTTTCAATTTTTAGTGCAAAAAATACAGTGTACTCAAACGTTTTAGAATTTTTGGTATCTATCTTGAGCTTCTTTTTAAGAGTATTTTTTCAACAAATGCAGTGTTACCTAAAACTATTTTTTACCTACAGTCAGATGTAGGAAGAATTTTTCTTTGTTTCTGCATTTCAAAATGAGGCTTTTATTTAGGATTTATTTTTTCTACTGGAAACGTATAATCGCCAATTTGTATTCTAGGCATAGGTTACATACCTCTCAGTTGTTATCGTGAGCTGCTGCTGTTTATCTTATAAACCTTGTAATGTTTAGCGGTATTTGTTTTGTGTTACTAAATTTCTAAACATAATTAACCATCTAGGGCCATTCGTATCATATTTGATACAGTATTTCCCTATAAGGAAACATTTGGTATTTCCCTATAAGGATACATTTGGTATTCATTGACTGAGCAGTCAGTACTGCTTTCATTTGAAATTTATAAAATATTTCTCTCAAAAAATTTTTCAGGAAAATATTTCTTTCAAGGCTTGTTTTCGTACTGTATCAAATATGATACGAATGGCCCTAGAGGGTTAAAGATTTTTGGCTATTAAATGAAGTCATATATAAGTACTATATATTTTTAAGCACTTCTTTTTTATCCTATGAGGCTTTTTATTTTTTTATTTTGTATGCTGTTCCGTTTCTGGACACAAGGTAGAGTAATAAATTGTGACTCAGAGGAAGAAATGTTGGAGCCGAGTCCGAATTTCATTCGAGTTCATAACATTTAATTAAGTGCTAATAACTTTTGGAAAGGCATTAATTCAAATCAAAAGATATTCGTAAATAAGAAAATAGACTCGTTTTTATAGCCTTTGGTGATAACCTGTCTAGAAGAAAGAAAACTGAATTCAAAACTATATGAAAGCCCTGGGGAAGCGCGTACTATACAGCTAAGGAGAGGATGGACTCGATGTTCTCGACAACCGTTTAATATTTTATGTGGTATATATTTAGAAATATATATATATATATATATATATATAGTCAGCCTCAGACAGATCTGTTTCGCTGTATCACAGCTCATCAGTACAGTTAGACATACGATTGCTTCTAGCCAGAATTGAAAGCGGATCGAATTGACATTAGTCGGAGATTCTACTTCTGAGCTATGGGCTGACTTTAGCGTGTTATATACAATGTAAACACACGTCAGTAGCCGGGAGTTTTCAAACTGATTACAGAATGAACGATGCCTAGATGCGTGGCTAGCTACTGTTTTTTCTTCTATTCCTCCATATATATATATATATATATATATATATATATATATTGCATAAAAACGAAAGAACACATTAAAAACCCTCTGTTCACGCATTTACTTTTATATCACCTGAAGGGAAACAGTTTTGTTATGAAACATGAATATTTTTGTGTAGTGATATTATGTTTTTTATAAACCATTGTAATAACAAAATTACTATATATATATATATATATATATATATATATATATATAAGCTCGCATAATTTAGGAAATGATTTATTGAATTTTAATATGAACTATGACGCCTTCAAAATCTAAACATCGTTAATCAAATCGGAGTATCAGATTTACATGTATATATATTTATCTTTCAGAAGAAATCGAAAAGCTTTATTTCACAACGCTGCTCGTGCTGCTTAACTGGATTTCATTCATAACAATCTCATGAACATTGCCTGGAAATAATTTAAATGATTAGAAATTATTCCTGAACACACGAAGCATTGTTTGAAATGAAACAGAGACATGATAGCTATTGGCAAATATATAAAATAATATATCAATATCTTTTATATTACAAGTCCCAAAATCTATTAGGATCGCAGGGGCCCATTTGTGCAGCTTGTGTAGCAGTACACCTGCAACTATGATACGAAACTGCTCTCTTTTAATCGTACATAACACCCCTTTTTGACTTCCACCAATATGGCTGATGCTAACCGCCAGGAAAGTGTCTTATCACGCTTTCTCGGACTGGAATTTTCTGCTGACATGAAATGGAAAGAGTATATTGAATCAAGGATGTGCGTTCGGTTGCAGTGGATATCGGCCCGGAACGAGAAATCAGAGAGCCTGGTTCGAATTCCAGTTGAATTCGTCACATTCACTTAAGCAGAATACTTTTGATAAAGGTATTTATTTGTCTCTTTTCCTTTCATCTCTGGCTTAAATAGCAGAACAGATTGGGTTCTATAGCCTTGGTTGGCAGCCGGTCTACACTAGAAAGTAATGACAATCTACTACGGAAAAATATTCTTCCTAGTCAGTCATATCTCTTTCGAGACGTGATTGCCCAAGCATGTATCACGAATGGCAATTAACTGATTTATCTCTTGTCTTTTTAGCTATGAGTTGAATAACAGAACAGATTGGGTTCTATAGCCTTGGCTGACAACCAGTCTACTGTAGAAAGCAATGGTATCCTTGTGCGGGATAATCTTCTGCCTAGTCAGGCATGTCTCTTTCGAGACATGATCGCTTAAAGCGTGTATCACGTATGGCACTTAATTGATTGATATTGAATCAATTGCTAACTTTGCAGCTTAGAAAGTTGGTACACTGTTGTGCCAGACAATTTTTCTTGCTAGAATCTATGTTAGATATTTATAAGTCTAGTATTCGTCCTAGCTTTGAATATTGCTGCCACATCTGGTCTGGTGCTTTTTTTTATATATTTGGAAATTATCGATGAAATCCAAAGAGGAATCTGCAATGTTATCGGTTCTGACCTGGTATCTTGACAGCAGTTACGTTTCCAACCTTTTCCGTGTCTTTTCTACAAATACTTTCATGAGACAACTTCTTCAATGATACCTAAACTTTATGAATTTAAACGCATTACTAAATTGGCGGCAAGTTCTCATTGTTTTACAGTTGAAATGGTTAGATATAACTACACGTTCTGTACTAACAGTTTTTTCTATCACACTTTTCACTTGTGCAGCGCTCCTCTGGCTTTTTGCTTCCCTGTAAACGTTGATCTTTAAACATAGTTATCTTCTGTCTTCTTAATTCTACTTCAATTATTGTCTATAATAGATGTTTCTCTCATATTCTCTAACACGAAAAGAAAATAGTTAGCCTGATATAGACTCTCACAGGGCAGTGTTTAAACAGAAGACGGAAAGTACGACATAGATATCCGAAGATGATTTGGCATGGCAAAGGACTCATTCCAGAAGCTGAGGACAGTATTAAGAGACAGGAAAATTTCACTAGAAACAAGGAAACGATTACTGGATTGCTGTGTGATGTCTGTTCTTTAATATGGCAGTGAATGCTGGACAATCTCATCGAAGATGTAGGAAAAATTAGAAGCAACTGAAATGTGGATTTGCAGAAGGATGCTGCGGATATCATGGATCAATGTGAGCAATGGTGAGAGTTTGAAAAGGATGGAAAAGAAAAGGAAATTAATACTGAGCCTCTGGAAGAGACAGCTAAAGTTCCTGGGACATACAATGAGGATGGAGCGCTTAGAGGACCTAATAATAACAGGCCAGATAGAGGGAAGGAGAGATAAGGGAAAACAACGTGTAACGTACTTGACTTGCCTGAGAAGGTTAATAGCAGAACGGAGGTTATGTGGAGTAACAGGAGAAAGCGTGCTAAGAGACAGCAGGGATAGGGAGACGTGGAAGGCCATCATCACCTACGTCCTGAATAGACATTATACATTGAAGAAGAAAACTGCAGGCTGGTTATTTTTTACCTATACTCGCTTCTCTATAACTGAAAAAGTAAATATTTAATTCATTGCTGCAGGAAGATGGATTCTGTCTTTTCTATAGTTATTAGTACGAAGTGAGCAAAAAAGAACCCACCTATATTTGAACTCAACTTGATGATTTCATTTTCTACGACCCATAGCCGGTTCACTATCCCCAACAACCCGTGACGAGCCACAAGTTCAAAATATGTGACAACTACTAATAAATGAAACATATGTTAATGAATAACCAGCAAGTGTCTAAACTCTCTTTATATTCCTGCTTTTCCACAAGGATCTGACATTTCAACCTCCCTATACGGTCGGTGATTAAGTAGACAGACGTAATTAACTAATTAATTATACTTTAAAACTCCATTAATAACGTTTCGGAAATGCAATTAATAAGTACGCAGAGATGCTAACTCAATTGAGTCAGTTAATGTATAATATTTTGTTAGACAGTGGAATTGAAGGAGAAAAATATGCATCAACTCATTATGAAAAGTATGAATTCGAATACATTCTATTTTCCCTCCAATGGAAACGAAGCAAAGCAAGAATATGCATCTAGTTTGTTTGCTAAAAACTAAACTCATATTTCTTTACTCTCTCTCTCTTTCTCTCTCTCTTTCTCTCTCTCTCTCTCTCTCTCTTTCTCTCTCTCTCTCTCTCTCTCTAGACCTAGTGGCCATATCGCGATGTAACATGAGAGTTCAGCAACATCGAGACAATTAACTAACTAAATCCGTGGCCGCGATTTGCTTTAATGTCAGGTGTTGTGCAAATGGTGAAATGCAAAACAAAGCAGACTTCAAAATCGAAGAACCGATTTCGAATTTCCGTCGTGTTCATCATAGTCACATAGTCGCAAACACTGTTAGGACAGGTACAAATGCACCTCTCTCTCCTTAAGAAAGAAATTAATTAGTAGGACTTGTATCTTCACTAAGATATTTTTCTCAAGTTTTCTCATTTTCTCTATCTCACGCATAAACAATTTCTTCTTCTTCTTCTTCTTCTTCTTCTTCTTCTTCTTCTTCTTCTATCTACCCCATCCCTTCAGGACGTAGGCGATCATGGTTCTCCACGTCTTCCTATTCCTTGTGGCTCTTAGTATGTTTGCTCCTGTTACAACTTGCAACCCCCGTCCACCATCCACCTGATAAGGCCCTGCAAATATGTTATCCGCTGCCTCCCTCTGTTTCTTTTTCCTTCTATCTGGCCAGTCAGTATCAGGTTCTCCAAGCTCTCCTTCCTTATTGCATGTCCCAGGAACTTCAGTTGTCACTTCCTGATGCTCAGTATTAATTTCCATTTTGTTGTCTTTCTTTCTAGCAACTACATCTTTGGTTGCATGCTCAGTCCACGATATCCGCAGCATCGTTCTGTAGAACCACATTTTCGCTGCTTCAGGTTTTGTCTTCATTTTCGATGATATTATCCAGCATTCACTGCCGTATTGAAGAACTGGCATCACATAGCAATCCAGCACTGTTTTCTTTGTTTCTAGTTAAATTTTCCTGTGTGTTAGTATTTTGCTCAGCTTCTGGAACGCGTCCAATTCGTCTTCGTATCTCTGTGTCGCACTTTCCATTTCCTGTTAGAACACTTCCCAGGTATTTAAATTTTTGTACTTGCTTTATTCTGGTATCTCCCACCTGTATTTGGCATTTGGGTTGTACCTTTTGCTGATGACCATGCACTCAGTTTTCTTAAAGTTTATTTGGAGTCCTTTTTTGTTACCCTCCACCGCTATCTTCTGTAGGGGGTCTCGTAGTTTTCATGGTTATTCACGACATAAACAATACAATTTTTAAAAGAAATTATAGAATGGTTTTTATATCGGGCATTTTTATTCCTTCAAGGGCAAAAGCAGGATTTGATTCCTGGTGGAGAGAGCATTTTCTTTACTTTGATCTCTTGATTGCGCAGGCCTATACTCGTAATACACACGTTTTAAATGCAAAAATGGGCATCTATTTTAAGTACGAGTATCCGAGTATTCGTCTCTGAGGATTTTGTTTGGTGCATGTTAAGTATCTCTTTTTTTTAATTAATCCCCTATGAAACAATGTCTGGAGAACAAATAACTGAAATATATCTTTTATTATAAAATATTTAAAAACGGCTAATGTAATTCTTAGAAATAATTACTCACTTTAAGTAGTATTAATGCTGAAATACACCGTACACATACACCGTACACATACAACGTACACACACACCGTAGACACACACACACACACACACACAAAGTACTCCAATGTACATATGCATGGGCTTGGTGTATATATCAGCGAACAACTCCCTCCAACCAGGGTCACATCTCTTGAATCCCTGGATCATTCTTTCATGTGCTTCCGTCTCTCACTTCTAAGCTCGGTTAGCTAGTTTTTCTTCCTCTACCGCTTCCCCTCCTCCTCTGACTTTTCGGTACTTGATAGCATCTCTATCAATATCGACGAGGCCATTTCTTCTCACCCATCTGCCCATATATTTGTGTTTGGCGATTTTAACGCCCACCACACCAATTGGTTTAAAAACTCTTTCACCGAACTTGCTGGGATCCGCACCATGTATTTTTCAATAACCCAAGCTCTAACGCAAGTGGACTTCCCCACGCGTTTCTCTAATAAACTTAACAGAAGGGACTCCTTACGAGACCTCTGCTTTGCTTCCATTCCAGACTCCTGCACTACCAGGCAGCTCTGCCCCTCGGAAACTCTGACCACGCCGTAGTTTCCGTCAACATCTCAATCCACTCTTACTCTACCCAAGAAAACCAGACCAGTAGAATATCATACTGCTACCAGAGAGCAGACTGGGACTAGTTCCGAGACTTTCCTCTGCGACGTCCCCTGGAATAACGCTTTCGATCTTCCTGTCGAAGACTATGCGTCCGAGGTCTCCTCTTGGACATCGATGCTTTTATCCCGGCCAGGAAATTCCAGCTAAAATCAAATTCGTCCCCCTGGTTCTCACCCGCATGCTCGGCCGCCATTGCCCACCAGAACCATTTCTTCTGGCTCTATCGAAGCTGCTCGTCGAAACAAAACAGGCGTAATAAGCACGTAATAAGTGTAAAAAGTACTGAACGAAGCTAAAAGGGAGTTTGCTACCAGAATGAGGCAACGCATAGCATCCTCTAAGTTTGGCTCCAAAGATTACTGGCGACTCTTCAAAAGCGTGCTCAATAAGAGCAAGACTTCAATGCCCCCACTAATCAATGAATTTGAAGTTCTCACCTCCCCAGCGGACAAGGCTGAATGCTTTGCCCGTAGATTCTCCACCAATTCGACACTGAACTCGTTAGGAATACCTACCCCCGACTTCCCACCCAGAACAAAAGACTCAACTAAATAACGTCCACATTACACCCTCGCTGGTCTCCAAGATAATAGCACAACTTAACCCACACAAAGCGAGCGGCGGGGACGGAATCCCAATCATAGTACTGAAGAACTGTGCCCCAGAACTCTCCTCTGTCCTCTCTAAACTCTACAACCTCTGTCTATCTGCTTCCTGTTTTCCTGTTTGTTGGAAGTCCTCCTGTGTAGTTCCTATATTTATATTTATTCTGGCGAACCCTCAGACCCCACCAATTACTGCCCTATTAGTCTTTCCTTTTGATCTTCGGCAAAGTTTTCAAAGCCATTATCAACGCCGAGGTGATTCAGCATCTCACAGCCCACAGGCTTCTCTCTGACAAACAGTACGGGTCTACTGCTGATATGCTAACGACCATTATCGAGTACATATACCGGGCTCTTGACAAGAATGGCGAAGCCCGAACCGTTGCCATGGATATCTCCAAAGCGTTTGACAGGGTCTGGCACGCTGTCCTCTTATGCAAACTGCGGAGCTACGGTATAACTGGACATCTGTTTGACCTCATCCAGTCATTCCTTTCTAACCCGCACATTGAAGGGAGTATTAAATGGGCATGCCTCCCAAAAGTACCATACGAACGAGGGCGTCCCTCAAGGTTCTATCCTATGTCCAACGCTCTTTCTGATGTACATTAATGATCACCCCGACGCCATTAGATCCCAAGTAGGCAAAGTACGCCGATGACACCATAATCTACTCTCGCCTCGATCAAAAGCCCGGTGTGGGCGACAAAGTGAACCTCGCTGCCGAGCTTGAAAAGGGCCTCCAATCCGTAGTGGCCTGGGGTAGGAAATGGCTAGTAAATTTCAATGCTTCTAAAACAAAGCTGTTATCAACTAACCACCATAGACAATCGCATCTACCTCCCATTAGCATGGAACAGGCTTGCTTCCCAGAGAGTAAAACACTACGCCTCCTTGGCCTTACACTTTCGGCGGACCTCAAATGGAATGACTATATCAAATCCATCGCCAAAACTGCCGCTATGAAAGTAGGCTCTCTGTGCAGGGCCCGGAAGTTTTTCCCGCCTGAATCTATCCTGCACATATACAAATCTACCATCCTCCCATGTATTGAATACTGCTGCCATATCTGGTCGGGTGCCTCTGCTACTCTCCTTGGGCTTCTTGACAAAATACAAAGGAGAATCTGTAACGTGGTTGATACTGACTTGGCAGACCGGCTGCAACCACTCTCTCACCGGCGTGATGTGGCTTCCCTATGCCTCTTCTACAAGTACTTTCATGGCTTCTGCTCCGATGAACTTAGATCACTGGTGCCGCCTAAGCACGAATTTACACGAGATACTAGATTAGAAACTAGGTCCCACCCTTTTACAGTTTAACAGATAAGATGTAACCGTAAATTCTACTCCAACAGCTTCTTATCTCTCGCTTCCCGCCTGTGGAATTCCCTTCTCAAGTCTGCTTTCCTGACAGCTACAATCTCCAGGTGTTTAAATGTAGGGTCAATAGACACCTCCTATTACACTAACTCCCAATTATTCTCAGAACACTCATTTACCCAACCCTCATTCTCGGTATCCTTACCCGCCTATCACCCACCCTCTGACATTTCCTATATTTAACCATTCTCGGTATCCCTACCCGCCTATCACCCACCCTCTGACATTTCCTATATTTAATCATCCTTTCTCCACTCTATGTAGCCCCCTGCGGAGTAGTGGCAGTGGCATGCCTTGCTCGGGGTGAAACGCTTATTAAAAAAAAAATACACACAGAAACGAAATCAAACCAAACACTAAAAAGAAAAATATAAACTGTTTCAACTCACCTTACACCGCAATAGAAAAAAAAATCAGAAAATATTTGTCAACATAATAGAAAACTAATTCTCTAAACACAACAAACTATCAAAAATGTCGAATAAAAGGCACAGTCAAAATCAGTTACAGCTGCTTGATCAACATGGATAAAATCATAACCAAACAAAATAAGAAAATACTCAACAAAATCAACAACAACTTACAATACAATGCCAATCAAATGTTACTACAGAAAGTAAAATAACTGTCCATGTAACAATAAATGTCTAACCGACAACATAAGATGTGTAGCCACCCTGATAAAAAACATTAACACAAACGAAAAGATTTATATAGGAGTAATAGAAACAACTTACAAAAAAGATGCAACAATCACAAAATATCATTCAATACAGAAAGATAAGAAAATACAAGACTATCGAAATATATATAGAACGAAAAATAAAAGAACATTGCCACCAAAATGAAATCGGAAATCGTAAAAAGACTCCCACCTCACAAGAGAAGCTGTAAAAACTTGTAGTAAAAAGTTGCAGTAATTAGCATTAATAGAAAAATATTAAAAGAAAAACAAGAAATAATGAAAAAATGTTGACATTCAAACGGATATATACTTTGCTACCCATTCACGCACGCTGAAAGAAAACTAATACAATAAGATGCACTAAAAATACCTCAAACATCTAATAATATTATGACACTAAAAAGAAGTCAGCACAACAAAAGCAATTAATCATCCGTAGCGCGGATTGAGATGTTGACGGAGACTACGGCGTGGACAGAGTTTCCGAGGGGGCAGAGTTGCAGGAGTCTGGGATGGAGGTAAAGCAAAGTTCAAGTAAAGAGTCCCTTCCGTTAGGGTTATTAGAGAAACGCGTGGGGAAGTCCACCACTTGCGTTAGAGCTTGGGTTATTGAAAAATACATGGTGCGGATCCCAACAAGGTCGGTGGCTGAGTTTTCAAGCAACTTGGTGTGGTGGGCGTTAAAATCGCCAAACACAAATATATGGGCAGATGGGTGAGAAGAAATGGCCCTGTCGATATTAGTAGAGATGCAATCAATTACCGTACAGTCAGAGGAGGGGGAGCGGTAGAGGAAGAAGAGATAGCTAACAGAGCTTAGAAGCGAGAGACGGAAGCACTTGAAAGAATGATCCAGGGAATCAAGAGATGTGACCCTGGTTGCAGGGAAGTTGTTCGCTGACATATACACCAAGCCCATGCATATGGACATTGGAGTCTTTCCTGAAGAGGGGAAGGTAACCAGGAACGAACAGCTCCGAAGAGGGGATAGAAGGGTCAAGGTTAGTCTCACATATAGCTAAGATATCGGGTGAGTTAGTTAGAATGAATGATTCTACACTATTAAAGTTACTGCGAATACCTCATATATTTGTGAAGGAAACGCTGATAGGTTCGAGTCTGTTTTAGTATCCACTGTTCCTTAGTGCTTATTGGCATGTTTCTTTGTTTCCGTTAAATATTTTAATGTTACTGGAGTTCGTTAATAATCTTATGCTTATAGATATGGGTATACATTTGAATATATTGGGAGTGGAATTTTTGTTGTTTAACTTGAGTTTTATGTATGAGAAATTTACTACTTTACAATGTTTTTATGTCAATTACGTAATTCTAGAGTTTTGAAGTATTTTATGTTTGTTGTTAATATTTTCCTTATTTATGCGATAGCAGTTTCATAAAATTATTATACCATCGTCTCTGTATATACCTGTATCTTTTGTGTTGATAATTTTTGCTTGCTTGTTGACGTCGTAGTTTCCCATTTTTACGTCATAGTTTTAGTAATTATTGATATTGTTGTTGGTGTTGCGCTTTTTTGTACAATATAGACTTTCTACAGTGTCTGATAATATTTAGGTTTACTTCTCGAATGTTGATATATTGTTTTGCCAGAATTAGTGCGTTATTTAGTGTCTGTTGATGAGTGGGGAGAAATATTTTATATATAATGTCACAAATGGCTATTCCACTTTATTGGTGATTTTGCTGAACTAGTTGATTATATCTTTTGTGTTTTTCATTTAATTATTTTTAGCATTCACCTTGTTTATTAGCATATTTCCTCTCATATTTTCTTGCGTATTATTCCGATATTCGATTTTATGTGGTTAAAAAATCTGCATTCTGATTTTTTACAAAATCATTTCACCCCAAGCAAGGTAGTACTGCCACTGATGTGCAAGGGAGCTACATAAGAGACTTAAAGTTTTAGGCAGGAGGAGAGTGAAAAGAAAGGTGAACCAGCCACAGTGAGTGAAAGAGAAAGGGCAAGAGAATGATGTGAACACAAGGGTGAAGACAGTTGCGTAGGTAGGGAGAAAGAAAACAAACAAGATACACGGTGTGATATCGAGAAGTGTATAAGAGTTAGGAATTAACTTTGCATTTTAATTCCTGGAGGTTGTAGACGCCAGGAAAGCAAGTACATGGAAAGAAGTTCCACAGGCGGGAAGTGAGAGAAAAGAAGCTAACGTAGTAGAATTGGCGGTTGCATTTGTTAGGTTTAAATGTAAAAGAGTAGAACCTTGTTGCCAGTCTGGTTGCCCGAGTAAATTCTTGTGCAGGTGTCACCAGTGACCTAAGTTCGTCAGAGCAGAAGGCATGAACATATGTGTTGTCTTATACTCCTTTAGTTTAACGAATGATTCTACTTTTGATAGCTGTTTGACCCTGTTATCTAACGGCTATGATTTTTTCTTCATTGTTCTTGTTGTTTTCTATATTAGTGCGGCTGCTTTTATAGGTTTTGCTAATATTTTTTTCAACCAGTGTTTTTTAGTCGTTGATGTTCATTTTGTAGATTTTTATAGATTTGTCAGCTTGTATATTTGACTTTTCTGATTAAAAGATTTTGGTCTTTTTCTAATTGAGTTTTGGGTTTTGTTGTTTATTTTTATTATTTTTATTTTGTTTGTTATAATTATGATGTCGTTTTCAAATGTGATAAATTCACTCAGCTGTAGTGGGCAAGTTGTTGTCGTTACGTTATTTTTTTCTTTGTTGAGAAAGTCAAATATTTCCATCTTATGCATTTTATAAAATCTTCCATTTTTTCAGTGTGCTTGATTTTGTGATTGCGCATGTTCTGTAGGTTTTATCTTTAGTGATTAATTGAATTGTATTTTTCTATGCTGTTTTCTGATTGTCGGTTTATAGCAGCAAGTATATATTCAACTTTAATATTTAAAACACACACTCACGCATATATATATATATATATATATATATATATATATCCTCGCGATGACATCACTCACGACACCCTCTAGCGCCTCCATTACGATGCGTATGTTTGAATTTATATATATATATATATATATATATATATATATGAGTTAAATATCAAATATAAATCAAATATGGATCGCAATCCGAGAGGATGAAAATATAAAGAACAAATGGGAAATGTATATGAAACTAACATGTCTCACTTTTATTAAATCGTCGTCAGAGTTTGGGAGAATATAGATTTCAATCTCAGACGAAGTTTTAATAAAAGATCAACAACTTAGATTCATATAGGTTACCCATTTGTTATTTATCTTATATATATATATATATATATATATATATATATACCAGTCAGTTTTGTGGCATACGTGAAACACGCTTGGGCTATCATGTCTCTCTCGAGACATGACTAACTGGACAGAAGATTATCCCGCAGTAGGTTGCCTTTGCTTTCTGCGGTAGATTGGTTGCCTGCCAAGGCTCTAGAACCGAATCTGTCCTGTTATTTAACCCATAACTGGAGGGAAGAGACGGATTAATACCTTTCTCAAGAGTATGAAGTGAATGCAATGAATTCAACTGGAATTCGAACTTGGGTCGCCGATTTCTCGTTCCGAGTCGTTATCCACTGTACAACAACGTACATATATATATATGTATTGGGTTAAACAATATTGACATCATTTTACTAACCCGAGGGACCTTTCGGCCAACATTTTTCAAAGGTATTCGTCGGAGTTATTATGAATAATAAAGAAGGACAAAGAAAAACAACAAAAGTTTTACTTACAAAACGGGGAAAAGAAGGTGCTCGTCTAAAAGCAAATTTTAATCAAATAATTAAAATGTAATGCAGGAGGGTTAAATACACAGCTCCATAAGAGTGATAAAATAGAATAAATATAACACTCACAGACACTCTAGTAGTTGTAAGGAGCGAATAAATCGCTCTTTCTTTCGTTTTGTAAGTAAAACCTTAGTTGTCTTTCCTTTTCCTGCTTCTAGCTCTCTCCCCACCCCTGTATAACCTTCCCTTTCTCTCCACCTATGTATCTGTCATCGCACCTGCTTTCTCAGCTTTCTATTGTTCCTTTCTAACTAGTTTGTACTCCTCACTCTTTTCTAATTAATCTTTTTACATTTATGTAGCCCCCTGCACATCAGTGGCGTTTCCGCCTTGCTCGGGGTGAAATGATTAAAAAAAAAAATATATATATAATAACGCCAACGAATACCTTTGACAAGTGTTGGTCGAAAGGTTCCTCAGGTTAGTAAAATGACTTTAATATTGTTTAAAGCAATTTTTTGTTTCTGTGGGTACAAATCTTTGTTTATATATATATATATATATATATATATATATATATATATATATATACGAATAATAACATGTTATGGTAATTTAGCCTTGCACACATGAACTCTTCCAAACTATAAATAAGCAGCAGTTTCGACATGTCTAGCCTTGCAGATACCTCTGACAGCCGAACCAATAGAGTCACACTGGTGACTTTCTCATGTTGTATCTCTTTGTACTACTGTTCCTTGTTAATATATTCAACTCTATTCTGTTTTTATGTCTTTATATTTGGCCCCTATCCCGGGCTACAACAACTTAGTGATAAGGACTCTTAAGGGCCGTTGAGGACCCAACAAATGACTGCGTTGAAATTGTCAATATTGCTTCAGCAGTGGGCGCAGAAAAATTTAAATTTTTTCACACTTGTTTTATTCAACAGTACTTGGCAATCCACAAAAAGAAGCCGAACGAAAAGAAAGTGTAACTAACTTTCATTAAACTTGAATAAAGCTAAAGTACGAGGAATTCATATTTTCGAGAGAGAAAAAAAAACCCATCGCGATTTCCTAGTTGAATAAGAAATGTTTCTTTTACTCAGTTAATTTTTATTTCGGTTTTCTAAACTTATTTGTTTTTAAATTCAATTTAATCTTAATGAAAACAAAACAAATAACAACAAAAAAAAACACACAGTTAAACAGAGATGAATTTAATTCCGCCATGCTCGAATTTCTTAAGTTCCAACTTGAACAACAAAACCGACGAGAACTTTAATGACAAGAGAAACGACTTGAAATGTTAAAGTAAGCTGAAAAACAAAAATGCTGGAATTTCAACAACAAACAGAAATAAGACATCAAAAATTTGAAGAAATTCTACTTTAAACTTAGAACCAGCAAAGAAACTTGATTTTACCGGAAAACAGGTGTCAAATTAGTGAAAACAAAAATGCGTTCTCACAAAACACGATCTGGGGCACAATAGACACTTTTACACATTCTCCAGACGAGGATATATCTTTCGCCTCCTATTTTAGAAGATTCGAGGATTTCTACGCCACTGATTGCATAAATTCGTCTGACTCGAAGAAAGTTTACCTTCTTCAAAACTCGGCACCACAGAACACATAAAATTTGTGCACTATATTTTACCCCGTAAAACAAGCAAATTGACATTTACTAAAGCGATTAAACTTCTTACATAATTTTAAGTCCGAAAACTTCACTGTTTCGTAAGAGATGGAAATGTATGAATTTAACCATAAATGATAAGTGAAAAATACACTACATTCGCGTCGGTCGTGAACAAGCATTTGCGACGATATCAAACTGTTAGAATTAAATGCTAATAATTTCAGTCTCTGACATTGGTTCAGGGATTCGTTTCAGCTAAAGACACTGAAATTAAACGTAGAGTTCTGAATAAATTGAAAAATGTGCCAAACTTTACTCGCCAACAAACAGCAGAAGATTGTTAGAGATTCGTAAGTGTACGCCAAGATTCGAAAAATATCTAGGAATCTGGCATAGCTCACATAAGAAATGTACGCTAAAAAACCCCAAAAAAACAAAAACAAGAAAACAATTTAATTCTCCTCTAAATCAAACAAAAAAAAAGTCAACTTCCCGGAATAGCCCATGTTACGCTTGTGGGTAATTACATTGTTAGAAGGACTGCCTTTACCGGAATAAAAAGTACCTAATTCGTAACTGTCTAGGCTACAAGAGCTCATATTGTCGAGCGAGAAAAATGTTAATAGTTGCGTAAAATCACAAAATCAGATGATCAAGACGTGTTAAACATTAAGAAATACTTGCAAGTACAAATCCAAAATAAAAATATTAAACTACATTTGGATTCTGGTTCAGATTTAACAATCATAAACCTTTGAAAAAAATTAAGAAAATGGCAAGGTCCGTGACAGGGAAAAAAATAAGATTTACTGAAAAAATTATCACTAGTTAAACTTTTCAAGGAAGGACATTAAAGATAAATACGTTTGTATTAAAGAATGCAGAAAATTCATTCGGAACTGACTGGATGGAGTGATTTAAGCTGTGGGACATGTCAATTAACTATTTGCCAAAAACTCCAAAACCTGACCACCGAGACAGATAATTTAATGCAAAATTTAAAAGAAACTTTTCCGGAAGTTTTTTTTATCTGGGGGCCTGGGTCGGCGAAATGAGATAACGACAAATTTAGAGTTAAAAGAGAATATCCTGTCCGTTTTTAGGAAAAAAAAACGAAATGTGCCTTTTGCCTGTTTACCAAAAATAAACGAAGAACTCGACAGACTCGAATGAACCGGTGTCTTGTTGAAAATTGTGTACGAGCAATGGGTTTCAATTAGTCTCTATGTGAAAAAGAATCAAATGAGAATTCAGGTCTGCGCCGATTTCACGACGTGGCTTAATGCGGCACTCAAAACTATCATTATTCTTAATCTAGAACTGAAGAAATTTTCGCGAAACTAAATGAAAGGAAATTGTTTTAAAAAATCGATCACAGTGACTCGTATCATCAAATACCGGTGGAGGGAGAATGTTCTAATTTGCTCAAACACGCATCGTCGGTTGTACAAGTTCGAACGTCTACCATTTTGGGAAAAGGTTGCACCTGCA
Source organism: Ascarosepion bandense (assembly GCA_037127315.1). Lineage (NCBI taxonomy): Eukaryota > Metazoa > Mollusca > Cephalopoda > Sepiida > Sepiidae > Ascarosepion > Ascarosepion bandense. The sequence goes on from JBBBDQ010000465.1 coordinate 352,960, forward strand.
ATTTTCCAACAAGTAATGGACACTATGCTGAGGGACTTTGACTTCGAGGTTGCATATTTGGATGACATATTAACAATAAGTCAAAATGTAAAATAGCATAAGGAACATGTCATTAATTCTTCTCAAGAATTCCAGGAGTACTGGTTCAAATTAAAAGAATACAAATGCTATTTTTTAAGTAGAGGATTAAATACTTAGACACATTATCGATAAAGAGGGCATAAGACCAGATCCAGAACAGGTTACAGCAATCAAGGATATGCCAGCTCTCGAAAATGTTTTTACATTTATAAAGTTTCTTAAGACTGGCAAACAATTACCAGGCGTTCATACCGAATATGCCCAACTTACATGCTCAGTTAAACGAACTTTTGAAAAAAGGCAAAGCCTGGGTGTGGATACCTGAAGGTCAGGAAGAATTCGTCAAAATAAAGGAAGTCTTGACGTCGGATTTTCGGTGACAATCGGTGACAAATATGTATTTTGTGTGCACAATATTAAAAGAAAGTAATAAATTAATAACAGAATAGGAAAAAATATAATCGCACTCAGATTGCATTAAGTTGCCAGCTGCCATTCCTTCTGCTTGCAGACAGAAAGCTATCTAGACCTAATGTATATTATCTTTAATATTACTAAATGATAACTTACAATTATACATGTAAGTCTGAACCTGGATAGATACGTCGAAGTATTCAAAGCTAGAATATAATGATGTTACAGACGAGAATAAAATAATGAAAGCTAAGTTTCGTCATGGGAGAGATTCTCTGATTTGAATATGCTGATTAATATGTCAGTTTCAGCGATTGCTGAACATTTAAGTAATTATTCGCTGTCTGCTCTGTCGTTTACCAGCAATTACTATTATCGGTAGCGTGGACTCTCTTGAAAATATAAGAGACATTATACATGAGTTCAAATGAGCCTTCCCTCAGTATGTAGACGGAATCACCTCTGGGACTTAATTCAATTGGAATGTGATTATATTTTTCCTCTGCTGATTCCTTGTCTGTTTTTAATTTATTGATTATTTAAACTGTACGCAAACAATTTATACCTTTGTCCTCGATTGGCTCTGAAGACTAGGAATCGAAAAGCAATTAGATTTTTTATTATTTTCTCGTTTTTGTTGTGATGTTGTGGCCTGGTTAGGGGCCAGAAATAAAGACACAAAGACGAAATTTTGTTAAACAAATATATTAACAAGGGACAGTAGAGTAGTACAAACATATACAACAAGAGAAGATCACCAGTGTGACTGTATTGATACAACTGTCAGAGAGAGAGAGAGAGAGAGAGAGAGAGAGAGAGAGAGAGAGATCATTTATAGTTTGAAAGAGTTGCATAGATAAATTACCATAACACCCACTTTCTAAGTATCAATTCTGCAGGAGTCTTAAATATTTTTTTTTTTACTTAACGGCGTGAAAATCCATTATTTTCCTTTTCCTTATTCAACAGCGCTGTTCTGATGCGGCTTGTGCTGTTGGCATGTCAAAAATATCGTAAATCACATCCATTAATGCCTTCTTTTCAGGAGGACTACTACTATCAGCATTGTCCGAGATGCGTTTTCTGATTTGACTTAAATATCTTTTGTGAGTAAACTGAGGACCTTTAATTATGTAGAACCATATTTCCTACTCTCTTCTCAGTTGTATAATTTCCCAGAAAGATTTATACCCAAATATCCGGAAAAAAATTCTCTCGTTTCGTATGTACCTTGTTTGTTCGTCCAGGTTTTGTTTGTTTGGGAAGTAGCTTGTCGAACGTGGACCTGATTTTCCGCGCAAAAATTACCTCTGATGATGGTGTGCTGTCGTTGGGCATGATTCTATACGCCTGAAGGAACTGTGGTAGGGCTTTTTCTGTGGGTTTGCCCATAACTTTCTGCAGAGGTCTTTTCAGCGTGTTAGCGAAACGCTCGGCCTGTCTGTTGGTCCTTGGGTAATATGGAACGATCGTTTCACAAAAAATTGTGTTCCATTTTCTGACACTAAACAATCGACTACCGAACAGTTCGTGTAAGAAATTGATAGTTCCGTAGCGGGATTTGTACATCCAAGAACTTCGGTCCAATCAGAAAAACTATTTACTACTATAAGATAGTAGAATCTGTCTGGTGGGTCTGCAAAATCTACATGAATCCGAAACCACGATCGGTCTGTTTTGGGTTAAGAACTATATTTGATTAGAGATACTTTCGCTGCAAAGGCACTGATTTTACAAAAATTTACGATGTTTTCCATATCCTTATCCGTGCTCGGCCAGTATACATAACTGTACATAAGGCTTTTTATGTGCGTTTCGGTACAGTGGATATCGGCTCGGAACGAGAAACCGTGAGCCGAGTTCGAATTCCAGTTGAATCTATTGTATTCACTTACGCGCAAATACCCTTGGGAAAGGTATTAATCCGTCTCTTCCTTCCATTTATGGGTCAAATAGCAGGACAGACTGGGTTCTATAGCCTTGGTCAGCAACCAGTCTACCGCAGAAAGCAATGGCAACCTACTGCGGGATAATCTTCTGCCCAGTCGGTCATGTCTATTTCGAGACATGATCGCCCAAGCGTGTATCACGTATGGCACTTAACTGACTGTATATCTGGGTGACCGGCATGGAAACCTTTCAGAATGCTTATTTTAGTGTTGCTTAGTATATAGCTTAATTTGTCTCATAGCGAGAAAAAATCATAAGTCTGATGGTTCTTTTCACAAAGTTTGGTTTGCCTGATAAACTCATCGTTTAGATCTTCTTTGATTTGGTCGAGAGTTGCAAGAGTTTATTTTATGATGATTTGCCGTTAAGAGTCTCAAATGAACATGCCATTTTGTCTTTAAAACATTTATTTTGACATGCTGTTTTACCATTAACACTTTCATTTAGACGTGCCGTTTACTTGAAAACATTTATTTAGATATGCTGTTTTGCCATTAACAATTTCAAATAGACATGCCATTTTATCTTTAAAAACATTATTTTAAAATGTCATTTTACCTTTAATACCTTCATTTAAACATACCGTTTTACCTTTAAAACACTTATTTTGACATGTTGTTTAGGCATTAACAGTTTTAAATGGACATACCATTTTATCTTTAAAAACCTTAGTTTAATATGCCGTTTTGTCATTAAAACTTTCATTTAGACATGCCGTTTTACCTTTAAAACCTTTATTTTAACATGCCGTTTTACCTTTAAAACCTTTATTTTAACATGCCGTTTTACCTTTAAAACCTTTATTTTAACATGCCGTTTTACCTTTAAAACCTTTATTTTAACATGCCGTTTTACCTTTAAAACCTTTATTTTAACATGCCGTTTTACCTTTAAAACCTTTATTTTAACATGCCGTTTTTTCATAAACATTTTTATTTGGACATGCCATTTTTCATTTAAATCATATTTTTGACATGGCGTTTTGCTATTACCATATTTCGACATGACATTTTAAATTTAAAAACAATTTAGCATCGAACAAAACATACAATAATAGATATAATTACAGACTGTAGAATTTTATGAAGTATGTTACATAAGAGAAAAAATCTCTTCTTCATTTAACATTTACAAATCAGCTAAAATTTACCATTTTATATCACCAATGATTTTGTCTTAATTTTTCTAAAATACAGAAAATCCTTTGGGAGAGTTATTATGAAAACCACATCAACTTTAAATTTCCTTCTCACTGCAATTCGCATTTTTAATAAATAACCTCGACCTACAAAGACTCACCGTACGCACACAAATATTACCATTCTAATTTGTTTTTTTTCTTTAGTGAAAATTATTCTTCCTTATACAATTCCATTCGCGTTATTTTGGTTGAGTTAGATCAGAATGAAGAGGTGATAAATGTATACAGGGGAAGGGCTAGATGTCCAGTCAAGCCCTCTGTTCTTCCTGGTCTTGGCTGTTCGTGACTTTCTCGGCCATACATCAAGCCAAACGGCGCCGATTGTTGAAATTTCTTCGCACGGTGCCAAGCCTGCCGTTTTTGTCTATCAATCGTCTGGCGTTGTGCACTATTGACGAATGACGGTAGTCATGACTGGAAAGGAAATATGAGTAAAAATAGTGTTCAGGAACGTGCAATAACATTGGGGTTATAACGGCTGGGTAGGGGCATCGATGAGTTTAATTTGCAAGTGGCAGCGATCAATGACTGGTGGGCTTTTTTTTCAAGGTCCACGTTGATAAAACTTGCCCAGAAGCAATTTATTTTCCAATTAGCCTGGTGTTCTACTGTGAGTGTCCCTGCTGGAATTCTTGTTATTTTTAATTTTTTATATTTAGTAAAGTACTAAAATATAAAAGATTTACAACCGGAATAATATCATCATCTTTGTTTTTATTATTAATCCAGCAAGTATAATGTCCTGCTTTCTGACAACTGATGACTGTGCCGCTGTATTTAATCTGCTGGATAATTTTATCTCGTTCAGATGGCCACATCTAAGAATATCGTTTCTTAATTTTTTGTCCAGTCAAGTTCATCTTAGATTTCTGTACACTGCATCAAGGAATCTGCTACTTACCTCAGGGATTGAATTTTATTAATTATATAAACCAAAGCTTGAATCCACAAGATATTGCTGATTTCTGCTGATCGCGTTGGGAAATTAATGTTTAAATGCTCAGTGGGCCCCACCACCGATAATCGTTCAGACTGAAAGCAAATTAAATAAAATGAAGTTAAACAAAAATAATTTGATGATCTCAGTTCAAGATGCATACATAATAATCTTTTACCTAAATAACTGAAAAATCTATCTATCTATCTATCTATCTATCTATCTATCTAAACAAAACAAAACAAAACGGATTTTCAGAGAAAAAATGTACTCGAAATGTTAAAATTTATTTAGTAATCTATATTTGTACAGAGAAATAAAATTACGCGTTCTTTTATTAATGTTGCCCTAACAAATATATGATGATTTATATGTTTATGTATATATGTACGTGTATACATATATATATGTATGCGTATATGTATACATATATATATATGAATTTATATCTATGTATGTGTATATATATATACATGTGCATATATATATCTGAATTTATAGATGTATATATATATACATACATACTTGTACACACCCACACACAGACACATACACACATTATGTATATATATACTAAAGCTTACAAAATTGCAGTTACTGAGATTATATCTTTTACTTAATGCATCATTATGAGGTTTTTATTTAGGGTCGATCCATCTTTTTGTCTGTAGGCCATATATATATATATATATAATATCATTTTTTGCCAGTTTTTGGTCATAATGAATTTCGACTCGTATATAATTGCATTAAAAGTGCTCAATATATCTATAATGTCAACCCATTTGGACATTTTTCTTTTCGAAATCAGTTTTTTTTCACAACTTTCCTTTCAACCCATTCTTAATTTATAATAACTTATTAACCAACCTTTTTATTTAAACGTAAATAAGAATTGGTATGAAGGTGCGATTGGAAGTTCAAAATCACCTGACATTTTCGAAATTATGAAGAGTTTTTAAGGATCTCAAACACCTTCATCCGGGTTTGTATGGTCCTAAAACATATTTTCTGGTCTGATTACATTCGATCATCAAATCTGATCTTTTTTTTTTTTTTGTAATGTTTGTTGTGTTGGAAATAATATTATCGTTAATTTTTCTACTGTCTGCTTTAAAGTTTGTCTTCTTTTTATTATACTCTATTATATATCATATATATATATATATATATATATATATATATATATGATATATATATATATATATATATATATATATATTCTTATAATCATATCGCCTCAAGCAAGGCATTTTACTGCCACTGTTTTGCAGGGGATTACATAATAGGAAAGTTATAAGAAAGAGTGACAGGTTATAAGGGATATCAGGAAGTAGGTAAGAAAAGGATGAGAATACTGATGAAAGTGGAGTAAACGGAGAAGGGAGCATGAGAGTGAGAAGATGCAGGTTAGTGAAATAGAGATGACTATTGACTTTACATTTAAATTCTTGATTATTGTAGCTGTCGGGAAAGCAAGTAAATGGAAGGGAATTCCACGGGCGGGAAGTGCGAGAAAAGAAGCTGAGGTGTAGAATTTGCGTTTACAATTTATTGGTTTCACAGTAAATGGGTGGGACCTAGTTGCTAATCATGTGGCTCGAGTAAATTTATATATATATACATATATATATATATATATATATATATATATATATATGTGTGTGTGTGTGTGTGTGTGTGTGTGTGTGTGTGCGTGTGTGTGTGTGTAATATACTTTCTAGCCTGATCTACACAGGTAGGTGATTGATGACCGAAGCAGCAACTTCTAACTTAAAAATAATCCCTTCATGTTTTTACAGTTAACTTCTGATTTGCTGCTACGCCACTTTAAAGCACCGGTTACCGTAACATCAACCCACCATTAACCAACGTTGAGACTTCAGTACCTTGATAGAAAACCGCTTGTTAATACTAGATGAAGTAAACTTGGTTATGTGTCGTATGTATATAGATATATTTTAGGAAAATTTTGATTATATATATGTAATTTTGAAATTTCAGTCATTTTAAATTTCTAGTCGTGCTGTACGTTTAAAAATAATAAAAACTTTAGAAAATTAGTTGTTATAAAACACTTGAAGATACTGTAAGTTTGAAAGCAAGGTTGTGTAAACAACTGGCTTCCAAATGGTAAATACTCAAACGCTGTATATCATACAATATCTATGCATTTAGCACATTTTAATACAAATGTATACGGGTGTAATCTAATTATGACCAAAAACTAGATAACAATAATTATGTATACGATTAAAAAATATATATATTAGACCAGGACAAGGTGCATTGAAAAGTGGCCATTATATATATTAAGTAATATGTAAAGTTTGAATTAAACTCGATATAGCACCGCTCAATTTAATTAGTTACTGCTTCGTCACGGGGGCTCGTGGTACAGTTGGTATGGCGTTTGCTTAATAAAGTAACTGTCTGGGCTTCAATTTCTGGTAGTCGCTGTGCACTGCTGGTGAGTCCCAAATATTGGACGAAACGGCCGTCCAGTGCTTTCTGTATTCTGTTGAGGTTTAATAAAATCTCGATGAATTACTTACTTAATATTTTCAATTTCCCATCTTTGTGTGTGTGTGTGTGTGTGTGTGTGTATGTGTAATGGAGAGCTTTTAATATTTTAATTCAGAATTCAGCCGATTAGTATAAAATTATAATGCTTAGAGACAAACACTGATTTTCCACAATTTTCTGATATGGAAACATTTTTGGCGAGCAGGTTGTTATCATAAATTGTTTGATATTAACAGATAGCGTTAATAGAATTAGTGTATAAGGATTTTTCACTCAATTGAGCAGTGTTGTTTCCGTCATGCCGACATCTAAGTTTCGTGAAATCTTAATTATGATGTCTTCACACTTTGGGGATTTTGTTTATTCTGCTTAATTACGTGCGAGTACACACACACAGACAAACACACACACACACACATACACACACACACACACACACACACACACACACACATATATATATATATATATATATATATGATAAAAGTATAATTTTCAATTTATGACATAATTATGGGTGTTTTATATCAGACAGAACGTATGCAATTGTAACAATGGAACTTGAAGTTAACACCAATCAGAGAATGGCATTTAGGTTAATATATGTCAGTGTAATTTTCGTTTTTGCATATTTTAAGCAATAATTCATACATCGCACCATGTATATATATATATATATATATATATATATATATATATATATATATAGATAGATAGATAGATAGATAGATAGATAGATAGATAGATAGATGTGTATAATTATATTTAAAATTTGTGTAATTCGGCAGCAATTTTTCTTTTGATATATCAGATTAAATAAATTGCAAACATTGCGTCTACTTATTTTTAATAAAATCCGTTCATACTCACGGATAATCTTTGGCGTATTATAATTGAAAGATATCAGAAATGAGCTATAACGTTGGTAGATGTTATTATCATTCATTTCTGAAGGTACCCAAGTACTTTCAATCCCTTTCCGAAATCATCTTCAGTGGTGTGAGTTGTGGTAACAAAAAATTACCACAAAACTGTGTTGCTACAAATTACTGTAATTTTTTTCCTGCTTCAAAGATAACGGTTGACAAAGATAACGGTTGACAAATTGCTAGCGTTCATTAGAACATGAAAATTATTCAAAATTGATTTTTGTTATATGTTGTAATGTCATGGTCATGCACGTGTTAAAGCATGAAAAATAATTTTAGGACATGACTACAGTATTCATAGCTGATTCTATTAATTTACGGCTTAAGTGTTTTAATGAAAATTGCCTCGAAAATCTGTAGTTTGCCTTTGTTGTTTTTCTTGGTGTAGGATATTTTTATTAGGAATAAGCATACAGAATGTTTACAATTTATTAATATATATATATATATATATATATATATATATATATATGTCGGATTAAATATTACTAGAAGGTGGTGTCATATTGCAATTCATTTTTGTGGGAGTGCTGTGGTTACATTTGGTGTATTATAAGCCCCGCCCACAGGTCAACTAAAAAATGGTCAGTCAATGTTAAATCGGTTCATGTGAAAAGGAAAAGGTTAGGAAAAAAGTTTATTTTCTTTACTTTTTCCTTCAGTTAATATCGAAATACAACATGCGATAACAGCACATCTCATCTTGTGATTCGGTTCAAGTGTGAAAACGCGTAGAATAATTCCGTGTGACGCTTTCTTGCGTATACAACTAAATTAGTGAACTTCCCTACTTGAATATGACGACAGCCATCTTTAAGAATTAATCAAATAAGCTTAAAGATACTAATACAGCCATTTTGCGTTTGTACTTTTAAACAAAGCAGTAAGAGAATCAAATTTAAATGATTTCATGCTGGGACTAAATAAATGCTCTTTGTGAATATTCTGGTAGTAATTTCAATGAAGTGATTTAATTTCCAGCTTTTCACTCAAAAGATCACCATTGTCCCAGAACGCTGACATCTGGAGACCACACGCCATGTTAAGATTCAAGCACTCTTCACAGAAAGATTTTGTTTGTTACTAACGAGTACTTGACCTAAAGAGGTATTTATTTATTTGACACGGTTTAAAAATCCATTATATATATATATATATATATATATATATATATGTTTCTTCAAGCATTCAGTATAGGTTGATAACATGTGGAAATTCAAATGAGGAATTACTTCGTCTTTTGGAATTATTGTGACTATGAATTGTAAATTTCGCATTCAACTGAGAAAAAGAATTCTTTTGTAATATGATAACATATATAGTATAGTGATAAGAATTATTTCAAATGTGTAAATATTATTGCGTCGTTGTTACAGAGAGGTCATAAAATCTGGATGCTTAAAGCTACGTCAATGTGTCCCAGGAACCACTTACGTGTTTTTTTTTTGTTTGTTCTTTTTTGTTTTGTTTCTCTGAAAGCGCTAAGTTAGAAAAACAAAATAAGATAAATAACATATAAATATTTATTTTCAAAGGAAAAAAGTGTGCATAAAAGTAATCAATAATATGCGTAAATTCCGCAAACCGGTTCACCATAATTTTACGAAGAAGATATCAATAAGTTTTAATGATTTTAATGATTCGAAGCTACAGCATCACGAATAATTCTGACAAATTACAAAACCCAGATAACCTGAAAACTTACAACAGCAGCTTCAACTAAAATGCATAATCCGTAAAAACAGAAGCGACAATAATGATATAATCAAGATGTTCATTTCAACAAGACGTGCTAACGGCCACATCACATTGAAACAGGTTCCCGTAAAATCACCAGGCAACGTTGAGCCTGGTCAGTACCTAGATGGGTGACCGTTTACGAATGTCTCGTGCTGTTTGCTGGCATGTGTGGTTGGCGCAATTGATAATCGCTCGACATTTTTAATCTGACAGCCTTGTTTGAGTTTGAGTATTGTTTAATGGCATATGGCTTATTTAATGCCTAAAAAGATATTTTTAAGGTTCAGTTATAATAAGAAATTTATTTAGCTAATTTCGATGAAAATTTTTATTTATTTATTTTAGAAAACTGAAGTTGTCTTCTAGTTTTGTATTAAAAAATGTAGTGCTGGTAATATTTTTTCTTCAAAAACGTATTCTTGGTAATATTTCTCGTTCAAAAATGTATATTCTTCTATAAGAGTCTATTCTTATGTATATATTGCTATAAAAGTCTATTTTTATATTTTCATAGTGTTTTGACCCCAATTTGGGGGTTAACTATTTGTCTATAGCTTGGATCCTAACAGGTGTTACTACTCCGGGTCAAGATGGACTTGGGAACAACAGCAATTAATAGTTGCTTCCATGCTCCTCGCAACCGCCTAATCAGAGGCCTTGCTGCCGGATGCAATTTACCGTCATACCCAGGACCATTCTAACAGCCGAGTTGCATTCCCTATATTTACTTATGCACAAACAGACTTGGGAAAGTGATGAATCTGCCTCTTCTCCCCTCAGCGATTAATTAGTAAGACTTGTATTACTAAACAATTATTATCCTTCTAAACGTTCTTACAATATGAAAATGATTATTGGCTTTAACAATAAAAATGTCCATATGCCTTAGAGAAATATTCAATTAATTTTTAAACTGTCTTCAACAAAAAGCTAAAAAGAAAACTCCAAACAGTACTAAAAATAACAGTAATAGTTACTAGACTATTTTGCTGAAAGAAAAAAAACTGAGAAAGATTTAATTAATTTCAACTGACAGTCAAGTTAAATCTTCGATAAATTAGTGGCGAATGTTTCCCGTTTATAATCGGTTAATCTCAACCTCACTACTAACATTTTTAGACATGGAATATTAAATGAAACAATTTCACAAAAATGTGCTTCTTTCCATAATTCACTAGAAAAGACTATAATAAACTGATAAATTATATATATATATATATATATATACATATATATTATGGAAAGTTCTGGAGATTTACGAAATGGATTAAAAACCGACATATTTTATTTGTTTAAAAGATTTTTTTAATATATGTTCATATTTGAGTAGATACTCTGTTTTTATGAAACACTATATATATATATGTATATACTGAACTAAATATTTTTGAGAAATGCTGTTAGGACAATATGTATCATTCAGTAGATTCGAATCTTCGACATCCAATAACACGGTAGAAGCCGTCATTTGTTCTGGCGCATTATAGGCCTCTCCACTACGAAGGATTTCGCATTATATATATATATATATATATATATATGTGTGTGTGTGTGTGTGTGTGTGTGTGTGTGTGTGTGTGTGTGTGTGATATTTAAAGAAAGTAAAAAAACAGGTAGTTTCGAACCAACTATTCAAGTATCTATTTTTATTTTTATTTTTTTAATATCACCTCAAGAAAAACTGTATTGTTGTAAGTCATGACGGTTTCGCTTTCCTGGAAACAACTATTGCTTTTTAGTCTTTCGTGCCAACGTCCAAAGTGTCTGAGTTCCAGGAATATGGATTAGTTTTAAATTTTTCATTACACCCGAGCAACGCCGGGCTATATTGCTAGTCAACAATACAGTTTCAGAACATAGTGCATCATGCATCTAAGCTTTGTTCTGGCAATCATTTATACAATTTCATTAAGTAGGCTGTGCGCTGCATTTCATCAGTTCCTCTTGCTTTCAATATATCCTATAAGTGTCAAATACTCTAAGCTCGCTTTCTTCTTTATGAGCCCTAGAAAGTTTAATAGTCTAGCCGTTTCCATTTTTACTAAAACGTCGTCGTTACTCATATGTTCGGTCAATAATATCCTCAGCATCCTTCAGCAGAACAACAGTTCGATTGCTTCAAGTCTCTATTTTATCTGTGATGTAATGAATATGCATACACCTTGGTTCCCCGTCACAGTAATATGACTGGCTGGTGCCAACCATAAAAAGAGACTAAGGCGAGGACAGAGACAGGTCTACGTGTATAGGTCTACGTCTATTGACTACGCCTATATAGAGCCATGATCGCCAAAGTCATGAGAAGACAGAGTACATACAATAATGATAATAATAATAATAATAATAATAATTACAACTCTTGTTCGCTTTTGGTGCTTATAGTTGAAATGTCTATGTGTGGAGTATGCGTCCATAATATACTTCAGTCATTTCTGCGACTAAAAATAAACATCCTCTATAAGCCTACCCACATGCATACTGCATATGACTACGACGAATACCGGTCCATTACGTCTACTTGCTAGATTGTCCTACCCGGTTATATTTGCCAAAACCAGTTAGTAACTTCGAATAATATATATATCCCTTTCCGGGACATATCAATTGCCATTTAAGAAGATTATATTTACACCGTCTCCCCACTGAGACGTGATGAGACCCCAAATTGCCCAAATCCCCGCAACCGTCGATTGGGCTGGCATCACTATGTCTACAGATCCTCACCTCTCTAGTGTACTGAGTCGGATACAGCCGGGGTAACTGTTCTCTGGCACCTTTATTTTATTTTGTTTTTACCAGCTGCGTGTCTGTCCCATGACAAAGACGTAGTTGAGCGATGATAAACCCTGTCCCACATCTACGATATAAGAAGATCGCTATTACATAACGTTTAAGCTCTCGTTTCACGACTTGTTAATACTTCAGTTAGATTTTGAAAGGCTTTTTTTTTTTGCTAGTCAAAGGCACTTTCAGGTTTGGGAGGTTGTAGATAAGTTAATGATTGTTAGATTTTGTTTTGTTTTATCCCATAAATATTAAAAGGTGTTGATTATTGAAGATATTCGCTTACAATGCATAACCTGTTGAATCACCTGGGAATAATGTGGATAGATTTGTAGAGGAAGTTTATTTTTAGTTACTGAAGTATATTATGGACGCATACTCCACAAATAGACATTTCAACTATAAACACCAAAAGCGAACAAGTGTTGTAATAATAATAATAATAATAATAATAATAATAATTCATAATAATAATAATAATAATAATAATTAAAGTGACAGAATATAATGACAATAACAATAAGAATTGAAGTGAGAGTCCCTCCCAGAATGGAAGAAGTTACACAGTTCTGGGAAAAGATATGGGCTTGCCCTAAAGAACATAGAACATAGCAAGGAAGTAGATTGGATTGCACAAGAGATAGAACGAATGAAAAATAGACCAGAACAGACATGGGCTGGAATTACAGAAGAGGATGTTAAATTTGCACTAAAAAAAAGCACACAATTGGAAATTCCCAGGTATAGATAAAATTCATAACTTTTGGCGATATTATTTAAATACAGCAAATAAAAAACTAGCCAAAGAACTTCAACAAATGGTTGACGATCCCACTAAAATTTTTGCTTGGATGACCAAAGGAATTACATTTGAAAAAGTGACAAAACAACCCGAAAAATTACAGACCAATTACATGTCTTCCGACAACATATAAACTATTAACATCTATTTTAACAAAACACACATATTTATTGTTAGAAAGAAATGACATGATACCGCTTAAACAAAAAGAGTGCAAACGTGGCTGTTATGGATGTAAAGACCAATTCCTTATTAACAAAATGATCCTGGAAAACTGCTACAGTACAAAGAAAAATCTTAGTACTGCCTGGATAGATTATCGTAAGGCATTCGATAGTGTGCCACATTCCTGGATTTTAAAGACTTTAAATATATACAAGATATCACCCGTCATCATCAATTTAATCAAACAGTGCATGTCTATATGGAAAACAACCCTTTACCTCAATCATATAAATGGAACCTATAAGTCTGATGAAATAAATATCAAAAGAGTTATATTTCAAGGTGATTCTTTATCTCCCTTACTATTCTGCATATCATTAATAGCACTAACCAGACAACTTAATAAGACAGAATGTGGTTATAAAATAGACCAAAAGAAAATAAGCCATCAATTTTACATGGATGACTTAAAGTTATATGCTAAGAATGATAATGAGCTGGAAGGTCTTCTGCAAACTGTAAAATGCTTCAGCGAAGACATTGGAATGAAATTCAATTTGAATAAATGTGCTAAAGCTGCAGTTTTATGTGAATAGCTACAACAAACATCCTCAATTAGCTTAGACCCTGTTGTAACAATAAAAGCTTTAGAGCCAGAAGAAGCTTATAAATACCTAGGTGTAAATGAGAGTGAAAAAAGTCATCATAACAAAATGAAAGAAATAGTGAGTAAAGAGTACTATAGAAGGCTACAACTGATATTAAAAACTGAATTGAATTCTCAGAACAGAATAATTGGAGATTAATAGCCTTGCAATCCCTGTTGTCCAATATAGTTTCAACATCTTAAACTGCAATCTAAACGACATCAGGCGAATGGATTCTAAAACAAGAAAGCTTCATTCTAAGCATAAGATGCATCATCTAAAGGCTGATGTAGACCGTCTATACATATCCCGTAAAGAAGATGAAATACCTCTTATTCGGCTATAATTGTCATACAAGACAACAACTATTGGCTTATTAACATACATAAAAACAACAAAGGACTGGACGATACAATTCGTCAAACAACATGTGAGAGAAAGAAAAATATTCAATACTAAAAGAAGGCAGGAAATAAAAACAAGATTTAAATTTAGTAGATACTTTAGAAGAGCGAAACAGAAGCCAAGAACCAACTATTGCGGCAAAAAAATATGAAAATGAAAGCCAAAGATAAAGCTCTTGAAAAGATGAAACAGCGCTGGCAAGACAAACCTCTGCATGGCCAATATCCAGTACGTGCCAATAAATCCAATGTTGACAAAGTTAATACTCATCGATGGTTACGTGCATCTGGATGAAAATCTCCAACTGAAGGCTTTATTCTTGCAGCACAAGACCAAAGTCTTTTCACTAGAAATTTTCAGGCAAATATTATGCATAATAATATGGATCCAAAATGCAGGTTTTGTGATAAACACCAAGAAACAATAGACCACCTAATCTCAGGCTGTTCGGTGCTTGCCCCAAATGAATATAAAAATCGCCACGATAGAGTTTCGCAATATTTACATAGGACAATGTGCAAACATTATGGAAAATCTGTAAACAAACACTGGTATGAACATCACCCAGCACCGGTTACAGAAATAGAAGATGTAACCATTCTATGGGATTACACCATTTACACAGACAGAAAAATTGAAGCAAACAGGCCAGACATTATTGTTAAAAACCAGAAGGAGAAAACTTGTCTATTAATTGATATGGCTTGTCCAGCGGATTGTAACATAGCAATCAAGGAATTTGAAAAACTGTCAAAATATAAAGATCTGGAAATTGAAATAGAAAAAATGTGGAAATTGAAAACAAGAATTGTGCCAGTGATAGTAGGTGCACTTGGAATGATAAAAAATGGAAAAAAACAACACATTGAAAGAATCCATAGAAACCCCAGCTTAAGAGATATACAAAAAATTGTCATATTAAGTACAGCCCACACACTAAGGAAAACTTTATCTATGTAATGCTAAGGATGATAGGGAACATAGAAAAACATGAAATGGAGCCATAACAACACGCCACGACCTGCCTTAGGTCTCCCCGCAGACTTGGTTGGTAGTGAGACCAAAGCAGAAATCGAAATATGATGAAAAATGACACAATTATTATTATTATTATTATTATTATTATTATTATTATTATTATTATTATCGGAACCCGTGGAAAACTATGATTTCCTGGAAGAATTTTAATTTGTCATACTGATAGTAACGTCTTCAAACATAAAGGTATTGGATAATAAAATAACGATAACACAAAGTGTAATTTTGTTAAAATATCTATAAAAGTAATGTCCATAGATGCTACTTTGCTGTAATCTTATATTAAGCGGCGTATGCACAAGCCATAACCAAAATACTGTACGTTATTTTGTGAGAGATGGCTTCTGTGTCCATTGTAAACTGAAAATACCAACTGAGTAATAGCCAAGGGTGTAGAAGCCAGAAATTTTGTTATTAGGTCGCCGGATACGACAACAAACCTACCTAGTTTTAATATATTGTACATTACAGACACATATGCATACAAACAATTACTGCTACAACCACCTGCTTCAGCTGCTACTGATACGGGAATGTTATAGGCTCTCCCCTTCTACTCTCTCAGTCTTTACTCCTCTTCAGTTTAGCAAAGGTGAGAGAAAGGCTGAGGAGAGTAAAAGATAGAGGGAAGGAAAAGCTCGTGTAGAGAGTGTGGCGTAACGGACGAATTAAGTCACTAAGGAAAGAACAAGCGGAATCATTATATGATTATTGTTATTGTATGTACTCCGTCGTCTCAAGACGTTGGCGATCATGGCGCTATACAACTCTTTTTTCTTTTGTAGCTCTTAGTAATTTGTGGAATTGTCCCTTTTTGTTATCTCCTAAAATTTTGCCATCCATTTGAACAAGCTAGTTAGGTAGGTTATGTCTTTTTTTTTCATCTGTACTTCTTGATTTCTATATGTCCTGTGAATATAAAATTTTCCTATCACTCTTCTCCTCATCCCCGCTGATGATGTCTCAACTGTCTCTTTCTAATTTTGATTATAAGTTTTCCTTTGTTTCCATTTTCTCCAACCCTTCGTCGTTGCTCAAATTCTCAGACTATGGTATTCTCCACCTCCCCCTGTAAATTTCTGCCGCTTCAGTTCTTTTTCTTTAATTGAGAGAAAATTGTCCAACATTCTGTATTATATAGGAAGATTGATGTTACGTAAGAGTTCAGTAATTTTTCTAATGAAACGTTCCTATTTCTTCACACATTGCTTAGCTTTTGGAAGGCATATTTCCTTTTCAATATTGCACTTTCCAGCCTCTATGAAAACATTTCCTAGATACTGAAATTTTTGTACTTTCTCTATTTTGGTATCTCCAATTTGTAATTCGATTTTTTTAATCATTTCACCCCGAGCAAGGCATTCCACTGCCACTATTGCTCAGGGGGTTACATAGGGGAAAGTGATGAGAAAGAGTGGTTAGATATAGGAAATGTCAGAAGGAGGGTGATAGATGGATGAGGATACCGAGGATGTGGGTTGGGTAGATGAGAAGAGTGTTTGAGAGAATGGATGTGAGTTAGTGTGTTAGGAGGTGTCTGTTGACCTTACATATAAACTCGTGGAGATTGTAGCTGTCGTGGAAGCAAGTATGTGGAAGGGAATTCCACAGGCAGAAATTGCGAGAAGAGAAGCTGTTGGAGTAGAAATTGCGGTTACATATTATCTGTTTCAATGTAAAATGGTAGGACCTAGTTGCTAATCTAGTATCTTCTGCAAATTCGTACCTAGTGGGCACCAGTGATCTAAGTTCATCGGAGCAGAAGGTGTGAAAGTATTTATAGAAGTGGCACAGGGAAATCACGTCACGCCGATGAGAGAGTGACTGCAGTGTTTTACTTTTGTAATATATTACATTGGGCAGCAATAGACCGGCGGATGTAATTGACAGATACAAGCGGCGGTAGATAAATTTATCATAGCGACAACCGGAATTCAATGCGTGCGTGTAATCCGTGACCTATACAGCAAGTAATGCGTAGTTGAGGAGTCGTGGGTTGAGTAGGAGTTTTAACATATATAATATCTAGAATTTTGGAAGAAGACATCTATCTTTGGATTTCCAACAGTACCTTCGTGTGCGTGACCTCTCTCCGAGTGCTCTCCTGCTTCACACCAGTAACACCGTCGAATAATAAAAATATTAGATTATATTTTTATATATACGTGTTTCTCACTGCTTTTCAGCGGTAGTATATAACTCTTCTTTTTAATGACATCCATACATACTGTCTTGTAAAATTGATGGTTAGTTCTTTTTTTCCCTTTCTTTTACTACCTATGAACTTAGCTCTCTAGTGCCCCCTATGTATGAATTTACTCGAGCCACAAGTTTAGCAACTAGGTCTCACCCTTTTACTGTGAAACCAATAAAATGTAAGTGCAAATTATACACCATCAGCTTTTTTTCTTGCACTTCCCGCCTGTGGAATTTCCTTCCATTTACTTCCTTCCCCGACAGCTACAATCTCCAAGAATTTAAATTTAAAGTCAATAGTCATTTCCTATCTTACTAACTTGCATCCTCTCTCTCTCATGCTCCTTTCTTAGTCCACTCCACTCTCACCTGTATTCTCAGCCTTCTCCTACCAACTTCCTGACACCCACTATAACCAGTGACTTTTTCTCATATCTTTCCTCTTATGTAACCCCCTGTGCACCACTGGCAGTAAACTGCCTTACTTGGAGCGATATGATTATAAAAAAATCTTCTGGAAGATTTCCTGTACTTTCCTTTCTTTGTTTGCTATCAACTTTGTGTCAGCTACATATCTAATGTAGTCAAGATTATGGCTGCCAAAAATGAATCGTGGAAGGTTTTCTAATTCTCTCAGTACAGCAGAGCTTTTCCAGAAACTTGATCGTGGGTTTTCTGTGCAGCGTCTAGCTGAGGAATATGGCGTCAGAACAAACAATGTGTGTGATTCAAAGAAACAGAAAGACAAGTTAAATTTTATAATGAAAGTAACGACCATTATTAAAGAAAAATAGTAAAACACACCTTCTATGTATCGTCTCCCTTCAACACCTGGTATTCCCCCACAGCGGACACCCATCTAGATAAATGACCAGACTCAACGTTGTTTAACGTCGATGATAGTGCGATAAGAGAGAAGGAGGAAGAGAGAGAAAGGAGGGTAGAGATAGAGAGAAAATATGAATAAATAAACATTTCATAATAAATACTATCAATAAAGTGAAAATGTATTACAAAATTAATAAAATAACTAATAGGGAAGAGCAAAACAGTGGAATTATTATGGGCAATAAATGAGCAGTGCTAAATACGAATAAGGCGTAATATATGTAGACAGAGTCAAGGGGGTACAGAAAAATTTAACTTCATAAATTGCATAAAAGGTTCAGTTCGAAATCCTCTGAAGGTTGTCAAGTGACAATAAGCCGAATAAAAAGTAAATTAAATAATGATAACTCTTTATTTCTAAAACTCAGATTGAAACTAATAATAATAATAATAATAATAATAATAATAATAATAATTACAATACGAACCAGAAGAAGTAGAAGAATTTAAGAAATTGAAAAAACAAAAAAATATTGTTTTTCCCAAAGAATATTTAAAAATATTTTCTTTCATATTCCTCTTGTTTTGTACGCAGTCTATGTTTCCTCCCCCTGTTCCAGACGATGGAATTTTGCCAATACAAGAATGGTTCCAATATTAACTTTATTCTTATAATTTTTTTCTGTTTTTATAATTCATTTTATTCCAATAAAGAAAAAAAAATGTAGCATTCTGTTTAGACTGACATCCGCCTACCTTAGAGTCCAGTTCGAATATTGCCTCAAAATATAAAACAAAGCAAAGAAAATAGATATCGATATATACAAGCTAAATTAATATGGTACAAGGCTAGTGAATGGAACTCAATAAGTTTAAAAAGATTGCCTCACGTCTATTTTTCAAATGAGAAAAAAGGCATTGTGTTTCAGATGACATTCGCCTACCTTTGAGCCCAGTTATTAGATTGCCTCAAAATATGAAACGAAGGCAAAAACATTTAAATAGTAATATATTTAAAACTGAAGTATGGTACACGGCTAGTGAATGGGACTCAATAAATCCAGATAGATTATTTCACAAATTTTTTTCCAAAATAGAAGTGTATCAGGATGTGCGTTGGATATAGTCTCGGAACGACAAATCGGGGAGCTGAGTTCGAATTCCAGTTGAATCCCTTGCATTCACTTTAAGTACAAATTTCTTTTAGGAAAGGTATTAATCCGTCTCTTCCCACCAGTTATGGGTTAAATAATAGAACAAATTGGGTTCTATGAACTTCGCAGGCAACCAGTCTCCCGCAGAAAGCAATGGCAAACTACTGCGGGATAATCTTCTTCCCATTCAGTCATGTCCCTTTCGAGACATGATTGCCTAAAAACTGTATAACGTATTGCACTTAACTGACTGATCATTGTGTTTAGGTTGACATCTGTTTAGAGTTCAGTTTCTTATATTGCCTCAAAATATGAAGCAAAAGAAAAAACATTTGCATATCGATATATACAGAGCTGAATTACGTATGGTACAAGGCTACTGAATGGAACTCAATAGGTTTTCTTCGCGTCTATTTTCTGAACGAGAAGTGTGGTTTTGTTCTTAAGTTGACATTTACTTCCCTTAAATGCAGTTTTATATCAGCCTTATCCTCAAAATATACAAGAAAATCAAAGTAATTAGTTAAATACATACATACACACCCACACACACACACACACATATATATATATATATATATATATATATATATATATATATATGTATTGTATATAAGCAGTGTATACACACGCCAGTTACCGAAAGAAATCAGTTCATTTCTGAAGAGTCACCCATATATCGCAGATGTGGATACTCTTTTTAAAGGTTTCTTCTCTAGAGAGCTCAATCTTAATGAGAGCATAATATATTAGTCATCCACATACAAGCCTGTTTCACTGTATAACAGCTCATCAGTGTGGTTAGACATATCCACTTGTTTCTGGCCGATATCGAACCTCGACCGATTTGGTGTCAGTCAGCCATAGCCACACGGAATCAGAGAAGGGAAATTTTAACATGTTGTATATAAGCAGTCACCGAAAGAACTCAATTTATTTCTGAAAAATCACCCAATGTAATGTTTCGTGTTGGAGACAATAGATGCTTGCTAAACATCCACTACCATCATTGTGGGTCAAAAAAATCGATGATGACTGAGGAGAGAGTGAAAAAAGTATATATATATATATATATATGTGTGTGTGTGTGTGTGTGTGTGTGTGTGTGTGTGTGTGAGTATGCATTGATAATAAATCTACATTTTTTCCTCACTGGTATCACATTTTTATGCACTATGCAATGGTCTGATTGAAAACTGACTGTTGCATAATTTAAATGTTGATATTTATATTGCATTGTAATGATAGTAAAGTAGTCCATTTATTGAAGGTGAGTGTAATAAAATAAAATAACTATATATATATATATATATATATATATAAATGTGTGTGTGTGTGTGTGTGTGTGTGTGTGTGTGTGTGTGTGTGTGTGTGTGTGTGTGTGATACAACACATTTCTTAAATGTTTTACCAAAAAGATAAATAGACTGACAAACTATTCACTATTTATTACTATGGATGTGACGTCCTTATAAACCAGCAACCCTATAATCTAGCATCACACAGGGGGAGGAAATACAAACCTTTCACGAACATAACAAACAATTCATCCTTGACAATATCGAGTTTAACGGCCATCTTTTTCTGCAGCTGAAAGTCACAGCGATGAGAACTAAAATGACCCCAGCTATGCGAACAAACTTGTGGATGCCCTGGAACGAAATATTTTATGTAAATACAGCCTAGAAACTCCCTCTACCAGGAAATGCTATAGATGCACATATAGACATTCACACATGGACAAATAGAGTAGTATATACACATACAAACATATATTGGTATACGTACATATATATATATATATATATATATATATAGTCATCCGCAGCCAGATCTGTTTTGCTGTATTACAGCTCATCAGTACGGCTTAGACTCAGGTCGCTTCCTAACCCAGGATCGAAACCCGACCGAATTGGTGTCAGTCGACGATTCTACCCCTATATATCTATATATACGTACACAACTTGTAACTATTATTTCATCGACATGTCAATTTATCCGTTAAATCTTAAAGCCTGGTTTGAAAAACGCATGTGAAAGCTACAATATTGGATACATGTAAGATCGAATTCGTATGATAGCATTGGCCTTGCATTAACGAGGTCAAAACAGACACAGTCATATTTCAGTAAATGAACATATAAACATAATAAAATATATACGCACGCAAACATACAAGCAACGAACAAAAACTTACGTGACTAAAAATCTCACATAGCACCATATATAAAATAAAAAATAAATCCACATATATGAAACTACTTATGTACAACTTCTGGCATAAATATACGCAAATAAGCGCAGGAATATTCATACGGAAGCATACGCACATATATAAATGTGCATCGATAAAAAATACATAAAGACACGCATACATGGACATTTGAACATATATACACACAAACAAAAATGAGATATAAATACATATTAGTCATCCGCATACAAGCCAGTTCGCTGTATCACAACTCTTCGGTATGGCTAGACACATCCACTTGCTTCTGGCCGGGATCGAATCTCGACAGATTTGGTATAGGTTTGAGTCGGACCCATTAAGCCATGTGCGTATGGAATCAGAGAATGGAAATTTTAACATGAAATAAAATGTACGCCTAAATTTTTCTTATATTTGCTCCATATGTATTTATATACATGTATATTTAGAGCTCTCTGAAAGAGTTATCCTACCACTGTATGTACAGGATACTCCTTTGGATTCATTTGTATCTACACCGCTTGCTTATATATATATATAAGCATGTGGTGTAGATATGGAAGAATACAAAGGAGTATCATGTACACACACACACACACAGACACACACACACACAACACACACACACACACACACACACACACACACACACACACACATATATATATATATATATATATATATATATATACATACTCAGTAATTCAGGCTGTCAGAAAGACAAACACATCTCGATATATAAAGCCACAAGTTTATTCACTTGAAGGGAGTCAATTTTCGACTCGAAACACGTGTAGCGACACAAATACCATTATGGACACTTAATATCTTATATAAAAAAGCAAGTAATAATAATAATAATAATAATAATAATAATAATAATAATAAATCTTCGCTTTAAAGAAAAAGTTCACTGTTTATTACATTCTTTTCTTCTATATATATACTCATATACATATACATGCAAATATATACATGCATACACATTCACATTAGCAAGGAAAACAAAATATTATTATGCCTAATGCTACCAAAAACATCTGCACCTATATACATACATACATACATACAAAAATACATACATGTATACAAAAATACATACATACATACATACAAAAAGATTGAACATCAAATTAAAAACAAGGCAGTCTCACAGACATGAAGATCCACCTTTGAAAAGAAAAATAGAAAAAGAAATCAAACAACTTAGAAGTGAATTATCGGTACTCGATGAACTGGCAAGAGGATTAAATGTAAGAACTAGAATAGGCGGAATAGTCGAAAGAAAATACAATATTAGAAATGAAAATGAATGCTTATAATCTAAATAAAAAATAAAGCAAACAATACAATTGAAGGCTCAAAGAATAAGAAGTTATGAGAAAAGATCAAGATTCTACAGACAAAACAAGATTTTTCAAACCGATGCAAAAAATTTTACATGGAAATAGGTAAAAAAAACATTGAAGTGACAGTCCCCACTCAAATGGAAGAAGTTATACAGTTCTGAGAAAAAGTATGGGCTTGCCCTAAAGAACATAACAAAGAATTAGATTGAAGTGTGCAAGGGAGAGAACGAATGAAAAACAAACCAGAAAAGACACGGGCTGGAATCACAGAAGAGGATGCTAAATGTGCACTGCAAAAAGCACACAATCGGAAATTCCCAGGTATAGATAAAATTCCTAATTTTGGCTATATTATTTATAATACAGTACATAAAAAACTAGCCAAAGAACTTCTAGAAATGGTTAACGATCCCAATAAAATTCCTGCATGGATGATCAAAGGAATTACATTTCTTCTACCCAAGAATAGTGACACAAAAACTCGAAAATCTACAGACCAATTACATGCCTTCCGACAACATACAAACTATTAACATCTATTTTAACAAAACACACATATTTCTTCTTGGAAAGAAATGACAAAATACCGCTTGAACAGAAAGGGTGCAAACGTGGCTGTTACGAATGTTAAGACCAATTACCTATGAACAGAATGATCATGGTAAACTGCTACAATGCAAAGAAAAATCTTAGTACTGCAGAGATAGATTATCGTAAGGCATTCGATAGTGTCCCACATCCCTGGATCTTAAAGATTTTAAATATGTACTAGGTATCACACGTCATCATCAATTTCATCAAACAATATATGTCGATATGGAAAACAACCTTTTACCTTAATCATATATATGGAACATACAAGTCTGGTAAAATAAACATAAAAAGAGGTATATTTCAAGTTGATTCTTTGTCTCCATTACTATTCTGCATAGCATTAATAGCACTAACCAGTCTACTTAAAAAGATAACGTGGTTATAAAATAATCAAAAAGAAAATAAACTATCAATTTTACATAGATGACTTAAAGTTGTATGCTAAGAATGACAATGAGCTGGGAGGTCTTCTGCAAACTATAAAATGCTTGAGCGAAGGCATTGGAATGAAATTCAATTTGAATAAATGTGCTAAAGCTACAGTTTTATGTGAATCGCTACAACAAACATCCTCAATTAGCTTAGACCCTGTTGTAACAATAAAAGCTTTAGAGCCAGAAGAAGCTTATAAATACCTAGGTATAAATGAGAGTGAAAAAGTCATCATAACAAAATGAAAGAAATAGTGAGTAAAGAGTACTATAGAAGGCTACAACTGATATTAAAAACTGAATTGAATTCTCAGAACAGAATAATGGGGATTAATAGCCTTGCAATCCCAGTTGTCCAATATAGTTTCAACATCTTAAACTGCAATCTAAACGACATCAGCCGAATGGATTCTAAAACAAGAAAGCTTCATTCTAAGCATAAGATGCATCATCTAAAGGCTGATATAGACCGTCTATACATACCCCGTAAAGAAGGTGGAAGACCTCTTATTCGGCTAGAATTGTCATACAAGACAACAACTATTGGCTTATTAACATACATAAAAACAACAAAGGACTGGACGATGCAATGCGTCAAACAACATGTGAAAGAAAGAAAAAATATTCAATACTAAAAGAAGGCAGTAAATAAAAACAAGATTTAAATTTAGTAGATACTGTAGAAAAGCGAAACAGAAGCCAAGAACCAACTATTGCGGCAAAAAAATATGAAAATGAAAGCCAAGGATAAAGCTCTTGAACAGATAAAACAACGCTGGCAAGACAAACCTCTGCATGGCCAATATGCAGTCCGTGCAAATAAATCCAATTTTGATAAAGTTAATAATCATCGATGGTTACTTGCATCTGAATTAAAGTTTTAGACTTAAGGCAAATATTATACATAATACTGTGGATCCAAAATTAAGATTCTGCGATAAGTACCAAGAAACAATAGACCATCTCATCTCAGGGAGTTCTGTACTTGCCCCAAATGAATATAAAAATCACGATAGATTGGGGCAATATTTACATTGGACAATGTGCAAACACTATGGAAAATATGTAAACAAACACTGGTATGAACATCACCCAGCACCGGTTACAGAAATAGAAGATGTTACCATTCTATGGGATTACACCATTTGCACAGACAGAAAAACTGAAGCAATTAGAACAGACATTATTGTTAACAAACAGAAAGAAAAAACTTGCCTATTTATTGATATAGCTTGTCCAGCGGATTTAACATATCTACTAAGGAATTTAAAAAACTGTCAAAAAACTGGAAATTGAAATAGAAAAAATGTGGAAATTGAAAACAAGAGTTGTGCCAGTGATAGTACGTGCACTTGGAATGATAAAAAATGGAAGAAAGCAACACATTGAAAGAATCCCTGGAAACCCCAGCTTAAGTGATATACAAAAAATTGTCTTGTTAAGTACATCCCACGCACCAAGGAGGACTTTGTCTATGTAACGCTATGGATGTTAGGGGAGATAGAAAAAAACACATGAAATGGAGCCATAGCAACACCTCATGACCTGCCTTAGGTTTCCCGCAGATTTGGTTGGTCGTGCGGCCATAGCAGAAATAAAAATATGATGAAAAATGACAATATAATAATGATAATAGATAAGTAGATAACGAAAAAACTGGACCTATATATATATATACAAACAGTTAAAACCAGGCACTAATAAAAAATAAAGGAACAATGTGAAATTGATGCCTCGAGAATCATAATTATTAAATATTAATGTAATATTTGTGCTAATATAAAAACGTGTTAAATATTAACCAGCTCTATATGCTAGATTAAAATCTATCGAATATTAATATGATAATCAAAGTTGGATTAAATACCTTATAACAATATAACTTGACGGTCAGTGTTAGATTAAATACTTAGTGAATATTAATATGATAATATATGCACAATTAAATACCTAGAAAATATAAACAAAACATCCATATCTGCTGGAAATATTCATCAAATGCAGTCAGATTACAACTGACAGCATTGAAATTAGTATATATAAGTTCTTAATATTACAAGAAATAGTAAGTTCATTTCTCTGGTTTAACAAGTTAAACTTGTCCTTAAATCTTATGATTTCTATCTTTTCATTGAGAGAAAGGGATCAATGTCCTCGGAGGGAATTACAGGTTAGCGCCTTTGTAAGAACTTTCCATAGTTGCGTGTGTGGGATGTCTATATATTTGTATATGTGTGAGTCTATATCTTTTCCTAGTTTAATATTCGTGTATCTTTTAATAATCTAAATCTAATGATTTGTTAAACTTAGAATTAAAAGTCCGTAATAAAAATGAAGTAAAGTGAATCTAATAGTCGATTAACAATGCTGATCTCTATTTTAATCAAATATTTATATTAATACCCCAATAACATGTTTTTAGAATCTGTTCTCATTTTCTTCAAATTAGAAATTAATTTATTTTGATTGATCCTCACTGTCTGTGTAACAATGTATGCCTGATTAAGGAGGTTTGGCCAGATTTGGACTTTTTAAAACTCTTCAAGCGGAGATAAACATCATCAATTGATACGACACAGGTAGCATCGAAACAAAATGACTACTTTTGTAGTGATATTATGATGACACATTTATATTATAAATTCTAAATAAATATTATTCTCTCTATTTTGGATCGGGAACTTTTTAAAGAATAGTGTTTCTTTGTTTACGGAATTTTATTCCATTGATACCTACCTATACTTATATAGAAATATATATATATATATATATATATATATATATATATATATATATATATATAAAGTAACTAACCTAAAGAGCCAAGGAACCAAGATTTCAACTAACCGGATTTTCAGGGAAGGTTGGTCAAGAGAGTTGAAGATCCGGTTAGGTAAAACTTTGGTAGGTTCGTTGGCTCTTTAGGTTAGTTACTTTCTTTGTTTGCTCTACTTGTGTATAGAGCGATTTTTGTTTTATGTTATTCGTCTCGGGTTTTTTTCTTTGGGCTACGTACTTTATGTACAGGAGGTGCGTTGTAGTGCATTGGATATCGGCTCGGAACGAGAAATCGGGGAGACGATTTCGAATTTCAGCTGAATTCATTACATTCACGTACGCGCAAATACCCTTGGAAAAGGTATTAATCCGTTTCTTCCTTCCAGTTATGGGTTAAATAACAGGACAGATTGGATTCTATAGCCTTGGTCAGCAACCAGTCTAGTGCAGAAAGCAATAGCAACCTACTGGGGATAATCTTCTGCCCAGTCAGTCATGTCTCCTTCGAGACATGATCGCCCAAGCGTGTATCACGTATGGTACACAACTGACTGATTGACTTTACGTACTAGGAATATAGCGATAAGTTTATATATATATATATATATATATATATATATAAATTTAACGCTAGTTCAACAGCAAGTTGCTGCAGTTTGTTTTAAGCTCGAACGCAATCTTCAGGCCTGAAACTGTCTACACTTTTCTATATATTGGATTGTCCAAAAATTTCATGGCGAATTTTAAGCGCTAATTAAAACACAAAACAAAATAATGTCATTAAATGTTTTTTAACCCACTACAGTTATTTTGTTGCACAGAACTTCTTCAATTTTTACTTAAAATTTAACATTCAGTTTTCTCTGAATTTCGATGTTTTCTCGGGAAATAACTAATTAAGGTATTTTTAAGGCATCTAAAGTATTAGCATTTTTACCATTGAGATTATTTTGTAAAGACATGAAGTAATGAAAATCCGATGGAGCAATATCTGGTTAATATGGCGGGTCTAATAACACATACCAAGCAAACTGCAGCAATTTTTGCCTGGTCGCAAAAGAAGCTTGAGTTCTGACATTATCCTAATGAAAAACAACACCTTTCCTGTTCGCTTGTTTTGGGCATTTTTCTTGAATTGATGTCAATTGTTCAGCTTCAAACAGTACTTTTCAGAATCAATTGACTGATCATTTGTCAGAATTTTATAGTACGGGATACCTTTCTAATTCCACTAGATGCACTAGATGCACATCAAAACTTTATCAAGATTAAGACCTGCTTTTGGGGTGACTAAAGTTGTCTTATGTCGCTTACTTCAAATTCTTTTTCTCTGAACATTGTTGTAAACGATCAATTTCTCATCACTCGTTAGAGTTTGATTAAAGAAAGAGTGCATTTTCTTTACGTTTACGCAGCAAAACACATAGAGAAATTCTATCCAAATAATTCTTTTCACTCATGGTGTTGATTTGAGTAAACAATCTTCACTAATTGCTCATAGATGGTGGGTTTTGTTGAATGTAGGTTTTCTGTCAATTCCTGCGTTGTGTAATACGGGTTATTCTTAATCAATATCTTGATGGTTTTGTCATCTGTAGCTGGGGTTTGCTTGATCATTCTTCATGAATATGCTTACACTCACTGACTCTAAACTTAGAGAACCTCTTCGGTATATTCCTGGCAGCGATTGTACCTTCCATGTCCATAGCACATATCTTTTTAATTCTTTGCGTGGAAATTTTGTCTTTGCGGTAATAAAAATAGCATCAAGTGTCTAAAATGCAACTGATAATCTTTCATATTCACAAGGATGACACGAATTAAGTAACTTTAAACTTTTTTCTCAAACGTGTTTGAAGTGGATTCTGATCGAAATTGTAAATGTATTATATCTGTCGACATATTTGACATATTCTAATATATTGAAAGATGAATAACTAAAATTCGACGTAATCTTTCCTGACATGCCAATGCTATATGATTTATCTCTGATATTTATCACTTTTACGCATAAATGCACACTACCTAAATAAATAAATGCATTTTTTAGAAGATTCAAAGTAATGTACTTTACACTTTCAATAAAAAACGAGGATAAGTTGGTAAATAATCCGGGATAAGGTTAGTAATTAATCCGGGAGGATCCTAGTAATCTCGTTTAAATATTAAATAGAGAGCCCAATGTAAATTAATTTAATTTACAGAGCAGATATTTATTTATCTGTAAATTTAGATAATATTTAGAGGGGAACAGCTACTTTCAACATGTCCGTTTAAGACATGCATTGTCAACCACGTTTCATCAAAGAATGAAGCAGGGGATAGTAAAGGAAAAAGTAGATGGTAGTGGAAGACATGTGGCTTAACCACTGGGCTAGTTATGTTAGGTAGGAGGGAAAATTTTACTGCTTTGCCTAATTTTAAAAAAACTCGTTTATTTAAAGGTAAAATTCTATATTCAAATGGAAGAATGAGATAATTATTGCAATTTAGATTTATTTCTGTGATGACACATACTAATTATTTCTCAAAGTTTATTCAAATGCACATTTTGAGATTGAAATTGCAGAATCTTAATTTTTTCTGTTAAACATAGATTAAATCTATCCCTTAAGTTATTAGGAGTACCTGCCTTGCCTATAAGCTTCGACTTTATCTGTGGATTTATGTCATTCTTATTCAATTCCCAGTATTTTCAGGAAAGGGCTGTTTCATACCTTAAATTAGGGTTAGTAAAAGAGTGTCTGTGTTTTCGTTATTTTTTTTTTTAATATCTGTATTTTTCGATTTTTCTTCTTTTTTTTTTTCCTTTTTGGCATTCATGCTTTATTTGGACATTAACTAAGTTAAAACTTAGTTAACTCTCCACTTTTGAAAGTTTGTGTTTTGTGCATTTTTTTTTTTTTTGAATAGGAGTAGATAGGTCACACTATCGCCCGGTCAATACTCCTCCCACGTCTATTGAACTGGAGTAGAGGCTCGCCCCTTGTTTCCTGTTTAGGATGTGGTTTCCGGTTTTCTCTTCTCTTCTCTCTCCTCAGACCTTGGTATTGGTGCTTCCGTGAGTTTCCTGCGATCTGGCC
This sequence comes from Ascarosepion bandense, assembly GCA_037127315.1. Taxonomy (NCBI): domain Eukaryota; kingdom Metazoa; phylum Mollusca; class Cephalopoda; order Sepiida; family Sepiidae; genus Ascarosepion; species Ascarosepion bandense. The sequence continues at coordinate 383,204 of JBBBDQ010000465.1, forward strand.
GATTGGTGGCAACGGCTCATCACTGTGAGGGTACCGGGTTGGCAATTTCCTGGTTGCTGCTTCCGACTGGTAGTTAGGAGCCCTAACTCTTGCGTAGCGTCAAGAGCGGCTGCTCTGATCAACAGTTGTATAATATCGGGGTTCTTGTAGTGCCATGCCGCGCATGGATAGGTGTCCCTGCAAGTGCTTTCGGTGGGCAACTCCGAGGCCACACCTTGTTGCAGCCCTAGCCAGTTTCCCTCCCAGCACAGATCGTGGGTAATGACCGCCTGTATCCTCTACCCTAGGTCCCTTTCTACAAACAGAATCATGACTAAACAAATCAGAAATGACCCTAAACCAGTTAAATCCAAACCACCTAAACCCATTAACCTCTCCTTCACTAATATCCGAGGCATTCGTACTAACTTTCCTAGTGTAGAAGCGTTCCTGCATGAAAAGTCCCCTGACATCCTTGCGCTCTGCGAAACTAACCTCAACTCAGCTATTCCCTCCTCTGACCTCTTCATCCCTGGTTATCTTCCCCTTTTAAGGAAGGATTCCACTGTCCACATGCATGGGCTGGGTGTTTATGTCAGCGAACACCTCCCCATAGCTAGGGTGACTTCACGAATCTACTGACCACCAATACATATGTCCCCGCCTGTCTCTCCTCAGTTCAGTTAGCTACCTATTCTTTCTTTACCGTTCTCCATCCTCTTCTGACTGCTCCCTACAGTGTTCTTGACAAGCTCCAAAGGAGAGCCTGTAATGTGATAGGTACTGATCTGGCGACTCGACTGCAGCCACTTTCCCATCGTCGAAATGTGGCCTCCCTTTGTCTCTTCTATAAATACTTCCATGGCTTCTGCTCGGATGAGCTTAAGTCACTGATGCCTCCTCAACAGGTGTTTACTCGCGCAACCAGACTGGCAACTGGGTCCCACCTATTCACAGTCAGGTTAGCCAAATGCAGACGACAATTCTACTCCTGCAGCTTCCTCTCTCGCACTTCCCGCCTGTGGAACTCACTCCCGTATTCTTGCTTTCCTGACGGCTACAACCTCCAGAAATTTAAATGCAAAGTTAATACTCATCTACTAACCACTGGCCTCTAGCTCTCTCCCCTCCCCTGTATAACCTTCCCTTTCTCTCCACCTATGTATCTGTCATCGCACCTGCTTTCTCAGCTTTCTATTGTTCCTTTCTAACTAGCTTGTACTCCTCACTCTTTTCTAATTAATCTTTTTACATTTATGTAACCCCCTGCACATCAGTGGCGTTTCCGCCTTGCTCGAGGTGAAATGATTAAAAAAAAAAATAAAGCATTTGTTTCCAAATCTTCGCCAAAATTCCGATATAAACGTTATATTATTATATAATCTACAGGACAGAGAGTTGAAACTATATATATATATTGGCTCTCTATTTATATATATTTATATACATACAATTTGTTCGTCGTCCCGATACAAGCCTGTTTTGCTAGACATCCACTTGTCTCGGGCCGGGATCGAAACTCGACCGATTTGATGTCAGTCGAAGACGCTAACCCTTAAGGCACATGGAATCAGAGAATGGAAATTTTAGCGTGTTATATATAAGCGGCGTATACATACGAAAGACACCGAAAAAACTCAATTCATTGCTGAAGAGTTATACATATATCACCGAAGTGGTAACTGTTTTTTTTTTTTCAGTTTTCCTCTCTAGAGTGCTCAATCGTAATGAAAGCATTATAGTTTCACCACAAGTAAGGTAGGAATGTCAATGGTGCAAAGGGGTTGAAGGGAAAGAAAAGGAAAACATAAACAAGATACAGTGGATGTCGAAGAAAGGTAAGAGAAAGATTAGAACCAAGGAGATAGAAGATGGCAATTGACGTTGCATTTAAATGTATTAGGAAATTGCTATCCAAAATGAAAGCACACGGAAAAAAATGTTCCAGAGGCGGGAAGTGCGAAAAAAGTAGCTGCGAGTTGAGTTGGTGGTTACATTTGACTGTTTGGAGAGTAAAAGAGTGGAACTTCTTTACCAATCTAGTAGCACGAGTAAAGTCATATCGTCTGGGCGCCAGACAATGATGGTCGTCAGAGCAGAAGCCGTGAAAATATTGGTAGAAAAGACAGGGGGAAGCCACACACCGATGGTGAAGAAGTGACTGAAGTCGAGCTGCTTCATCTGGATCGATTATATTGCAGATTCTTTTTTTGATTTTTTCGGGAAACTCGAGTTGAATAGCACGGGCTTCCAAAAAGATCCGGCAACTGTATTCAATACACAGACAAAGGGTAAATTTACAAATGTCTAAAATGGATTCGGACGAGAAAAACTTTCTGGTCCGCAAGAGGGATCAAATCTTTTTAGTGGGAGAATTAGTTGTTGATTTAATGCAGTTGTGTCACTTATTTGGGTGAGTGAGGACAATGAGGCACATTGTGTCGCTTTGTGGGAGACTAGCATCGTCCATACTGATGGTAGAGATGTTTCTATATGGTGATTAATGGAGAGCAGTGTCGTTGTGGGAACACTATATACACACACACACACACACACACACATATATATATATATATAGATAGATAGATAGATAGATAGATAGATAGATAGATAGATATGAATTCACCATATAATTGCTAATATTCTTGCACCCTTCCTTTTACTAGCCCATTCTTCGGCATTAGAATTTTCCCTCATTCTTTGATTAAACGGGGTTGACAATCTATGACTTGAACTGACATGTTGAAAATAGCTATTTTCTCTCTAAATCTTTTCTGAATTTGCATATATATATATATATATATATATATATATATATATATATATATATATATATGGAGTCGGCGACAGGCGCTGGTTCAGTCGGGTTTCAATCCTGGGTTAGGAGCAATCGGAGTCTGACCGAGCTGGTGAGCTGTGATGCAGCGAAACAGATCTGTTTGCGGATGTACATACATATATATATATATATATATATATATATATATATATATATATATATATATATTGATTGATTGACTGTTTAATTGCAAAGTTTTTGGTCAGTTTTTGTGTACTGGTCATTAGACCACTATACAATTGTATTACAGATTGTTCAATACAGATATATTGTAGAAATCTTTGAATATTCACGTAATGATTCATTAACAAATATATATATATTATACACATTTTTTTTAATCGTGTCACTCCGAGCAAGGCGATAACGCCACCGATGTGTAGGGGGCTACGTAATAGTGCAAAGATTGAAAAAGAGAAAGCCGGAAACCATATCCTAAACAGAGAACAAGGGATGAGCCTCTTAAACTGTTTAATAGATGTGGGTGGAGTGTCAACCGGGCGATAGATAGATCTATCTACTACAATTGAAAAAAAAAAACAGAGTGAGGAGATTGGAAAAGAGAAAGTCGGAAACCGCATCCTAAACAGGGAGCAAGGGATGAGCCTCTTAACCTGTTCAATAGACGTGGGTAGAGTGTGAACCGGGTGATAGATAGATCTATCTACTCCAATTGAAAGAAAAAGAAACCAAAGTGAGGAGATTGGAAAAGAGAAAGCCGGAAACCACATCCTAAACAGGGAACATGGGATGAGCCTCTTAAACTGTTCAATAGACGTGGGTGGAGTGTGAACTGGGAGATAGATAGATCTATCTACTCCAATTAGATCTATTTACTCCAATGTTATTTGTGTATCAGTTAAGTGCCATACATGATACACGCTTCGGTGATCATGTCTCAAAAAAGTTTCCCTCAGCAGATTTCCATTACTTTTTAAAGCAAACTGGTTGCCAACCAAGGCTATATAGAATCCAATTTGTCCTGCTTTTTAACGCATAGCTTGAGGGAGAAGAGACGCATTAATACCTTGATAATAGTAATAAAAGTAGTGAATGCGACCAATTCAAATGGAAGTTTAACTCTCAGGTTTTTCGCGCCGAGGCGACATCAAATGCACTAATCTCCATCTTCACAGATATGATGCCTACGACTAAATCACGACTAAATCTCGCTGAAAATAACGCTTCTTATTCACTCAGGTAAGTTATATTTCTTTCTCTGTTCGACTTTGCAGTGTTGTATTTTCTCATCTACCATGTGATTTCTTAATTATGCTCTCGCTTCCGGCTTGTTTAAATTCGTTTAGTCTTCTTTTATTTTATTTTGTACGGTTCCGATAACTTTTCTGATTTTCCGTGTTCTTTTGTGTGTTTTTTTCTTTTTTAGCATTTGAACATAAATTGTACAATCCCTAGCGAAGTTCAATAGCAAATTATAGACATTACAAAATATCCATAAAAACTAACTTAAAAGAATGGAAAACATTTAATACCCACTACACATTTCTTAAATGAACAAAATATCAAATTAACACTTACGCTATTTTCCCTAACCACAGAATAGGTAAACAAATTAATCTAATCTGAGAAAAATAAAAAATGATACAAATGATAATAAAATATTAACATCATTAAGCTATACCGAAAAATATAATAATCATAGACTAAAAATCGTAAGAAATCTCATATATTTCACTGATTGAACAAATTAAAACTCTTACTATAAAAAAAGCATTCTTATATTATCAACACTATCAATACAAGGAACTAATCAAAACTCCAACAAAACAATTTTGTCTATAAATTCGGTTTTCTGTTTGGAAAATATCTAATAATAATTCATAAACGCGTTGTGATTACACAATCGCAATAGTATCGCACCGCTTAACCTATCTTTTTTCCTGATTAAATCACATACTACTAAGGCAGTTGAAAAATACAAGCATACCGACAAATGTTTACTGGTAACATAATCAAAATATTATAAAATATATACTGAAAACATTACCAAATAGAAATACTACAAACTCTAAATTTAAAATCAAACAACGTAACTTTGATAAAAATAATTTTATTTAAAATAAAACTTGCTAAATATATTTCACAACAAAATTAACCATAGCAACAAATAATAATAACTAAACATAGCAGTCAAAAACTGCAAACCTCCGCCACGTCAATACTGACATCCACGCAGCAATTAACAAGATGATTTTTAAAATGAAACAGGGGAGGTAATTCAGTAATTGCCATGTGAATGGCAAAAATTAAATTTTATTACTTAAACCGCGGAGATAAAAAGGAGAAAAATAATTTTGACTTATTACGAAGAGAACATAAGTGTCGCACAAAGGCAAAGAGACAGACAGTCAGACAGACAAAAAGTTAGACAGTCTAACAGACAGACAAAAAAAAAACAGGCAAACGTAACCAATTGCAATAACTACCTCTTAAGGCTGAGAAAATAATAATAACAATAGTAATAATAATAATAGGGTCCTATTTTACAAACTAAATCGTTGACTAGCGTCACTCGAAAAAGTTTACATGGCACTCATAAGGTGAAATGACATGACATTCAAAAAATTCCAAAGAAAGAGCATTGCGATACTACAGCAGAAGACAGAAATTATCAACACAAAAAGAAACTTTTAATAATGGCTTATAAAAGCCGAAAATGCTCAGAATACAGTGGCCATCTTTTACGAAAAATACATAAAATTTTCCAAACTTTGGTTTTCAGACATACCAGCATAACTTAAAAAATTTCGGTTGAAACAACACACCATATATATATATATATATATATATATATATAAGCACAAAGAGTTTGCTACTTTAACTGAGTATGTTCATGCCGCACACACACACACACACACACACACGCACATATATATATATATATATATATATATATATATATATATATATGTAGGTACAAAGAATCAGGGCTGCAAACAGCCGTGACGAGTGAGACATCATAACGGTGTCCTCACGAAACTTCTCTTTTAAAATGACAAACTTTTTGTGCTTATCAACACTCTAAATCCACCTCGATATCAAGCACTCTACGATAAAAAAATCTACTTGCCAAAATGGATTTTAGCAGTAAAACCACTGAAAAAAACAGCAATCCTGGCGATTAACTTTATCACACCTCAACACTATATATATATATATTTAAGCAGCAAAGTTTCATTCAAGCATCTTACATTTAAGAAGGTTTAATTAATTTTTTATTGAGTTTTTCTAGCATCGTAACTTTTTTCGTTCTTTAGGTGTTAAGGAATATAAAAATAAAAACATAATTTACAAGAACATTTAAAAGAATCTGGTTGATAGCATAAGAATTATTTTTAAATTACATTTTGCTACTTAAGTATTAAATATCTGTCGACTACCTTTAACCTTACATTTTTAGTGTAGTGGACAGGGCGTGTTAAAAGTCTTTTGAAAGTAGAAATGATGCTCATGCCAATTGCAGCCGGTGGGAGCGGGAAGGCACGTGACTAACAGAAAGGAACATTTCTCTTCAAATTCAAAAGCATGCAGAGCTGAACTATTATGTAATGGTCAACTCGTGGGAAAATAACTACACCAAGGACAAATTACATTTGATAATTGCTATCGAAGTAGCCGAAAGCGCCCAAGACAATAAAAATTACGGACAATTTATATGTATATATGTATGCACACACACACACACACACACACACACACACATATACATATATATATATATACGCATGGCTCATTCAGTAAAACTACTGAGGTATATTACATCCAACGCTAAAAGCCTGCCTCCTTCTACCTTTCGCCGATAGCTCAGAGGAAGACTCGCCGACTGACGCCTGTTTGGGCGGGTTTCAAACCTGGTTAAAAGCAATCGGATGTCTAATGATGAGCCGTGATGCAGCGAAACAGATTTGTCTGCGGATATATATATATATATATATATATATATATATATTGAGCGAACTAAAACTCATAAGACACATTTGTCAACAATAATTTTCCTAACTACATCATGGATAAACAAAAAAATTATTTTTACAAAAATACATGACACTAGTATTAAAAATAACGCACAAGAAACAACTCAACATATATCATTGCAGCCAAATGCACATTAATTACAAAGGAGACACATTTTCTATACTAAAATTATTACACATCATATTTCTGCTATAATTCCTCAAAAACATGTAAAATTTATGATTTATAGAAAATGAAAGACAGCAAATCTTGTTATTTTTAATGACAGTAACTCCATCAAATCTAAACTAGCATGACTAATATAGTGTATGAATTTCAATGTCCTGTACAATATTGTGTTTCTTGTCATAGATCAATTACCATTATTAGCCATACTAACACTTCTCTGAGCAACTCCTTACATGCCACCTATCTAGTAATAATGCTGCAATAAATAACATTTATTAACCTATAACTTACAAGAAACCTTAAGATAATGTTTGATCAAAGATACAAAAAAAATATTTAACTCACAATATCAAAGGCACCTTTCTATATAAGGCACAATTTATCAAACAATTTTCTTCTACCATCAAACTTACATTAGTTAACTGTGAAAATGAAATTCTGAATTTTTTCAAAAATAAAATAAAACTAGACGCTCACAACACGCCTAGCCACTGTCTTTAAAGTAATTTCCTTTCCCAAAAAACACTTAAGCACAAAAAAATTACATTACAACTAAACATGAGAGTATAACACCAACGGAAAAATAACATCCTTGAAAATGACCTATGAAGAGGCTGAAAGCACTTGGAAAGACGAACATTATGGAACATTTTTACATTCACTATGTTCCGCAAAAAGGAAACATGTAAGAATACTGGAAAAATTAAATCAAAAATTAAAAAAAATTCCTTGTCAGTCGATTTTAACGAAACATGTTGAAATGAAAGATTGTTGCCTATATATATATATATATATATATATATATATATATATATATATATAATAATGAACTTAATCACAGTAAGTCGGCACTAATAATAACAGACTAAATATCCGAAAATAATGCTAACTTAACAGTAATATAAACCGTCTTGTAACCCGGCGAGAACTACCTCGTGGGTTAAATAAAGAGGGAGAAAAAAGAAGCAAACAGCGCACAAGAACAATACGTCTGGTGCCCGTTTGAAAGAAAAAACCCAAGACGAAACCTTAACAGCAAAGTGCTCGATACGAAAGTACGAAAGTACAGCGAGAATAGAACACAAAATACCTAGAAGTAAGCCAACCACCGTTTCACACCAACGGTTCTTCAGGGTAAGAGGCTCTGAAGAACCCTGAAGAACCGTTGTGTGAAACCGCGGTAGGTGGTGGCTCACTTCTAGGTTTTTTGTATTGTGTATATATATATATATATATATATATATATATATATATATATATATATGTATTGTCGGAGGTTGGTAATTTTCTCCGAGTCTCTGACAAAGCTTTAATGAAAGTGAAACCTGTCAAATTGAAATACCTTTCGTATAATTTGTTTATATTAAGATACAGTCCCGAGCGTGGATAGATATTCTAAAAGAAATCAGGATAATATGTATTTAAGGCTTAATTAAGTCCCTATGTGCTGTGATATTTTCTGTGGTCGAGTGTTAAGAGACACCAGATCTAATGGTGGCGTCGCATCTCGTCGGTGTAAGGGAATATGCAATTTCGAATTCAGCCGAAAGATATTTTCCAAACTAGATTTCTCGAACACATTGGTAGATAATTAAAATGCACTGTTTAATTATGGAAAATGCTGATTAGTCTCTGAATTACGAATATCGATTAAAATAATGCTCAAACAAATATATATGTGGGGGGGGGATAATCTATCGGGCGACTCAACTGACCAAATAATCAAATTCGAACGTAACGGTGTTCTTGGCTAAGGCATAGTTTATGTCATCCCCCTTATTTGTAATACAGGAAATAGTATCTAATCTTATTTATAAATGGAACTTTGTCTGTGCATGTGTGTGTCTGTGTGTGTGTCCGTAACCTATAGACTTCGAAACGACTGAACAGATTTTCTTGAAAATTTACACAGTTGTACTATAAGCGTCTGCAAGTGTTCTTAGCTAGGTTTTGTGTCGAGGTATCCCCGATAAATATCGAAAATCGAAAACATCGGGTTATAGAAGGAGTGGTCCGATTTTAATCAAATTTGATACACTCATAGACATCAGAAGTTTCAAGGTTGCAGTTCTTACAATAGTGCAGAAAATTTGATATCGATACCAACAAATCAAAATTTGACTTGCTTTCATTCATTTTTCTTTCAGTCTACGGTTTCGCTTTAACTGGAAACAACTAGTGCTTTTTAGTCTTTCGTGCCAACGTCTAAAAGTCTGAGTTCCAGGACAATGGATTAGTTTTAAAGCTTTCATTACACCCGAGCAACGCGTGGCTATACTGCTAGTTCTATATAAATTCTAAAAGATGACAACTACGACAACTTGAAGCTATATGTAAATAGTTAATGTTTCTTTGATTCGGCTTTGTGGCATACATAACCGAACTCCCTACAGCCTACACGTTTTATGCAAAGTTATCATCATCAGAATTATCAGAAGGTTTTCATCAGAAGGTTGGTTGTCAGATAGAAGGTGGGAATTAGTGTAGTCAGTCACTTAAATGCCATACTTGAAACACACTTGGGCGATCATGTCTCGAAAGCGACATGACTGACTGGGCAGAAGATTATCCCGCAGTAGGTTGCCATTGCTTTCTGTGGTAGTCTGGTTGCCGACCAAGTCTATAGAACCTAATCTGTCCTGTTATTTAACCCATAACTGGAAGGAATAGACGGATTAATACCTTTCCCAAAGGTATTTGCACGTAAGTGAATTCAAATGGAATTCGAACTAGGCTCCCCGATTTCTCGTTCCGAGTCGATATCCGCTGCACCACAACGCACGAATTAGTGTAGAAGAGTTGAATAATAAAATATACCTTTTTCATGTTAAAGTAGAAATTCATTAAAAAGAAAGAATAACATAATTTATAGGAGTTGTGCAATTAGAGATATTATTAAGAAGTCAATGGCAGTTTTCAATTTCTTTCCATAGCATAAAAATATTGTAAGATTTCAACTTTAAAAACTACTTCATACACTAGATGTTTTAATCCCAAGTTCAAACTATATAATCAAATGATATCAAAATATTACACTGTAAAACAACGGTAATATATATTAGTAAATTTAATTCTACAATCAAACAATATGATCTAAAGTTTTTAATATTAAAATATTAATAAACGATAACAAATCCTTAATTTTATCCTAAGATCAAACTATATAATTAAACAATAAAATAACATTTAAAGCGTTAAGAAACAATCACAAATATTAGAAATTTTAATTCTAAGATCACACGATAGAATCAAGCAATTTATTAGTGCCCCTTTCTAAAGTGAGCTATATTTCAAATTTCAGTGAAGAAACCATTAGATTGATCTTGCAAATTTTCAACCTTAGTAAAGGAAGTATTAATGCGTATCTGCTTTTATATCTATTTACTCCATGCGTTGTTGTTGGAAGTTTAGGCAAATAAGTGTGTATTCTCGTGTAGAGTTTTGAGTTTTAATCTCCGGTGAGCTTGGCTACACTAAACTGACACTCTCAGTTTAAAGTGTCTCTGGGGCTGTTCGCTTCTTCGTGAGGAACTCATTCAATTAAGTGGCACACGTGATACACACTCGGATGATCATGCCTCAAAAGTAATAAAACTCACTGGGCTGTAAATTTTCCCCCAAAAGGTTGCCATTAACTTCTGGGGTAGACTGGTTGCCAACCAAGGCTCTTCTGTTATTTAACTCATAGCTAGAGGCAGAAATGACTGATTCATAACTTTCCCAAAGTTACATGTGAATACAACAGTAATTCGAACTCGGGTCTCCGATTTTTCATTCCGCACCGATATCCACTGCACCACAACGGGCTAGCGAGGAGCTATTAAAAAATAAGCGAGAAAGAGGGAACTGTATAAATTATTTATGATATGTTAATACTTTGTATTGAAATAAAACGTTGTTTTCTCATTTTCCGAACCGTCTAGACAAACAGTCTGACTCGCATGCAAGCGCACACAAGTGCGCACGCACACAGACAGACACATAAAGACAGACAGTCAGTCAGTTAAATGCCATACGTGATACAATCTTCGGCGATCATGTCTCGAAAACGACATGACTGACTGGGCAGAAGATTATCCCACAGTATGTTGCCATTTCTTTCTGCGGTAGACTGGTTGCCGACCAAGGCCATAGAACCCAATCTGTCCTGTTATTTAACCCATAACTGGAAGGAATAAACGGATTAATACCTTTTCCAAGGGTATTTGCGCGTAAGTGAATGCAATGGAATTCAGCTGGAATTCGAACTCGAAAGACAGACACACACATAATAAAACCCGGGAGATCATATCGTATTTCCTTTTGATTTGTTTGTATTTAGCAATCGTAGAGGATTATTCCTTTTACTTCGAGATATCAATATAAAAGAGTGAATGGTTTCTTTGAAGAAGAGTCATTAATAAAAGATGTTATTTTGTAAATCAAATTCACTTATATGCTGTGTCACCTGACACGTCCTTAAATAGAAAATAGTAAACGAAAATTTGTTTTCAACAATGCAAGAGAGAAAATCAGCCAGTGCAACGCTGTCTATCAATCGATCAGTTTGTATTAGTTCAGCTCGGTCAGTCTATTTTGGCAATAACCTTTTAGTGGAAGACGATCGTATATAAAGGGTCAGATGAATAAAACTGCCATCTAAATTACGCAAAAATACAAATGATACTGTCATCTCATTTTAACAGATATATTTACCAAAATTACACAAAAATATATTGAAATTCTAAAGAGTAAAAAATATTCAATATAATTTCCATTGGCTTCGGCCACAACCTCCAGACGACTTCAGAATCTCCTGCAAGTATTCTGGACGATCTCCTTTATTAAGTTGATGAATGCTGCCATAATCTTTTGCTTTCAGTTCATTTTTGATGCCGCAAGTAATAATAATCAAGAGGGTAGCTATCTATGGGGTTAGGTCAGTTAGTTAAATATTATACGTGATACACGCTTTGAGCGATCATGTATCGAAATAGACATGACTGACTGGGCATGTATTGAAATAGACATGACTGACTAGGTTATCCCTCAGTAGGTTGCCATTGTTTTCTGCTGTAGACTGGTTGCCAGCCAAGGCTATAGACCCCAATCTATCCTATTATTTAACCCATAATTGGAGGGAAGAGACGGATTAATACCTTTCCTAAAAGAAATCTGCACGTAAGTGAATTCAAGGAATTCAACTAGAATTCGAACTTGTCTACCCGCTTTGTACTTCCGAGCCGATATCCACTGCGCCACAAAGTACATAGGGAGTTATGTGGCCAGGTTTAATGGGTGGTGTGCACGCAGAAATTGTCTGACAAATATGGTTGGGTTCTGTGGCATAGTGCAGAGTCCTGCTGCCAATCACTCTATTTTTATTAGCCACCCTCTTGACCTAGGGTAGCACCATCTCCTCAATGCGCTTGATGTAAGCCTCTGTATTAAGTAGGAGGCCCTGGGGAAGAGAAATGGAGGCATAACATCCCCATTCTTTGTGATCACTCCAAACACCTTTGTAAGCACCATTAGACTCATTGATTTTTTCTGAATCCTTTGCACTGTCGTCAGATTTACACCTAAATACTCTGACATGTTTATATTAGAAATCCCTTCGCGAATTATAAACAGTACAGCATGCAGTTTCCAAATTCTGACAGAGTGGATTGTGTCATGGTACTTTTTTCTTCACAGAGAGTGCTTAACTGACCCTACTATACTGTGTAGTCGGGAAAATCTACGAGAAACAATGCGCATGGGTGAAATTAAAAATATGCAATTTTAACAATTTTACTATTGCGTCCTATAATCCTCCATGCTGTCATTTTGTTTTTCGGTTCGCCCTGAAATTCATAGTTTAAAAGATTTTTCGCCTATGTGACAATTATTTGTAAATGTTATCTCTTTTTATTTCATAGAATTGTGATTTTAGTAGTCGTAATTGGGTAGACAGTCCATTAATTTTAAACAGCATTTTATTTCATCTACAAGCATGCGTACTTGAGAATGGAAATGTGACTTCCGGCAGTATAATAACGCCACGCCTTCTTCCTGTAAGTCAGATTATATTTTCAATTTAAAACATTTCCGGTGCAAAATATAAATTTATGTTTTATTAGTATTTTTTAATGTTAGGTTAGTACAGACCAAAAACATTGGAATAAAATTGTTTTTAGATTTTAGAGAGCTAATTCTCCCAGTATATATGGTATTTCTGCCGTGTGATCAGTATTTGAAATCGCAGATTGATTAACTTTAATTTGTATTAGCTATCTTTTAATGGATACGCAATGGTGTCATAGATAGTAGCTTGGATTGAAAAAATGGAGAACGAGTCCGATTTTCTGTCGAGTTCGTTAAATTCACTTACGCAAAAATGCCCTTTGGAAAGATAAGTATACATCTTTTCTCAGCCGCTCCTCAAAGTCTGTTCTAATATTCAGACTTGGCCCGTTAGTTATATAGACAACAAGTTTACTGTAGAAAGAAACGGCAGTCTACTGCGGGGAACTCTTTTGCCTTTTCAGTCATAACAGAAAGAGACATTATCGACCAAGCGTGTATCCGGTGTGGTACTTTTGAATGACTGCTCGAACGATTTCAATTCTCTGTCTCTCTCACTCTCTCTAATATTAATTATATTCGGTTCAGTAAGTGGCATTCAGTTACGCTTAAATGAGTTCGGAAGAGATATGAGTCAATGTATTCTCTCCCTCTTAGGGTTAAATATTAGCACAGACGGATTCCTCTAAATTTGGTTGATAAATCTAGAAGAAATTCGGAGCAGTCTGAAGAGTGCCCAAGTCACGCCACCCCTGCTACGGCTACGTCACGAAGGTATTACGGGAACTGTGCACTTTTGTTAGCACGGTGGGGTCTTTGAACACCACACAACGCATTTTTGCGCAATATTTGGCAAGTGGCCACTGAAAATGTCATAATTAATGAAGCAATTTATTGACTACCTCTGACAAGACAACAAGAACATTTGGATTTTAGTCATTATATTTGTGTGAATTACAACCATGTGACCGTAAATTAAACACTGTCTATAAGTGTAGTTTGTTCCCGTAGCAAAGATCAAAATGACCTTTTTGTTCATTACTTGAAATGTGAAAAACAGTTGAACGGGAGTCAAACTGATTATCAATTGCTTTCAAAAAATGAAACTTAATATAAAACTTACATTTTTGTTAATTTACAAAAACTTTTTTTACAATATTAGGTTTTCAAAACAGATGGTTATATTTATGTTTTTTAGTTTTTATTAATTCTATAAAAACAGAAATGACACTCAATATATAAAAAGAACATTAAGAACAATGATATATCTATAATATTTAAAAAAACATTTTTTTAAAAAATGTACATTACAAATTCTGCAAAAATGCCCCTCAATAGTAATAGACATTAAAAAACTGTAATCCCGAAACTCATTGGCTAGTATTGGGGTGCTCACTGAAATTTATTTCTGTATAAAATGAACCCAATGTCTTATCTGAACAGACATCGGCAACCACTGTATGGAAGTGTAGGAGTGCTTCGAGAATGGAAAGCTCTGTCTTTTCTTTCATCTCCTTTTGTCTCTTCTATTTGTCCTCTGCTGTTTTCGAGGGATATTGATTTTTTCGGAGACTGCTCTTCTCTTGTTGTTTTTTTCTGCAGTTTCCGTCTCTCAATTGACCGGATCGATTTCTGTGCTCAGCAAAGTTCTTTTGAGCTTACACTTGAATCGACGATGTAAGGTCCACGTGTACTATTGACAGATGAGAGGATTTGTTTGTGTATGTCTGGCATTCAGGCAAGGTGTCCGGCCCATCGAAGTCGGTGGCGAGCCACGATAGTTTGTAGGCTATCTATTTTTGTGCAGATGAGAATATCGTTGTTCGTGACCCGGTTTTGCCACGTGTTCCGCAGGATTTGACGTAATTTTATTCGATGGAATCTTTCTTCGGTAGAATACACAAGTTTAACGGATATATAGGAGAATCGAGATTACAAAAGTACAATAGACCATGAGAATAGCTTGTTATAATTCATATTAACATTGTGTTGGCTTCAATTCCTGACCAACCCTCAGTTTATGATTTGAAAAAAAATATCTTTTAAAACAATTTTATCAGTAATACAATCCAATTCTTTCTTATGCTCAATTCATTTTAGAAGAGAATTATTTACAATTTTAAACATAGCCGTAACCTGGGCGATCATATCTCGAAAGAGACATGACTAACTGGGCAGAAGATTATCACGCAGTAGGCTGCCATTGTTTTCTGCGGTAGACTGGTGGCCAGCAAAGAATATAGAACTTAATCTGTCCTATTATTAACCCATAACTGGTTGGAAGAGACGGAATAATCAGTTAGTTAAGTGCCATACGTGATACACGCTTGGGCGATCATGTCTCGAAAGAGACATGACTGACTGGGCAGAAGACTATCACACAGTAGGTTGCCATTGCTTTCTGCGGTAGACTGGTTACTGACCAAGGCTATAGAACCCAATCTGTCCTGTTATTTAACCCATAACTGGAAGGAATAGACGGATTAATACCTTTCCCAAGGGTATTTGTGCGTAAGTGAAGGCAATGAATTCAGCTGGAATTCGAACTCGGCTCCCCGATTTCTCGCTCCGAGCCGATATCCACTGGACCACTACTTTTCTAAAAGAAATTTACACGGAAGTGAATCCAAGGAATTCAACTAGATTTTGAAATCGTCACCACAATTTGTCGTTCCGAGTCGATATCTACTGCACCACAACGCACATAATCGGCAGGGCGCGTTCAAATATTACCTGAAAGTGTTACGTTTACTTCATTGGTAGAAATGCATCTCTTCCCCTCCTGATAAAAGATTTTTGACTTGATTCGGATGCACTGAGTTGGCGTACGGTCTTGAAAAATTAAAATTCTGAATTAAAAATGAACATGAAGAAAAATGGGCTTCGTTAAGTTGTTCTGCCACAGAAAAAAACCAATGCTGTTACGGCTACAGCACATTATGTACACAAGAGACCTAATTAGTTCTAGTGACATTATAAATATTATAGTCCCACTCTCTGAGCAGCGCTTGATTAATTATAGCTATTGATAATCCCTTGCAAATACTGTTAAGTTATGCTTTTTAGAGTTAAAAATATTTACTTTTTACAGAAAAACAGTAATACGAAGGAAGTAAGGAATTTGTGGCATGAAGGGCTAGAAGCAGCTGATTACTTATTAATATATATATAGAGTTCAAATTCTGAAATAGAGCCTGAATTGTTGTTCTATTTTTAAACTCATGCCAGATTTTTTAGTGTACCGAAAACATCAGTGTGAAATACTCGTTAAAAACGCTACCTGTGACATCACAGTTTATGCAAGCAGCTACTAATGAATAACAATCACCTTCCAGCACGCATGTAGCTTAGAAATTCCGAGAAAGCAATTTAATTTACTAAATATTTATGAGCTTTATAAATTGTTCAATATATATGCGAAATATCTGATCTAAACTTATTTATAAATGGGACTTTTTTCTGTGTGTGTGTGTGTCCGTTAACAATAGACTCCGAAACGGCTGAACCGTTTTTTTCTGAAAATTTACAGTTGTACTGTAAGCGTCTGCGAGTGTTCTTAGCTGCGTTTTGTGTCGAGGTACTCCGATAAATATCGGAAATCCATAATCGAAAACATCGGGTTGTAGAAGGAGTGGTCCTATTTTAATCAAATTTGATACTCATAGACAAAGACATAAGAAACGATATTCAAAAGTTTCAAGGTTGCAGTTCTTAAAATAGTGCTGAAAATCGATAATATATATATATATATATATATATATGTGCGTGTGTCTGTTTATCTGTCTGTATGTCTTTTATAAAAATCCACAATTTTATCCGATTCTCACAAACTTCACACAAATATTCTTTAGGCTGAGTCTGAGCTCCAGGACCATGGATTAGTTTTAAAGCTTTCATTACACCCGAGCAACGCCGGGATATACTGCTAGTCTTTCATATTTTTCTTAATGAAAATGAAAATGAAAATCATTCTGACAATGAATGAATATTGATCGAAATTATATAGTGAGATTTTCTTGTCTTCCGAGCCAAGTATAATTATGAAATCTCTTAAAATAAAAAGCAATAAGTGACATAAATTCAATAAAATAAGCCTATATAAAAAGTTCGCTACATTTGGCAAATACCTCAGATTGAGAGAAGCACAGATAGTAACGATAAACGTTTGATAATATTTTGGTCACATTAAATTTATCTATATGCGGACTATTGTCCTTGTCTTTAATTATTTTTGGTATCAAATCGTTGAGCCCCCATCATCAGGTGTTTGTCAATCCGAGTAACCCTCCAGGAATTCAATACTGCACCCTTTATCTAGGGAGATTGATTGTTCTCGTTCAACTGCTAAGTGAATTAGATCGTTGGCTTGTGAATTTGATGACTTCCATTTTACTATAAAATGTATTGATTGTCAATTTGCTATAAAAATGTATTGTCGGTGATTTTACTATAGGAATGTATTTTTGGTAATTCTAAAGATGAAGGAAAAATGTGCTTCTACAGAAGGATGCTGCGAATATCATGGATCGAGCATGTGTGCAATGATGAGGTTTTGGAAATGATAGAAACAAAAAGGAAATTAATACTGAGCATCTGGAAAAACAGCTGAAGTTCCTGAGACACGCAATGAGGAAGGAGGGCTTGGAGAATCTGATACTAACAGGCTAGATAGAGGGAAAAGGAGACAGGGGAAAGCAACGGATAACATATTTGGACCTAATCAGGTGGATGACGGAACGTGGATTGCATGGTGTAACAGGAGAAGGCGTGCTCAGAGCCATCAGGGATAAGGAAAAGTGGAAGGCCATGATCACCTACGTCCTGAAGGGACAAGGCACAGAGAAGAATATGAAACGCATTGTTGGTCATTTTTCTATAAAATGTACTGCTAGTCATTTTGCTGTAAATTATTAATAATTTTGCAGTAAAAATTTATGGATGTCAGAATTTTAACGTTGCTATAAAAACGTATGGTAAAAACATTTTTCATAAAAAAAAAGTATTGCTAGTTCTTTTTTTGTGAAAATGTATTTTCATACTTTCATAGTATATGAATTTTGTCATGGGTTTCACTATTTTCAAATAGTTTGAACTCTAATAGTTACTCCCACCCAAAGTCAGGGTTGACCTGTAAACAAGAGTAATTAGGGGGTGTCTTCATGCACCTCAAAACCTGCAGTTTTCTGATCATAGGCCAAACTGCAGGGTGTAATTTATTGTCATACCAAGCAGGCCAGTAAGGCTACTAAAACACAAGGGGTTACAGAGTGTGGATAAATTAGAAACAGAAACGTTAATAGTGATCAGAAAGATAAAAAAGTAGACAGAAAGACAGTAGATAGCGATTAACATTGCATTTAAATTTTGGAGATTAAAGTTGGCCGTAAACTATGGAGCTGGAAGGGAGTGTCACTATAGTATTGCGCTTAAATTCATAAAGCCTAGGTACCAAAGTGAAAAGCTCATTCAAAAATGACTATGGAAGTATTCATAAAAAAGACGCAGAGAGGCAACCTTACGGCGTTGGGTAAGTGACTGAAGCCGACTCGTCAGATCAAAACCAATAATATTGCTGATACTTCTTTGGATTTTATCAAAAATCTCAAGGTAAATATCAGGAGAAATGGACCATATGTGGTAGTAATATTCTAATCATGGAGGAATGGTAGTTTATAAATAACTAAAGTAGATGCTCAACAATAGGAAATCCTCAATACCTCCTTTAATCCATGGATTTGAGGTTCTCACGTCATCTGCGGACAAAGCTGAGTGCTTTGCCCGCAGATTCTCAACCAACTCCACATTCGACTCGTCCGGAGTGCACCCACCCGACTTCCCTATTAGAACTGAGGCCAAACTGCACGAAGTATATATTACCCCGACAGTATTATCCAGAGTAATTTCAAAACTCGACCCCCATAAGGCGTGTGGAGACGATGGAATCCCGGTGATAGTCCTTAAGAAGTGTGCCCCTGAACTTTCCCCCGTCCTCTCTAAACTGTTTAACTACTACTTTCTGCTTCCTGCTTTCCTGCATGCTGGAAATTCTCCTCAGTCGTTCCTGTCTTTAAGAATTGTGGTGAACCCTCGGACCCATCCAACTATCGCCCTATCAGTCTTCTACCGATATTCGGGAAAGTATTCGTGGCTATAATCAATGCTGAAATAGTTCATCATCTCACCGCCCACAAAATCTTCTCCGACAGGCAATATGGATTCCGCTTTGACAGGTCCACGGCCGACCTGCTAACAACTGTAACGGAGTGCATGCTACAGGCCCTTGATGAGTCTGACGAGGCTCGCACGGTTCCTCTGGACATCTCCAAGGCTTTCGACAGGGTTTGGCACCCTGGACTCCTATGCAAACTACGCGGTTATGGTATTACCGGTCGCCTGCTTGACCTAATCCAATCTTTCTTAAATAACCGCAAAATGAAGGTCGTTCTGAATGGGCGTGCCTCTTTGTTCTACAGCACGAATGCTGGTGTCCCACAGGGCTCTATCCTGGGCCCGACGCTCTTCCTAATTTTCATCAACGACCTCCCAGATGAGATCAAGTCCCAAGTAGGCATCTACGCAGATGACACTACAATATACTCCCGCTCCAGTAAGAAACCTGTCGTGGCGGAAAGACACAAACTCGCTGCTGACCTTGAGCGGGATCTACACTCTGTGGTGAACTGGGACAAGAAGTGGCTTATCAACCAATTCCTCTAAGACCAAGCTCTTGTCTGTCAACCATTACAGGCAACCTCTTCTGCCTCCCATAAGCATGGACCAGGTGATTCTCCCGGAGAGTAATACACTACGCCTCCTCGGACTTACCCTGTCCTCAGACCTCAAATGGAAGCACTATATTGAATCCATAGCAAAATCTACTGCTAAGAAGATTGGGTCACTATGTCTATCCAGGATGTTTTTTCCACCTGAATGCATCCTTCATATATTCAAGTCAACCATCCGTCCGTGCATGGAGTACTGCTGCCATTTATGGTCAGGTGCCCCTGCCGTTCTCCTCAGTGTTCTTGACAAGCTCCAAAGAATAGTCTGTAATGTGATAGGTACTGATCTGGCGACTCGACTGCAGCCACTTTCCCATCGTCGAAATGTGGCCTCCCTCTGTCACTTCTATAAATATTTTCATGGCTTCTGATCGGATGAGCTTAAGTCACTGATGCCTCCTCAACAGGTGTTTACCCGTGCAACCAGACTGGCAACTAGGTCCCACCCATTCACAGTCAGGTTAGCCAAATGCAGACGACAATTCTACTCCTGCAGCTTCCTCTCTCGCACTTCCCGCCTGTGGAACTCACTCCCGTATTCTTGCTTTCCTGACGGCTACAATCTCCAGAAATTTAAATGCAAAGTTAATACTCATCTACTAGCCACTGGCCTCTAGCTCTCTCCCCTCCCCTGTATAACCTTCCCTTTCTCTCCACCTATGTATCTGTCATCGCACCTTCTTTCTCAGCTTTCTATCGTTCCTTTCTAACTAGCTTGTACTCCTCACTCTTTTCTAATTAATCTTTTTACATTTATGTAACCCCCTGCACATCAGTGGCGTGTCTGCCTTGCTCGGGGTGAAATGATTAAAAAAAAAAAAAGATTCCACGAAGAAAAATCGCCCCTTCTGCATGAATCTAATCGAGCTAATAGACTAGCAACTAAGTTTCAGATTTTTTAGTGAAACCAATCAAATATAACCGCAACTTCTACTCCCATAGTTTCTTTTCTCTCACTTCCCGCTGTGGAATTCCCTTCCGCATACTTGTTCCCCTGACAGCTACAATCTCAAAGAATTTAAATGCAATGTCAATTGCCATCTCTTGTCTCCTTGACTCACAACTTACCCTGACAACTTTTGTACTATGTTCTTTGTATTTCCACTCTACTCTGATGCAGCTTTCTTCACACTAGTGTTCTTATCCTTCTCTTACCCATTGTTTGACACCCCCTGTAACTTGTTCCTCTTTATCATCACTCTTCTTTTACGTTATTCCCTGCGCACCAATGGTACTACTGCCTTCCTTGGGGTGAAATGTTTATATATATATATATATATATATATATATATATATATATATATATGCGCTCGTCGATTGATCTCACTGGGGAAATTGTAAACTTTAAAAACTAGCTACTCCCCGCAATTTCTGCATCGTTCTCCAGTAATAGATTGAACACTCTTGGTTACTGGTGTTTGTATATATTGTCTATATAACGCGCTTAAATTTGCCTTCTTCCACCGTATGCCGATAGTTTTGAGGTAAAATCTCCGACTGATGTCAAATTAGTCGGGTTTCAATCATGGCTGGAATCAGTCGGATGTCTAACTGTTCTGATGAGCTGTGATACAGCAAAACAGTACATGACTATATATATATATATATATATATATATATATATATATACCTGTCACGTTCACTAGTTAGGATTTTTTTTCTTATTTCTTAAAGTAAAATACTCAATAGTAGGTACATTAATAAATATGTTGCTGTCATTTTAGACAGCATGTTGATATAAATATTTTACCATCATTTTTGATGGCACGGGCTCAGTCGTTACTAATAAAATTTCTAATAGTATTAATTATATAAAGTTATACAATGGATATAAGTTACGATATACGAACTAACATAAGTATGTTATGGTATTACATTAATGCTGTATTAATAATTAATTAATGAATACGTATTTAGGTTGGAATATAAGGACTCTGAGCTTCGGCGCTTCTTGAAGTACGACCATGACCTAATTCATGGCGCTAATTTCTCACATCCGAACGGCAGATTGTCTTAAAAATTTTCGGTTTATAAACATTGGAATAATTTATTGTTTGATATCTGAAAAACTGCTGACAAGCAAATAAAAATAAATAAATAAATAAATAATAATAATAATAATAATAATAATAATAATAATAATAATAATAATAATATCCGTTTCAAATCAAATTAAACAAAAAATAGACGTTCTTCACTTTATGGGAAAACGAAGAAAAGAACAAGTAGGAGCGGTATCTTAAATATTTTACAAACATATGGAAAAGATTGTTTTGAAGAAACAGACCTGTAGAGTTTGAGAGCAGCGTATCACGGCATCTACATTGTTGGACGTATGTTCTTTGGGGTCACAGTTATTCAAAAATGTCTGCGATGGTATGAAACACGTGCTTTCTTTTTCTGAAGTGTAAAGAAGATTCAGCGCATGAGTACCAACTCATCTCTGCAATTTTATTTATCTCGACTTGTTGGTCTCATTATTTCGAGCGGGCAGAAAAGCTCTGTGCGCATATTTGTACATGAATCTTATTATCTCAAAATGAGTTTCTGGAACTTGCAATTTAATATATTTACTTATATACTTTATATGTGTATTTTTAAACTACGGAAGGCTAAAAGTCAAATAATAATATCATTGTGTCAGCGGATTGAGTTTAGAACCTGTCTGGACAATCTCATCAAAGACGAATGAAAGATCGAAATGTGATTCTACAGAATAATTCTGATGTTGCCTTTGACTAAACATGTGAGCAATGACGAGGTTTTTGGAAGGATGGAAACGAAGAAGAAAATGGTACTTAGCACATGTATAAGACAGCTGAATTTTCCGAGACACATAATGAGGAAAGAGTGCTTGTAGGATCTGATACTCATAGGACGGATAGAAGGAAAACGAGAAAGGGGAAAGCAATGTGTGACATATTTGATGAGCTTGAAGAAATGGATGGTAGAGCAGGAATTGGGAAGGGTCACAAGAGAAAGGGTGATGAGAATTACAAGACATAGGTAGACATGTGGCGAGCCATGATCGCCTAGGTCCTGAAAAGATACGACACAAAAAAAGAAGCAGAAGAAGAAGAAGAAGAAGAAGAAGAAGAGTTTTGTTTAATCCAGTTATGGTTGTGAATTGCCTCACAAACAAATATTGAATAATAGAAAACAAAAAGCAAAACAAAGATTTAGGTAAAAAACAAAATATATTGCCAAGTTTATTTTTGTTAAAGAAAATACATCGACAAAAAAGAAAAGAAAAAGGATACAGTGTACTATGCAATAAAATAAAACCGTACATGCGAAATGTACTGGAGCTGCAACTGATGATGACGGCTGGTTGGAACTGCTGCACCGGCAATCGTTGCTAAAACAGATACTACATTTCGTTCTTAGGCACCATGGCACTGATTCGTCTTTTTTTTTTTGTCAATTTTTTGATGATTTTTTATATATCGAATAAATTTTATAACAGTCGTTAGTCCTGAAACATTAAGTTTCTTCTTCCAGATATATATAAAAAAAAGGATGTTTCGATAGGATACGATGACATCATATCCTAGACACAAATTTTTCTCTTTTGCGCTCTCATAATTTGAAATTATAAACGTTATTGAATAACGAACAAGACATCATTCGAGAATTAAAGAGAACACAAAGTACGGTTTCATTCTTGCCTTTTTCTATGATCTAAACTTATTTATAAATGAAACTTTGTCTGTGTGTGTGTGTGTATGTGTGTGTCTGTGTGTGTGTGTGTCCGTTACCTATAGACTCCGAAACGGCTGAACCGATATTTTGGAAATTTGCACAGTTGTACGATAAGCGTCTGCGAGTGTTATTAGCTAGGTTTTGTGTCGAGGTACCCCCGATAAATATCGAAAATCGATAATCGAAAAAATCGGGTTATAGAAGGAGTGGTCCGATTTTAATCAAATTTAATACACTCAGAAACAAAGACGTAAGAAACGATATTCAGAAGGTTCAAGGTTGCAGTTCTTAAAATAGTGTAGAAAATCGTTAATATATATATATATATATATATATATATATATATAAAAGGCAAGATGTTTGTGTGTGTGTCTGTTTATCTGCCTGTATGTCTGTATTTTTTCAGCCCTTTTAGTTTGATTTTTGCTTCCTGTTTGGCTCTAAGTAGGTATAATTGTAGTTCTTAATCTCAGCAATGATGCCATTTACTCAGAGGACTTATTTAGCCTTCAAAATTCAGTTTACGACAAAAAAACTGATTTGATATCGATACCAGGAAATCAAAATTTGACTTACATCCATTCATTTTTCTTTCCGTCTACGGTTTCGCTTTAACTGGAAACAATAATGCTTTTTAGTCTTTCGTGCCAACGTCCAAAGATTGTGAGCTCCAGGACCATGGATTAGTTTTAAAGCTTTCATTACACCCGAGCAACAGGGAACTGCGAGAAAAGAAGCTGATGGAGTAGAATTTGCGTTTACAATTTATTTGCTTCACAGTAAAAGGGTGGGACCTAGTTCCTAATTTTGTGACTCGAGTAAATTCATATATAGTGGGCACCAGTGAGCTAAGTTCATCGGAACAAAAGCCGTGAAAGCATTTGTAGAAGAGACACAGGGAAGCCACATTGCGCCGGTGAGAAAGTGACTGTATCTGAGCCGCCAAGTCGGGATCGATAACATTACAGATTCTCCGTTGGATTTTGTCAAGGATCCCCTAGGTGGATAGCAGGAGCACCAGACCAGATATGGCAGCAGTATTCAATGCACGGGCGGATATTTTCTTTATTTTCCTTATCACTATATATGCATATATATTCGAACCTTGAATAGGTTCTTACTGTTTTCAACCAGACAGCATTCTAGGACGGTGTGCGTGTAGAGTAGATGATTTCGACGAATTGTAAACAACTTTGTTATTCATTGCGTTTAACACGTCGGGTTTTGTGCCAAAGTAAGTGTATTTGCGAGAAAATTTACTGCACTAATTTCTTCAAAAGAAATCTGCAGCTAAAGAACACAGAATTCTTGAGAGTTACGTTGACCATACTCTGTCGGAAACAACATGCAGAGATTGGTTTAGAATCATCAAAAGTAATGATTTTTATGTTGAATATAAGGAACGCTCTGGCGCATTAAAAAAGTTTGAAAACAAAGTATTAGAGGCAATACTTCATGAAAACTCATATCATTGAAAAAAACGACATCTGTTCCTTGCAGAGACACAGCAAAATGGTTTTTAACATGACAACGCTAGACGACATTTTGGAAAAAGGCTAGAAACCTACTTGAAAAAGTATAAATGGAAAGATTTCTCCATCCACCGTATTCATCAGACATTGCCTCGTTCGATTATCACTTGTTCTAATCACATGGCTGAGCCTCACTTTCATTCTTATGAAGATGCCAAAAAGTGGATCAACTCGTAGTTAGTCTCAAAAGACGTGTCGACTTTCCCACATGGAATTCAAATGCTGCAGGAAAGATCAGAAAAGTAGTGGCTACGGAAATTCAGTGCAATGTTTGTTACCCATTTTTGTAAATAAAATATTACTTTTCATAAAAATTCAACGAGAGTTTATTCACGTTCGTAATATATATATATATATATATATATATATATATATATATATTTTCTAAACATATGCTGTTAAATATAAGAGACAATGAATGTCTATTATGTTTAATCATGAGCCGTTATAAACGTCGTATTTTTGCTTTAATTTCCGTTGAAAATAAAGACAAAAAATCTCCAACACTTTGATAATTATTTATTGTTTTTTTTCTAAGCTTTCGGCTCACATGAGCCATCTTCATAGAGGTTGTTTAAAAAATCACTTGCTGCCTTGATATACTAAATATATATATATATATATATATATATATATATATATATATGTGTGTGTGTGTGTGTGTGTGTGTGTGTGTTTATTTAG
This sequence comes from Ascarosepion bandense, assembly GCA_037127315.1. NCBI lineage: Eukaryota > Metazoa > Mollusca > Cephalopoda > Sepiida > Sepiidae > Ascarosepion > Ascarosepion bandense. The sequence goes on from JBBBDQ010000465.1 coordinate 408,931, forward strand.
TTGTGATGATTCTTTTTTTCGTTTTAGTGATTAAAGATATTTTGACAAGCATGAATTTTGTAGTAAAGTGCTCGATATCGGGGTGAAGATAGAGCGTTGATAGATTCAATGGAAATAAGTTGTCGCTTTAACTGGGTAGGTTCATGCCAACTTAGAAACAAGAAACCCAGCGTCGATGATCATAACGGTGTCCTCACAAGACTTCGTAGTGGGCAGGAACCTACTCAGTTACAGTGACCACTTTTTGGCAATAAAACTATATATATATATATATATATATATATATCATGAAATCTTACAGGAAAACAATGCGCCTCCTGTCAGGAAAACTTATAAATTATACGCGCAAATACATACACACACACACACATACACACACACACACACACACACTCACATATATATATAAATGTGCGTGTGTGTGAGTGTGTGTGTCCTTTTGAAGACATTGTTATAATGTAGGTTGGTCACAGTTTAAACATAATCAAAGTCTTCTGGGCGCTTTGTGTTTTTTCATAAGCGATTATCAAAGACATTTTTGAGAGTTGATAAGGTTGTGACTGTACATGCAGTATAATTTTAAGTGGATTTCGAGTGTCGTTTTTAGAACGTAAATTGACGCTGTTTCATTTTTTTTTTATTTTCAACTATCCTGTTTTCACTTGTTAGCATGTGTTCTCTTGTCATTTTTTTCAGTTTCTGTAAGATACATCTGATTTTTATTCTCCGCCAAATACTAAAGCTAATGCAAATATATGAAACCATTATAAATATAAAGAAACTATTATAAAGACTAGAATCTATAAGTGTAGTAAAGTAACAAGCCGACATTTGTAAATTTTATTCAATTTGGGAGAAAAGTCAAATTAGAATTATATCGCAACTACAAAACAAAATAAAAAATACAAAAACATGGACGTTTGTGAAGACGCAACAACCCGAAACAACTGATTCAGTGGCGAGAATTGAAAAAACAATAAAGAAATAAAATGCAAACCTATAAGCTAAATATTTTAAGAAACCAAAATGTATTAGATAATGACATATGAAAACCAAAATTTCCCAGGAGGCACAAGAAAACATGGGTTCAAATTAAACCAGGAAGTCGTTAAAGGAGAGACTATAATGAAAAAACAAAATGAAACAATAATCGTAGGGAATAAATATGTAAAAGAAAGAAATTTCAGCAAAAATCTTGCCATTGCTCCCACACACAGACATAGAAATATACAAAAGCAAAATCACATGTACATAGACACTGACACATACACATATACATGAACACTTACACGCATATACAAACACGCACACACCCACCCATTTTCGCATACACACATACACACTAACACACACACACACTCACACATATAGAGACATGTGTCCTGGGTTAAAAGTAATCGGAGTCTAACAGTACTGATGAGCTGTGATACAACGAAACAGATATGTCTGCGGATGACTATATATATATATATATATTCATTGCATCGCGATTGCATATAAAAATAAAACAGAATATCTCCGCTAAGTGTTGAATTCAGTGCCCACTTATATATATATATATAGTGATCATCTCATCCTAGGGAAGGTATTAAGTATATATATATATATATATATATATATATATATATTCACTTGCTTCATTAACCTTGCCTAGAATGACATGATCAATATATATATATATATATATATATATATATATATATATATATATATATATATATATATAAAAGAATGGTAGATTTTGAAAAAAACAGTAGCTGCTCTAGCAACTATGCATCATTTTTTCAGTAATGAATTAGAACATTCTTAGCTTCTGGCGTATCTTTACATGGGATAGTATACGCTAAAAGTTCGCCTGATTCTACCAAGCGCCCATAGCTCAGAGGTAGAACCACCGACTGTTGACAATTTGGTCGGGTTTCAACCCTGGCTAAAAGCAATCTCATGTCTAACCGTACTGATGAGCTGTGATACAGCGAAACAGATCTGACTACGGTGCAAGAGTCAATTATCTTTTTTATATATTTTATTCGCGCATGCGCGTTGGCTGAATTTGATTGCACTGACTACACAGTATAGTAGGGTCAGGTGGGCACCGTCTGTGAGAAAATGAACACCATAACGCAATTAACGCTATAAAAAATTTGCAAACAGCATACTGTTCTACTGAATAATTGCGCCGAAAGTATTAATACTAACAATTCAGTGTGTTTGGATGTCAATCTAAGGACACTGTAGATTATTCAGAAACCTTTAGTTCAATGTAATGATGAATGCGAAGATTTAATAGTGATCCTTAGCGATAGTGACGTTACTACTCCATTCATCTTCCCACAGTCTACAACAAAATACTTGAGTAGGTAGAGTTGCCCTGGTTCAAGTGAATGGTTGCTAAAAAATCCCATGTCTGGTAACAAGACACAGCTCGGTGCCACACAAGCAACGGTACCGAGTCATGACTATTAGACAATTTCTGCGACAACATCATTCATTAGAACTGTCCACCTAACTCCCAAAACAGCAATCTACTTGGTTATTGTGCGTAGGACACGAGAACAACTCCAAAGATGAACTGAAAGCTATGATTATGGCAGCATTCACAAACCTAATCAAGAAAACCGTCCAGAATGAATGAAGTAGATTCAGAAATCAAACTGAGGCCGTCTTTAAAGCCAAAAGCGATTTTATTGAACAAACGTACTCTTTAGTAATATATCACTAAGTCGATAGATATGAAAAGACTGAGACAGGCAATATATATATATATATATATATATATATATATATATATATATACTACCTTGCTTGACAAGTTTAATAAAGGAAGGTAATAGGTGAATATATATATATATATGACCTGTGATACAGCGAAACAGGCTTCTATGTGGATGACTTATATATATATATATATATATATATATATATATATATATATATATATTAGTCACTTACATATAACTTTTTTAGTCATATACATTAGTCATCCACATATAAGCCTGGATATTAGTCATCCACGTACAAGCCTGTTTCGCTGTATCACAGCTCATCAGTGTGGCTAGACATATCCGCTTGCTTCTGGCCAGGATCGAAATTCGACTGAATTGGTGTCATCAGAGTCGCTACTCCCTAAGCCACAGGCGCATGGGATCAGAGAAGGGATATTTTAATTTGTTGTATATAAGCAGTGTATACACGCGTCAGTCACCGAAAGAACTCAATTCATTTCTGAAGAGTCATGTATATATAGCAGAAGTGGAAACTCTTTTCAAAAATTTTCTTCTCCGGAGAGCTCAATCGTAATAAGAGCATAATATATTAGTCATCTGCATACAAGCTTGCTTTGCTGTATCACAGCTCATCAGTGTGGCTAGATATCCACTTGCTTCCATTCTATTCACTTATTACTTTGCTTTATTAACCTCGCGTAGGATATATATATATATATATATATATATATATATATATATATATATACACACACACACACACACACACACACATATATATATATATATATATCGATTTAGCGACATATCACATTTTTTCATATCTATCTATCTATCTATCTATCTATCTATCTATCTATCTATCTATCTCTATTGATAGATAGATAGATAGATAGATAGATAGATAGATAGATAGATAGATATAGACTTATCCTGAGGTAGATATCTATACAAAGAGATCATTCTGTGTGTTTTATTATTATGTCATTTTTCATCATATTACGATTTCTGCTATGGTCGCACTACCACCCAAGTCTAAGGCAAATATCAATAGACATGAAAAGATTGAGAAAGGAATAATAATAAGATAGATAGATAGATAGATAGATAGATAGATAGATAGATAGATAGATAGATAGATAGATAGATATGAAAAAATGTGATATATCGCCAAATCAATAGATATGAAAAGATTGAGACAGGAATAATAATAATAAGATAGATAGATAGATAGATAGATAGATAGATAGATAGAACTTTTGAGATTAATAAACTTATCAAATATTGTCCTTATTCTATTTGTTACCCTCCAAATAATAAATAAATAATGGCTATTTTTGTTTCTGAGAATATTTGAATATTTAAATTGTAAATCTGCCAGACGTGTATAGTGCCACTGATCAATACTTCTCTAAGTGAATCGAAAATCTCTAACACCTACAAAAGCAGATTTACTGCTAGTCAACAAAATCGATTCAATGTCCATATACTTTTGCCTCGAGGAGACATTTTTCCTATCACTAATTTATCCACCAATATTTGCATGAATACGTGCCCTCGGGGTTTCAGAACCTTTAATGTGTCTCCCTAAACTTTGATTTACATCATCGCTTGGTTGAACAAATCCAAAATACCCGTCAACCAAATAACACATCTTGATGGCCCGCCCCCGATAGGATGCCCACATAATGGCGACAATCACAGTAACTTATTTTTCTACATTTCGCCGTATTCAGGAAAATCGAGAGAGGTTACAATTTTGTTTGTTGTTTTGATAATACACATGGCCGCCTCTCTTCTACAGTGTCTTGTCTCCTAGCCTTATCCCCCGGGTCTTTTACTACAGCCTCGCAAAGGTTTTTGCTTGATCTCAAATCGGCTTAATTTCACGGTCACTTTACGCCGCCAGCATCAGCTCTCGAGGCAAAAAAAAAGAGAGAGACTTAGCAAGGTAATGTATTTTCGTAGTTCAGCATCACCATCGATTTTTACATACTTTTCTTCTCTGTTTATTTAGCTATAGCCCCAAATCTTTACACTCTCGCGAAATAATCATATAGTCTCATTTTAACACGTCTTAAGATATAAATTCGTGTATTAGATTATAAACCAATTTTGCTTGTATCATCAAGTTGTTTCTCTTATTTTTCTTTACTCTATAACACATTTTTTATGTCCTGGGTATGACAATAAACTACATCCGGTAGAAAGGCGTCTGGCCAAGAGGTTTTGGGGGCAAAGAACTACCTCATAATTGCTTTTGTTATCAGGCCCACCCTGATACAGTGTAAAGAATCTGTTAGTGCACCAGCTATGGGCAAATAGTTAATCCTCGAAGGTCAAAATTTTGAAAGTATAGGCATACATTTTTATAATGAAGCTATACATTTTTTATATAAAAGTATACCAGTAATATATATACACGTAATCTTTCCTTAGCATTACTGGCAATTGTTTTTTGTTTTGAGGAGTAACTTATTTTAACTAATTTACAAGTGATATATTCTCATTTAATTATAATATAATATGTAAATATTTATCTTGAGTAATTTATTTTAAGCAAATTTTTAGGTATATATTATTTCTCTTAGTTTTTAAACGAATTTATTCTGCTAAGGAATTTTGTATTTAATGATAAATTTTAACTAAATTTACACGTTAGGTTTTTTAACTAGTATTTAACATGTAAATATTTTTCGATTAACTTATTTTTAATAATTTCTGTAAAATGTTTTGTCTTTTAGTTTTAAACAATTTTTATTAAAGTATTGGTCTGTCTCGAATTATTTATGACACATCTAAAATGCGTTAAAAATGATTCGAGGTAGAGATTTTCTTTTGTATATAGTCTGTCATGATAATCACTTTATTGTAAATATCTTGTAAGATATAGTTAGAAAATAAGAATAAAAAGTTAAGTTATAAAAGAGAAAGACCGAACAAATAAGATATAATAAAGAAGTTAAAAATTGGAGGAAGAGAAAGGAAAGTCATAAGACGAGCCAATATGATAAAGCCGTTTATTTTATTTTATTTTTAATATATATATATATATATATATATATATATATATATATATATATATATAATTATATGGTTATGTCAATTTTTCATTGCTACATGGAAATTTCTATGTTTCGAGATTAATTCTCATCATCAGGCAATGCTGGTGTGGTTGTGCAGACGATTTACATTTAAATGACAAATACTTTCGGTTTAGTGTGAATGTATGTGGGTGTTTTGTGTGTGTGTGTGTGTGTGTGTGTGTGTGTGTGTGTGTGTGTGTGTGTGTGTGTGTGTGTGTGTGTTCGGCTAATCAGAATGGAGATTCCCTTAGGGGTTTGACTTCGAGGAATTTATGTGCTAACCAACTTTTTTCTTTCTCATAATAAAATAAATGCCAGAGAACTCAAAATTTAAAAAAAAACCTTGAGTCCTCTTCACTTGGAATATATATATATTTGTTTATTTTCTTCTCTTCAAAAAGGCACTCCGTCTTGGCCGTATGTAGCAATACCAGTACAACCAAGCATACCCGATCTATAACATCGAAAAGCCCAAGTGAAGTCTTGATTAATTACCTTTTCTGGGGAACTTATACAATGCACGTCCTAAAGCTAGTAGCAGATTTTTTCTGGGTGCGAGCCGAATACTGATCATATTCGGTTGGGTAGCCTATCGAAGATGTCTGTTGTTTATTGAGACTCGAAACTTCTAATGACATGGGATCAACAACACTGTCGACGCGCCTTGATTCGGCACTCTATGGTGTATTTTAATTATTTGTGTAAAAATATAAAAATATAATATTACTAGCAGCATATTTTTGTAAGGGAAAATTTATTGTAATAGAAATTACTAATGCTCCCAAGAAAATTAAATTTCGGCTTTAAATGACACTTCTGGGGTTAATATACCGTTAAACAAACAAAACAACGCATATCTTTAGTCCAGATTGTCGTTTTGGTTGTTCTTCGTTGGTACGATGTAATGCATTATGTAATATTAATAAAATTTTCAACTCTCCATTGAATATCGTCAAAGGTCGAAAGCTTCCTATCCCATCCTACAAATGGGGTAAGGAACTTGTTTTGGAGTAACTAGATCATATCCTTGGTGAAGCGTTGCAATATAGATCCATACTTTATCAAGTTATTGTAAATCTGTTCCAGCAATGGAACAAGAGCAGACGACTGTCTCAAGTACAGTTCGTAAGGAAGACCATCTAATCCTTCAGTTCCTTCTAAATCTCTGACTTTGTAACGAGACCCTCGCACCCATCCGCCTCAAGACGGGGAAGATAGCCAAAGATGTATTAAACTGAACAGGGCTTAGACGGGTATTCGTTGTGAATAGATCCTGAGAGTAATCAAGAAAAGCTTCACAAATGTCCCCGTTTGTAGTCACGTTCTGCTTACAAAACAATGTAATGCACTTCTAACTTCCTCTGTACGTAGTTCAGCGCACATATTCATTGCCTTAGAAGACATTCTTTTTAAAATGACGTTACTACAAGAGCATGATCCTTCTTAATCAGCAAGGAGGACAGCTCTGACATAGCTAAGGCTAATTCACCACTATTACGGGAATTAATCGCACAATCAAATTTGCTTCTGTTGTGGTCTTGTTGGGGCCAGACATAAAGACACAAAGTCAGAATAGAGTTAAACAAATTTGTTACAAGCTAGTACAAAAATATACCAATGAGAGAATATTAGCGTGATTGTTAGTCCGGCTGTCAGAGTTACACGATGGAATACATTCCGTTCTCACTGTCTGCTTTGCAAAACAGCTGCTTATATATGGTTTGAAAAAAGTCCATGTGTCATATGGGTATCCACCATAACAGCTACACATGTCTTTCATGCTGTTAAATCAATTAGAACGACTTCACGATTATAATCAACAACAAACTTCAGTTAACATCCATCGCGCAATGACTGTTTGCCAGACATGCGAAGACAAGAGCACACATTGCATTCAAAGTCTTGATCACTAGCAAGGAAAAAATCTCTCGAGTGTCCATCAAAATATGCTCAATAGAAATAGTGTATTCACAGTGACAAGTTCAGAACCAGGTCAACTATGTACAACATGCATCCACACCAAGACGCCGAATTTATTCAATTATCCGACCTCAAGTTCCGACCATTTATACTCGCTCACCATAGAGACTTGATCTCTCCATTAAAGATGACTAGGTTGAGGATACTGACAGCCTGTCTCATTCACTCATGGCCCATCTCACTGTTGATAGTACCAGGAAGAGACAAGTCACTATTTCTTTCAAGTGTAACAATTTGTTTAATCTGCCTTCTGAGGTGTCATTCAGAAAAGTTTTATCTGATATTGTAAGCCGATTTGGAATTTCTTTATTTCTGAGATGGCGTTACTTTTCTCGGCTAATAATCTGTGTTGTTCTTTCTCTTTTTCTAATTTCTTGGGTGAGTTCATGAGAGTAAGTGACGGGGATGGATTGGGAGTGGATAAAGGAATGGTCTTTTTTTATTTTTAGAGATTTGATAGAAGAAAACCGTTTACAGGATGGTCATTTTATTTGAGGCAAGAAATAATGATTTCCTTCTACGGTGGATCCATGGTTGGCTTTCGAGTAATAGAGAGGACGATGCCGAGGAAAAAGGGCCAGTTTTTTCACTCATGTTTGTGGTGCTCTTTTCGTACTTACTGATTCGTTTAATTACTCTAATCTTTTAAACTTCTCTAAGTTTGGCTCGTATCAGAATATTTGTTGTCGGATATTTTCTATATATGTCGCCGAGCCATCGCTCTTGGAACTAATAGAAGGAATTGAGCTGTGTGTTCCATGTTGCATTGGTTTTAACTGCGGACATAATGTAATATAACGGTCTGGCCCACCCAAGAAAGGCTGATACAAGCCGTGTTGTTTCCGGTCGGTGAAAAGTAACGGATGTCACTTTGACCCTATTTCCGGCAGATGCGGAAATAACTCAGAGGCAAACAGACAGGTGACTCTGAGAATTACGTAGGCGTCGCGTGGGCGTCGCGTGATCAAGGCAAAGCCGGAAGAAACAAGTCCCGGTTTTGGAAGATATATAAAGACCGCGAAAACACGGATTCACGAGACAGAAGAAGTGAGAGCAGAAGTAGCAGCAGAACCACAGCACACGAAGGAAGGCAGTTCACAGCTGCCCCCAATAGCATGCTGCTATTGCGGGGTACGCATTCGTCACCCCTTGGAAGCGCGCTCTCTCTCACTCTCTGTTCCCTAGGCTACACGGTTCATTGTCATTAATAGAAATATAAGATATATTTTTATATACAGACGTGTTTGTTGTTTATTGATATACAACAATAATCCTGAATTGTCTGACGCTTTCTTTGGTCCTAACAACGACCTATTTTGCAACCGCACAAACAGCGGTCAAAAGCTTTTGCTGGAATGGCGGTCACGAATTGAATATAACCAAGGGGTTTAACACACCGATCCTCGTAGATTTTAGAATGTTCTTAATACCTCGTACGCCATTAAAAAGTGAACTAGAAATTTAAAAATGAATTATGCTACGTTATATGAAATAAAAGTAAATGCATAGGAAGACATGATTTTTTCGAAAAAATGACTAAAATATATACGTGTCTGTAATTCTAAGATGAGGTATTTTAATTATTTACATCACTGGAAAATATTATAACTTAAGGAATCGGCGCATATGCTAGGCTACAAAAATTTGATTGAATACAATATAGGAACTACAAATGCTGAATGCTAGAGAAAAACAATGGAAGCCTTTCAGGAATGTTGAAAAAAGAATTGTGAAAGTTTTGTGGTCAAAAAGCGTTCACTCAAAGTATTTTGCTAAACAAAAGTCTACTTCATAAAATTCTTGGTGGTCCTGGAGGTGAAGCCCAAAAAGTCTCAAGAAGCGATGGATATTTCATGTGGAATATACTGATACTCACGCCTGCCGACTGGGAGGACGCTTCTAGTCGGGGTCTTATCACAAAAGACTACATACGAAGTAAATATGAGTGCATGTGGAGGGTCTATATCAGTATAGGGGAGTATTTGGCCGCTTATATGGCCCAGGGCAAATATTCAGTGCTTCGTCGGAAGACCTAAACGGGAAGCATAGATTTTCAAAATTATGATTGTATGCAAAGCTTTCAACTATATCCCTAACAGCCTGACAAAAAAAAATACCGGTCATTGTAACAGGCCGTAAACTAAACTTGGCGAACCTGAACGAGACTATCACCATCTTTAAATTTGTTGTTTTTCATTTTTGTTTTACTTTTTTCAGCTCAGTCCTATCAGTTATTACAAAAAATTTCCGATTATTAAAAAACTTTGAAAAATATTTAATATTTAAACAATTTTAGGAAGGGTTCAGTTTCTCATACAAAGTCATAGTAAATCGATCCTCCATTTTGGAACCACTCCCGTTGGAGTTGCTTTGTTTTGATTTTTTGGGAACGAGTTGTTGCTCTTGTTTTTATCTTTTTCAAGTTTTCTTCAGTTCTTACGATGGCATCTTCCTCGGAAACTCCAAGAATGGCTTTATTAAAACACTTTGCAAAGGATTCTGTTGTCGAATATGCGCAAGCAAAAAAGTTATTTGCACAGGATCGTTTTACTATAAGGTTGTATGAAAAACTGAGCCCCCAGCCCCGCCTAAAATTGTTTAACTGTTGAACATTTTACAAATTTTTTTGTCAATCAGAAAGTTTAGGGTTTAATCGTTAAGACTGCATTGAAAAAAGTAAAAAAAGAAAATGATAAAAACAAATTTACAGGTGGTGGTAATGTACCGGCGAGTGTGTGACTGTTCCCGATGCACGTCTACATTTTTTAGCTACGCCATTCAGACTTTCTAGGGACACATATCTACAGGGAAGCCAGGTCGACACATACTTTTTGAGTTTAAGTTCAGCAATTTTCCCTTTCGCACTTTTTGGCCAGTGAAGCAGATTTTTTACATTTGCTCCGAAAAAACATCTAAAATATAAGATGGTTTCTGAATTATGTCACAGAAACCAAATCACACGTGTCAAATATTTTTTTATTAAAAAAAAAATAGCCTTTATATTTAATTTTTATTCCGACGTTTTAAAAAATTCGTTTGCTCAACAACAAAAAATGTGAATATTTTCCCCCGTAATTTTAAAACAAAAATATTAAAAAAATGTAGGCGTGCATAGGAAAGAGTCACACACTGATTGCTTTTATATATATCGATTAGATTTTAAGTGTCTGCAGCGAATTTAAACGTCTTTGTTTCATCCGCTGAAGAAATTAAAATGTTCTGAGTTGCACGGGGAACGCCGGGCTATGATGCTAGTGTATAATAGAAGACAAGGCGTTTATTCCTGTATTCCCTAAAACTACCGCTTGAATAATATATATATATAAGCCTAACCCAAGCTTTCGGAGAACTGTGCACATATTGTTGACCAATTTGTCAAGTTGCCCAACTTTGTCTCGCTGTGTATTTGGTACATTTCGAAATCAGTCTGATCGGTTCGATAAGAAAATATTGGCAGCTAATCTAAAAAAATATGTATCTGTGCTAAAAGTTTTTTTTCTTACACTTGTGGAACACTGGTTCAGTTTCTTGTTTCTTGCTTTTCAGTCAAGGTTGATCTTCAATGCAATGTTATTCGTCATATTGTCGTTTTATTTCTTGTTCCCTTATCGTGCTTGCTGCTAAATATTTTCTTTTTCTTATTTCTTTTATAGTCAGTAACCACCTTCGTGTTAAGTAGCTTTATTCCTTATCTTATGGTGAAATGATTGAATATAATAGAAACAGAGAGAGAGAGAGAGAGAGAGAGAGAGAGAGAGAGAGAGAGAGAGAACAATAGCCAGATAATATTTTGCAGGACGAAAAGACAAGCTAAAAGTATACCTGCTAAAGGATAAAAAGTATTATTTGTGATATTTAATGGCGAATACAAGACAGTATATCGGCAAATCAGATAATACAAGAAACGATTAAAAATATAGAACGTTTTCTGTAAAATCTGTAGTACAAAGGCAATCGTTTCGGGTTAGGCATATGTGTAAGTGCATTTAAAAGACAGCATGTGTTGATATGCCGGAGTAGCTACTGTTTTACAAAGTCTACCATTCTTCCAGAGTGCTCAATCAGGGTGTGAGAGCGTAAATAGTCATCCGCACACCGATCTATTTCGCTGTATCACAGCTCATCAGTACGGTTAGTCTCCAATTATATATATATATATATATATATATAATTTCCGATTATGTATATATATATATATATATATATATATATAATCCGATTATATATATATGTATATATATAATCTCCGATATTTATATATATATATATATATATATATATATATATATATATATATATAATCTCCGATATATATATATATATATATATATATATATATAATCGGAGACTAACCGTACTGATGAGCTGTGATACAGCGAAATAGATCGGTGTGCGGATGACTATTTACGCCCTCACATCCTGATTGAGCACTCTGGAAGAATGGTAGACTTTGTAAAACAGTAGCTACTCCGGCATATACGCATCGCCCATTCAGTAATGGATTAGAGCACTCTGGATTTTGAACGGGTATAATGACAATATACACGCTAAAAAGTCTGCCTTCCTACCGAGCGCCCATAGCCCAGAGGTAGAATCGCTGACTTACGCCAATTCGGTCGGGTTTCAATCCTGGATTAAAAGCAATCGTAGTCTAACCGTACTGATGAGCTGTGATACAGCGAAACAGATCTGTCTGCGGAAGAAGATATATATATATATATATATATATATATATATATACGAGAGAGTGAGAGAAAGAAAGAAAGAGAGAGAATAATAATCAGGAGTAAAAGGTTGTCCTTAGATGATTGATGTTACCTTCTACTACCGGCTCCAGACTTTGGTCGGTAGAAATTTCCGTTCACTCTTCAGGGATGTTTTCCTAACTTACTATTAATAGTATTTAATTTTTAGCTTTTTATGCTGTTATGAATTGTTTATTTACTTGGCTTTACGTTGCTTTGCATATTATCGTGTGTTGGCAGTCATAGCCATTTTTGTCACATTTTTCTTTTTGCTTCCTCATTTTTTATAATTCTGTTACTTGTTGACTGATTGTTATTCGTCGAAGAATCGTAGTCGTTTTCAATGTTTGTATATACATGTATACACACACCCATCCACACACACACATACGCAAACACACAAACTCATCCACATACACACACACTTTTACATGTGTATACCTATTAATATGCACACACGTATGCATATATGTGTATACACACGAACGTGCATATGAATTCATATACACGTGTGTATACACATATAGGTGCATATGCACACATATGCTTTTGTGTGACAATTATAAGTGTTAATTGTTGTTAGACTTTTCATTTGTTATTTAAACATTTATTTTATTTTATTATATTTATATGTTTCTTTTAATTATATTTATATGTTTAATTATAGTTTTCTGATTATTTTAATACAATAGGTAGTAAATTACGTATTTCCTTTTGTCTATTATTTAATTTTTCTTGTTTATTTTTTAGACCTGATTATTGTTGGTTTCTCGCTTAGTTTTAATTGAAAATTTTATTATTATTATTATTATTATTATTATTATGTCATTTTTCATCATATTTTTATTTCTGCTTTGGTCTCACTACCAACCAAGTCTGCGGGGAGACCTAAAGCAGATCGTGGTGTGTTGTTATGGCTCCATTTCATGTTTTTCTATCTTCCCTATCATCCCTAGCATTACATAGATAAAGTTTTCCTTAGCGTGTGGGCTGTACTAAATATGACAATTTTTTGTATATCTCTTAAGCTGGGATTTCCAGGGATTCTTTCAATGTGTTGCTTTGTTCCATTTTTTATCATTCCAAGTGGACCTACTATCACTGGCACAACTCTTGTTTTCAATTTCCATATTTTTTCTATTTCAATTTCCAGGTCTTTATATTTTGACAGTTTTTCAAATTCCTTGGTTGCTATGTTACAATCCGCTGGACAAACCATATCAATTAATAGACAAGTTTTCTCTTTCTGGTTTTTAACAATAATGTCTGGCCTGTTTGCTTCAATTTTTCTGTCTGTGTAGATGGTGTAATCCCATAGAATGGTTACATCTTCTATTTCTGTAACCGGTGCTGGGTGATGTTCATACCAGTGTTTGTTTACAGATTTTCCATAATGTTTGCACATTGCCCAATGTAAATATTGCCCAACTCTATCGTGGCGATTTTTATATTCATTTGGAGCAAGCACAGAACAGCCTGAGATTAGGTGGTCTATTGTTTCTTGGTGCTTATCACAAAACCTGCATTTTGGATCCAAATTATTATGCATAATATTTGTCTGAAAGTTTCTAGTGAAAAGATTATTATTATTATTATTATTATTATTATTATTATTATTATTATTATTATTATTATTATTTTGTTGGTTACTCTCATTTATTTTAATGATTTTCTATTTTTGCATTTAGTTTTGGTGTAGATAAGGTGGTTATTGTAAAATGTTATAATAGGAACGTTGTTTATATGACCTTTGTTTAGTTTAGTTATTTGAACTTCATATTATATTTATTTTATTTATATGGTTTGTTATAAATAGCGCTCGCTTCGCAAAATAAGTATTCATTTATGGGTCTGCATTTACTCATTATTCTGTCTTTCTTATTTGGGAGTTTATTTTGACTTTTAAAAGTAATTATTGCTATGTTTTTTCCCCTAATCATAATCCGTAATTTCTGCTATTGATATTCTGTGGGTCTGCGCTTTTCATCATTTTCTATTTGATTTTGGGTGCGGATATCATTTTTCTTCTAGGCTTCCATATGTACTTTGAGAGGGGTGTGTTGTTTGTGTATTTTTCTGTTTTAAGTGACGTCTTGTGGTTGTTATATCTTATCTTTAAAAGTTGTTTGTGTAGAGCCTATGTACTTTTTTGTTCTGTGTTAATGTTATTTGTGACAATAGCTTTGTATATTACATTAATAGTTAGGCATATATTGTTCATTGGACAGTTGTCTTTGTTTCAGTTGTTATATTTATTGGTTTTATTTTGTTGGTTGTTATTCACGCAGATATGACTGATTTTGATTGTATTTTTGTTGATGATCTTCACTGATTTTAGGAAAGTGTATTTCAATTATTTTGAAAAAAATATTTTCGCTATATTCGTTTTTAATGTGTTTTTGCAGAGGAGTTGAACCAGGTTATATTCGTTTCTCTGTTGCTTTTGTTGTAATTGTTTTTGTATTCTAGTTTGTTTAAATACCCGCCGTTTCATTTCACCCAATGTAAAGCAAACAAAGCTACTAAGACATAGAGGTTACAGAGTTGAAATAATATGAGAAAAGTACCATGGATAAAACAGATTGAATCAACGGCATTACAAATAAATGAAAATAAACTTACATCTAAATCGATTTCAGGGACTTTTGTTATTTAATTATTGTGGTAATACTGGGCAAATATTTTCATGGTAATTGTTCTGACGAGCTTTTTTCTTTGATACCTAGATTTTATGAATTGAAGCGCAGTACTAGATTGGTGGTTAGGTATCGTCGTGTTACATTTGAAATGGCTGGATGTCACAGTAATTTCTATACTAACTTTTTATCTGTCGCATTTCTCGATTGTGAAACTCTATTTCAGCTTCTTGCTTTCCAGTAAACTTCAAAATGGAATATCAATCGGTATCGTCTAACTTCTTAATTTTTTTTTATCATTTTGTCTCCTTATTTTTTTCTGATATCGTCTCACATTCAGTAAGCCCATGAATCTTAGTATCTGTATTACCTTGTTTAGGACAGAATGATTAAAATCCCTGAATAAACATATGAAATAAAATATCTGTAAAACTAATAATAGCTATGAATTTTTTTTTTTAATCATTTCACCCCGAGCAAGGCAGACACGCCACTGATGTGCAGGGGGTTACATAAATGTAAAAAGATTAATTAGAAAAGAGTGAGGAGTACAAGCTAGTTAGAAAGGAACAATAGAAAGCTGAGAAAGAAATCTGATGACAGATACATAGGTGGAGAGAAAGGGAAGGTTAAACAGGGGAGGGGAGAGAGCTAGAGGCCAGTGGTTAGTAGATGAGTATTAACTTTGCATTTAAATTTCTGGAGGTTGTAGCCGTCAGGAAAGCAAGAATACGGGAGTGAGTTCCACAGGCGGGAAGTGCGAGAGAGGAAGCTGCAGGAGTAGAATTGTCGTCTGCATTTGGCTAACCTGACTGTGAATGGGTGGGACCCAGTTGCCAGTCTGGTTGCACGGGTAAACACTTGTTGAGGAGGCATCAGTGACTTAAGCTCATCCGAGCAGAAGCCATGAAAATATTTATAGAAGTGACAGAGGGAGGCCACATTTCGACGATGGGAAAGTGGCTGCAGACGAGTCGCCAGATCAGTACCTATCACATTACAGACTCTCCTTTGGAGCTTGTCAAGAACACTGAGGAGAACGGCAGGGGCACCTGACCATAAATGGCAGCAGTACTCCATGCACGGACGGATGGTTGACTTGTAATAAATGGCGGCAGTACTCCATAATGCTTAATTATATAATAATAATAATGTGTACATGAGAGAGACAAAAATATCTATGAGAAACTTTTCGAATGACTGACATTTTGCCATATGATATTAATCATATATTTATGGCACGTGGGTGTTTGGCAAGCAATTAATAATTCCATTTTCTGGAATTATGTGTCAGCCAACGAAGGTAATAATGCATGATCATCAGCAAAAAGAGTAGCCTAAAATGTCAAGTACATTTGGGGATACTAAAATCAAGCAGATAAAAAAATTTAAATACTTGGGAAATGTTTTCACAGAAGACGGAAAGTGTGACATAGAAATCCGAAGGTGAATTGGCATGACAAATGACACATTCCAGAAAGTGAGCAAAGTATTAACAGACAGGAAAATTTCGCTAGAAACAAGAGTACTGGATTGTGATGTCTGTCCTTCAATATGGCAGTGAATGCTGAACAATATCATCAAAGATGAAAGAAAAAACTTGAAGCAACTGAAATGTGGTTCTACAAAAGAATGATGCAAATATCATCTATCGAGTATGTGAGCAATGATGAGGTTTAAGAATGCATGAAAACGAAAAGAAAATGAATACTGATCATCAGGAAGAGAGAGCTGAATTTCTTGGAACATGTAATGAGGAAAGCGGGCTTAGAGAATCTGATACTAACAGGACAGATAGAGGGAAAAAAGACAGGGAAAAGCAGCGGATAACATATTTGAAGGGCCTGAGCAGGTGGATGTCAGTGCGGAGTTTGGGTTGTGTGACAAGAAAAGCGTGCTAAGAGCCAGCAGGAATAGGGAGAAGTGGAAATCCATAATTGCCTACGTCCTGAGGAGACATGGTACATAGAAGAAGAAGAAGTTCCGCTTCAGAAGCAGTTCGAAAGGTTTGTGCAGTGTATACGTATCCAGAGGAATGTAGTTTTCAAATTCCGATTATGATACATCTGGCATCTACATTAAAACGTCATGTCAAAATCACTGCATCTCAGGCTAATTAAGAAAACTACCAAATTAGTTGAATTTCTTCCATTCACTTACACACAAATACCCTTGGGAAAGGTGTGAATCCACCTCTTCTCTATCTAGCTACGAGAAATTAAAAACTGTCTTTCACTATAATTTACAAGTCAAACAGTCTTAACACGGAATAGAAAAATTGCGTTTTCTTTCGGCCGGAGACTTTGAAAATGACGTTAATTACTAGTTGCATAAATAATATTTAAATAAATTTACAATTAAATTTGTCTGCTATCCTTTCTGGGAAAATGTAATATAGGTTACAAACCGATTAATATTTAGAAAATTTAACGATCATTCAGATCAACGTGACATGGCAATTATTCATTTTATTTTTCATGAAAATTTAACGATCATTCAGATCAACGTGACATGGCAATTATTCATTTTATTTTTCATGAAAATTTAACGATCATTCAGATCAACGTGACATGGCAATTATTCATTTTATTTTTCATGAAAATTTAACGATCATTCAGATCAACGTGACATGGCAATTATTCATTTTATTTTTCATGAAAATTTAACGATCATTCAGATCAACGTGACATGGCAATTATTCATTTTATTTTTCATGAAAATTTAACGATCATTCAGATCAACGTGACATGGCAATTATTCATTTTATTTTTCATGAAAATTTAACGATCATTCAGATCAACGTGACATGGTAATTATTAAGTTACCACAGAGGAAATTATGCGTTTTTTGGTTGGTTTTTGATCCGGTCGGGACGGCCATTGTTAATAATATTGTTGAAATCAGAACATTACGGAGATGGTTTTAGAAGTTTTGTACAGAGAATAATAGTCCTGAAAATAAGTCAAGCAGAAGACCACAATCGGTTATCAGATCTGATCAATTGAACGCTTTGGGTGATCAAAATCCGAAAACTACAGTCCGAAAACTTGCATCAGAATTCGAAACATGTTGCACAATTTTACCTCAAAGGAGACTAAAAAAAAAAAAGCAAAAAAAAAAAAAAAACAACAACCGTGACCTTGAGATGTGTTCTCTGTTGCTTTCCCGCTTAGGAAAAAAGGACCATTTTTACATCGAATCATTAAATGCGATGAGAAATTGATTCGCTTTAGCAAAAGCAAGAGTTCAACAAGAGCCAGTGGTTAGATGCAAGTGAATTGCCAAAACAATACCCAAAATCTTTATTGCGTCCTAAAAAAATAATGGTTGTCCTATGGTGGTATTTGAAAGGAATTATTCAGTATTAATATTTGCCTCATTTGAAAGTAGTGAGAGCAACCTTGTATTGTGGAAAAATTGATTTTATGCACAAAAAATTAAAAAAAAACAGACTTTTAAATAAGAATGGCTTAATTTTGCTCAACGACAACGCACGGCTGCATGTTTTTCAATTGACTGTTCAAAAACTGCATGCTGGGAATTATAAAATTTTGCTTCATATTCACTGAAAATTTCTCCTACGGCTTATCAATGAATTAAGCTTTTTGAGTTTTTCATACGCAACAAAACATTCTCTAAGAAAAATGTAATCGTAGTATTTAAACTATGTATAAAATCAAAAGATTATTATTTTTTAAAATGGGGGTCAATAATTTAAAGGTACATTGGAGAAGAGTCATGCATAAACATAGTGCCTAATTCAAATATATAAACTAGTTATTTAACATTTCAGAAGCGTTTTATTCATTCCACACAAACTTCGTCTTTGCATGTGATTATAAATTCACAGTGATTCTTTTCTTCTTTTTCTCCTTCTTCTTCTCCTTCTTCTTCTTCTTCTTCTTCATGTTCCGTGTCCCTTCAGGACGTAGGCGATCATGGACTTCCACTAGGCTATGTCTCTTGTCGCTTTCAATCATTTTTCTCTTGGTATCTCTTCTAAGCCCCGCTCCGTCAACCATTTGTTCAAACCTATCAAGTATGTCAGGCGCTGCTTTTCCCTGTCTCTCTTTCCATTTATCCGATCTGTAAGTATCAATTTCTCTAGGCCTTCCTTCCTCATTACGTGTCCCAGGAACCTCATTTGTCTCTTCCTGATGTTTATTATCGTTTTTTTTTTCTTGTTTGCATCATTTCAAACATCTCATCTTAGCACATGTGCTCAGCATCGTTCTGTAAAACAACATTTCTCCTGCCTCAAGCCTCTCTTTAATCTTTGATTAGATCGTCTAACATTCACTTCCATACAGAAGGACAGATATCACATAGCAATCCAGCACTTTTTTCTTTGTTTCTAATGAGAATTTCTTGTCTTTCATTACTCCGATTAGCTTATGAAATACGTCTTTGAATTTCCGTGTGGCATTTTTCATCCTCTGTCAAAACACTTCCCAGGTATTTGAATATTGTCCATAATATAAAACACAACAAAAATGACAACATTAATTACTTCTGGATATTTAAAATATACGTTTTGTGTCCATATCACATTGAAACACCAGTTTACGTACGTCACCGAAGCTTAACCTGATCAGTACCTACATTGGTGACTAGTTGGGAATAATAGCTGCAGTAAGCTTGAATATATATTGGTGGTTTAATGGACAAGGGCTCGGCATTAATGATCAGAGAGACGACTACCAATTCTAGTAGTGTTTGTTAGATTTTAATACGTGCAAATAACCTTGGGAAAGATATGCCTTCACTTCATTTTCCCACAGCTACTGGCTAACTGGTAAGACATGTTTAAAAAACAAATCCTTAAAAATTCTTTCAATCTAAAAATATTTTTTGTCTTTAAGTAACCTGGAAAAGGTTGATAATCCGTAAGTCCACAATTCAATCAATCAAAAATACTAGTATAGACCTCATCCAGCGAGAGATGAATCCGGTAATAAAATATCGATAAACTTTAAAATGTTGTTATATGCTTGAATTGTTTTTCATTTAAATTATTCCTAAAACTGAATGGCATATTCAGGTCAGTAATGGCGGAACAATACATCTGCGTTATGCATGAAGTGAGACAATATTTAGAAATAAATAAAGAAAGAAAATAAATAAAGTAGAAGTTAACGAGTTATTATTTTAGGAAACAAAATGAACCAAACGAAGAAAAAAGAAACATATAAATAAATATCAACAAAGAGAAAAAGAAAACGAGACAAAAGGAAACGGAAATAGAATCAAAAAAAGAAAAACATGTCAAAAGAAATATTAATAATTTAAGATGGTGAAGAAGAGAGTAAAGCCAAAAATATTAATGGTTGCCAATAAATAATTGAAATCGAGTTCAAATAAAACAGGAAAAAGAGAAGAATAGGAGGAAAAAAGTAAGAGGAAATAATGAAAAAAAATGATGGAAAAGAAGGAAAAAAACAGAAGATTTAAAAATGGGAAATGATTACAGGATAAAACACTAATGAAAAGAGCAAAGAAATTTAGCCAATATGGGGCTTAATCAGGGAAGTAAGAATGGAAAAGTAATTGGAGAAGAAATAAAAAATAAATAAAGACGAAGTAGAAAAAAGAAAGATGAGAATAAAGAAACAATACGAAAAGAATACGAAAAGAATACGAAAAAAAAGAAGAAAAAAGTCAATAGAAAATGCAAAAACAAAACAAAATGAAAGAAAAATAAGAAATAAATACAGCAAATAAATAAAAACCAAACCAGAGCAAAATCAAATAAAAAAAGAAGCAGCGAAAGAACAATAAAGAAATATAGAATGAAATCAAATAAGAAATCAAAGAAACACTGAATAAGCAAAATTAAGGATAGAGTGAAATCAAATAAAGAGAAATGAGCAAAATGAAGAATAGATTGAAATCAATTAAAGAATGAGCAAAATGAAGAATAGAGAAAAATCAAATAAAATGAAATGAGCAAAATGAATAATAGAGTGAAATCAAATAAAAAGAAAAAGGAACAAAGAAGAAGCAAAAAGGAAGAAAAGAGAAAATAAAATTAAATAAAAAATAAAAACAATGAGGAAGCAAACGGGCAAATAGATTAAAATAAAATTTAAAAATGAACAAAAATAAACAGCCAAAAACAAAAGTGATAAGAGAGTAAGCAGAAACAACGAAAGTACAAAGGAAAAGTTGGATTTTTTAAAACTATTAGAAGAAAGAATAACAGCGACGGAGCAAATATGAAATAAAGTAATGTAATATGAAAATAAAAGAGAAACAACGATGAAGTAAAATAGAGTAGGATAATATAGAAATAAAGAGAAACAATGAAGGATCAAAAGGGAATTATAGAAGAAAAAACACATTAAAAGAAGAGACTGGCATTGCAATGGAGAAAAACGAAAATAGAGTAAAATGAAATAAAAATCAAAAAACAAAAAACAAAACAGAAACGACATTTAATCAACACGGAAAATACAATATAACCAAATAATAATAAGAATATATTAAGTGTGAAATAGCAAAAAGGAAAAATAAGGTAAAATAAACGAAAAAAGAAAAAAACAAACGGCGATGGTGGAAAAGGGAAAATACAGTAAAATCCCATATCATGAAGGGAAGAGAAACAGCAAAGAAGCAAACTGGAAAATAAATAAAAAATCAGATAAATAAAAGAAGTAGAAAGAGCAAAGAAGCAAAAGTGAAATAAGTAAAATAAATTAAGAAGAAAAAAAATAAATTAAGAAGAAACAGAAGCTGGTTAAGAGCAAAAGATAAAATAGAGTAATATAAAATAAAAAGAGAAAGCAAACTGCGAGAGAGAAAATGAACAAACAGAGTAAAATTAAAAAGTAAAAGAAAGAGAAAGAGCAAATGAACAAAAAGAAAAAACAAACAAACCAGAAAATCTAATAAATAGAACAAAGAGAAAAATCGTAAAAGCAAAGTAAAATTATAGAAAATTAAGAGGCCAGAAGAAACCAATTAGCAAAATAGAAAATATAGTAAAATAAAATAAAAAGAAGCAGAAATAGAGACGGACCAAAAAAGAAAATAGAGTAGAATAAAAAATGAAAAAAAAAAAAAAAAAAAGAATAAAAACAGCTATGAACCAAAAGGGAAAATAGGGTAAAATAAAAATGAAAAATGTGTAACAACGTTAGATCAAACAGAAAAGCAGAGTAAAATAATAATAAAAAAACGAACAAGCGTCGGAACAAAAGAAAAAATAGAGTAAAATAAAAACAGGAAAAAGCAAAAAGCAAAAAAAGGAAAACAATAGGATTGGATCATAAGGAATAACTGAGTAAAATAAAGAAGAAAAAAAAAGCATTAGACCAAAAGAAAAGGTAGATTAAGATAAAAACATGAAAAAGTAAAAAAAAAAAAAAAAAAAAAAACAAGAACAAAAACAGGGTTGGATCATAAGGAAAAATAGAGTAAAATAAAGAAGAAAAAAGAATTGGACCAAAAGAAAAAGTAGAGTAAAATAAAAAAAAGAAACAGACGAAACAGCGTAGGATCAAAAGAGAAATAAAGTAAAATAAAAAAATAAGATACAAAATAAAAAGGAAAAAACAACTTTGGACCGAAACGAAAAATAGAGTAAAAGAAAAATGAAAAAGAAAAAAAGAAACAACGTTAGCACAAAAGGAAAAATAGATAAAAAAACAAAACAAACACATGAAAAAGTAACTGAAAAAAGGGTTGGATGATAAGGGAAAGAAATGTAAATAATAATAATAAAAAAAGAAATGCGTTAGGCCAAAAGAAAAAGTAGAGTAAAATAAAAAAGAAAATAAGAAAGAGACACAAGAAAGAGGTAACAGATTAAAATAAAGAAGAAACATAATTAGCGAAAGAGCAAAAATAATTAGTGGGTAAAATAATATAAAAATGTTGAAACAGAAACAGCGATGTACCAAAAGGGAAAATGGAATTAAAAAAGAGAAACCGAAACAGTGAAGAAGCAAAAGAGAAAATAGAGTAAAATAAAATAAAATGAAGATACAAGAAATACGTAAATTGATGAAATTTTTTGAAAATGAAAAGAAGAATTCCACATGCAACATATAGATAAGTATAAGATTTGAGAACGAACGAAAAATATAAGAGTAAAAGATAGAAAAAATGAGCCCTGGAAAAACAGTAAAATGATGAAAAGAACAGAGATGATCGGTTATTTTGTTTCTATGTCCAATCAACCTCGGCGGGTCATTTATTGCCAACTAAACTTTATTTATTGCTGGTAATACCTTATCTTTCAACAATTTATTGTTGTTTCTATATATGTTTTGCGTCTACTAACACTTTTTTCTTTTCGAGTATCAAGATTTATTGGAATTTGTTTTTAAGGGCAGGGTCCCCAAGTCCTACCCTTGTTATTTAACCTATAACTGAAAGGAAGGTACGGATTAATATCTTTTCCAAGGGTATTAGCGGATAAGTGAATGCAAAGCATTCAAGTGGAATTCGAACTCGGCTCACCGATTTCTCTTTCCGAGCCGATATCCACGGCACCACAACGCACATCCGTCACTATACGCTTATAGAATCTTTCCTGTTATTCAACCCATAGCTGGATGGAGTTTAGATGAATTGATACTATCTCCAAAGGTATTTGTGTATAAGTCAGTGGAACGTATTCGACTGAAATTCGAACTCGGCTCACCAATTTCCCATTCTGAGCTGATATCCTTTGTAACACACATACTTAGAATTCTGATTTTATTAAATCTATCTTCTTCTCATCATCATCATCATCATCATTTCATCCCCCTTGCTTTCTTCTTCTTCTTCTTCTTCCCATCATCATCACTATCATCATTATCATACTCTCATCCTCCACCCTTTCTTTTTCTTCTTCTCCCATCATCATCATCATCATCATCATCCTCTTATTCTCTTCCCCTCTTCTTCTTTTCCTATCATCAACATTATCATCATGATCATCATCATACACTCCTCCTCCTCCTCCTCTTCTTCTTCTTCTTCTCCTCCTTATCATCCTCATTATCATCATCAGCATCATACTCTCATCTACTTGCCCCCTTCTTCTTGTTTATTATCTGCTGTGTCCTTTCAGAATTTGGTGATGGATAAGAAGATAAAAAAGAAAACTGATTAAAAGAAGAAGTTTACCTGTAAAATACGAGATAACTTGAATATAAAATAAAGAAGAAATGTAAATATGTGAAGAAGAAGAAGAAGAAGAAGAAGAAGAAGAAGAAGAAGAAGAAGAAGAAGAAGAAGAAGGTGGAAATGGAGATTGAAAGAAGAATTGTGTCAGTAAATCACAGGATAAACTGAACATAAAATAAAGAAGAAAAAGAATATTGAATAAAGAATTTTGATCAAAATACGACATAAACTCAATATAAAATCACGAAGAAGAAGAAGAAGAAATATAAAAAGAAGGTTATTGAAAAAAGAATGGTGCCAGTAAAACACGAGAGAATTTGAAGATGACATAGGGAAGAAAAAGAAAAAGATGAAAGAGAAAAGGTGAAGAAGAAAACACTTAGGA
The DNA here is from genome assembly GCA_037127315.1 of Ascarosepion bandense. Classification (NCBI taxonomy): domain Eukaryota; kingdom Metazoa; phylum Mollusca; class Cephalopoda; order Sepiida; family Sepiidae; genus Ascarosepion; species Ascarosepion bandense. The sequence continues at coordinate 433,606 of JBBBDQ010000465.1, forward strand.
AGAAGTAGAAGGCAAAAAAAAAAGAAAAGGAAGAAGAAATAATAAGAATGATGGAAGTAAAAAAAAAAGATGGAGTGAATATAAAGTAAAGAAAAGGAAGGAAAAAAGAGATTGAATAAAGGGATTGTGACCGTAAATCATAAGAAAAATTGAATAGATATAGTAAGAAGAAAACGTAGACAATAAGAGGAGAAAAAAAGAAAATAAGTCAAGGTGACATATATAGAAGAGAAATAAAAACTATGAAAATAGGGAGAGAATGAAATGCTGAAATTATCAAGAACGGTTAATATTAATATAAAGTAGCATTAGTCAGTTAAGTGCCATACGTGATACACGCTTGGGCGATCATGTCTCGAAAGAGACATGACTGACTGGGCAGAAGATTATCCCGCAGTAGGTTGTCATTGCTTTCTGCGGTAAACTGGTTGCCAGCCAAGGCTATAGAACCCAATCTGTCCTGTTATTTAACCCATAACTGGAAGGAAGAGACGGATTAATACATTCCCCAAGGGTATTTGCGCGTAAGTGAATACAATGGATTCAACTGGAATTCGAACTCGGCTCCCCGGTTTCTCGTTCCGAGCCGATATCCACTGTACCACAACGCACATCCGTAGCATTAGTACTGAATCAATAAATGCAAATTGTTGTTGTTTATGATGATGATAATAGGAATAAGAGACAGGTAATTTCAAAAAGAGGAAAAAGAGAATAATGAAAAAGTGAGAACATGTAAGGGAATAATAGAAAGAGAGGATACGCGGAAGATAAGCAAAAAAACAGGAGGGGCTCGTGAAGAAGTGATAAAATCAAGGAAAAAAGAAAGAAAGAAGGCGTGTAGTTATGATAAGTGGATAGAGCTATAAACCAGGAGGCGTGGAAGACACACAAAGCAACGGAAAGAATGAAAAGAAGCAAAAGGCTACACGGATTTTAAAATCAGATCGACCTCATCCTTCCCGCCATAAACGTGCAGTTTTAGTCTTGCCAACGTAATCTGACTCCATAAACAATTTTACACACTATCATCACTTCGACTTGCAGAGTTGAAATCGATTTACATAAAAAACGGGGGAAAAATGGAGGAGTAAAGTTCTGTTTCGTATCAACAATAGACAATGAAAATGTCATGATACAAGTTACAGTGTGCATATATTCTAGCGTAGATATAGTGCTAATATATATATATATATATATATATATATATATATATATGAAATTATTTGTTTGAAAATTATTTTTGATTGATACTCGTATTTAAGTAGATATTCTGTTTATAATCGATATATAATCAGTATATATATTTATTTCTACCGGTTTGATTATTTACGATAATTTTTGTTACGAATATGTGTGTAATTCGGCAGGATCCGAACATGTGACCCCTATCCACATAGGTGAAGCCACCTGATCTGGCGTGTCTTAGACATTTCGACTACGAATGACCAACAGTCTAACATTCTAAACGAATTCAAATCAAGCCCCTATATATATATATATATATATTCCCAAACATATATTGTTAAATATAAGAGAAAATGAATGTCTATTATGTTTAATCATGAGCCGTTCTAAACATCGTATTTTGGCTTTAATTTCAGGTGAAAATAAAGACAAAATTTGTCTTTATTTTCCCCTTTATTTTCCCCTTTATAATATAATATTTATTTTCACCTTTACAATATATCATAATGAAGGTGAAAATAAAGACAAATTTTGTCTTAATTTTCACCTGAAATGAAAGCCAAAATACGATGTTTAGAACGGCTCATGATTAAACATAAATAGACATTCCTTGTCTCATATATTTAACAATATATGCTTAGAAAATTATCTGCTGTTTCGATACACTATATATATATATATATATATATATATAAACTTATTTATGAATGGATCTTTGTGTGTGTGTGTGTGTGTGTGTGTGTGTGTGTATCCGTTACTTATAGACTCCGAAACGGCTGAACCGATTTTCTTAAAAATTTACACAGTCGTACTATAAGCATCTGCGAGTGTTCTTAGCTAGGTTTTGTGTCGAGGTACACCCGATAAATATCGAAAATCAAAAATCGAAAAAAATCGGATTATAGAAGGAGTGGTCCGATTTTAATCAAATTTGATACACTCATAGACAAAGATATAAGAAACGATATTCAGGAGTTTCAAGGTTGCAGTTCGCAGAAAATCGATAATATATATATATATATATATATATATATATATATATATAAGGCAAGATGTTTGTGTGTGTGTCTGTTTATTTGTATGTATCTCCTTTATACAAATCCACAATTTTTATCCGATTCTCACCAAACTTCACACAAATTTTCTTTAGGCTGAGTCTGAGCTCCAGGACCATGGATTAGTTTTAAAGCTTTCATTACACCCGAGTAACGCCGGGCTATACTGCTAGTATATATATATATAAGGGTGTGTACGGTTGGCGGACAGAATCTTACTCTGGTCAATTTGTTATGGAGTCCTGGAGAAGCGACTCTAGCACGCGGCACCATTAAAATGTAACTGAACATGTTAAGTGAAATGGATGAACAAATCCGCAAATGGATGTGACCGATGCTTTGTTTGATTGATTGCTTGATTGATTCGTTTTCTACAGTTTATCAACCTTTTTCAGTGTATTTAAAGCCATAAAATATTTTTTAAATTCTAAGAATTTGTTGCTGTTTTTTTTTTAAATGTTAATGATTTAGTGATACAGGTTATACTAATTAACCCATAGCTTGTTGGTGAATTGGTGGATTCACACGTTTCTAAGGTCATTTGCGCGTCAGTGACAATAACGAACCTAACGAAAATTAGAACTAGGCTTTCCGATTAACAGTTTAAAGTCATTATCTGTTACATACTTTGCACATAATCTTACCTTTCTGATCTTAATGATCAGGCTCGGCGTTGTGCTATATAACCTGGTCCTAAATCTCGACGATCGTCTTGTCAGACAACAACGAACATGACACGTATATATAAAAGTATATTTTTTCATTCTTCGTCGGTGACAGTTGGGTACTGGAGAAGTGGCCGGAGAGAGATTGTGTACACGCAAGAGCTGTTCAGGAGTCGTTAATCGGCATGTGTTCTCTGTTTTTTCACTCTCTCTTTCTTTCTCTCTCTTTGTGTGTGTGTGTGTGTGTGTGTGTGTGTGTGTGTTTTTGCGGGGGACTCTAACTTATTCTCTTAGAAACACCAGATTTATATAACCCAAAAATTCCTACATATTTCTGTTTTTTCGGGTTGTCGCTTAATTTACGTCAATCATATCTTTGTCGGCTATTACCTTTCAAGTCTTTGTTGTTACACGTCACCATCCATGGCTGGAATATATTTTTGTCAATCATATGTTGGTCGGTCAAGGTAATATATTAAGTTGCTTAATTTTGTTGATGGTAGGGAAAGTGGTATTTTAATTAAATGTAACCGTTTGAACGGTCGTCTGCGCGTGCTGGCATGGGGAACTAGGGTGTGAATATGCAAGCCTTATGAACTTGGAGTTGGGGCGTGTTGGCCCTGTGACTGAAGTTTTGGGCATGTTGGCCGAGGGTTTAGGCGTGCTGGCTTTGTTAAAAAATGAATAGATTATGCTTTCAATCTCCCTTTCAGAAAATTTCCATGTAGCTTATTTTATAATTTTAACTGAATTTACACACACACACACACACACACACACACACACACACACACACACACAAATATATATATATATTTATTTTCTAAACATATACTGTTAAATATCCGCAGAAAGCAATGGCAACCTACTGCGGGATAATCTTCTGCCCAGTCAGTCATGTCTCTTTCGAGACATGATCGCCTAAGCGTGTATCACGTATGGCACTTAACTGACTGACTGTTAAATATAAGAGACAATGAATGTCTATTATGTTTAATCATGAGCCGTTTTATACGTCGTATCTTGGCTTAATTTCAGTTGAAAATAAAGACAAAAATTCTCCACTATTTGGATAATTTTTTATTAATTTGGTTCTAAGCTTTCGGCTCACATGAGCCATCTTCAGAGAGGTTATTAAGACGGTAACACAACAACATCCACCATCAGCGACAATTTTATTATGTGTTGACATAAATCTCCGCTAGGCAACGGCAATAGTTACCAAAAATGTCACACTGATGAGCTGTGTTACAGCGAAACAGGCTTGTATGTGGATGACTAATATATATATATATATATATATATATATATATATATATATTAGTACTATATTTAATATATTATTTTGTATTGCATATACACTAATATATATATATATATATATATATATATATATATATATATATATATATAAGATAGGTATAGTTTCGTTTTCAGCAACATAATATTATAGCACTTTCATGTTCGTGACTTCTTACCTGAAAGTCATTGCCATGTAAACAAATACGAACGTGTATCGTACTCGATTATTATTGACACTTTAATTTTTAATATTGAGCGCTCTATTTACAATTATCTCTTGCCTGAAAATCGTTACTCATAATAGTACACATGGCAAGGCTCTTCGTAAGGGTGGCTTGTTGATATCAAAATCAGCATCATCATTATCATCAACATTATTATTATAATATATATATATATATAAAGCTTATATATAAAGCTTTGGAGATACCCAGATCAACAGCTCGAGCTTCGCCTGACTTATCTAGGGCGTGGTATATGTACTCAGTGATGGACGTTAGCATATCGGCAGTAAACATGGCAAAGCGGAAGCCGTACTGTCTGTTTGAGAATAGTTTATGAGCGGTGAGATTTTGAACTATTCCAGCGTTGATGATAGATATCTTTTTTTCTTCTCTTATTGAAGACCATGTGGTACAGTGGATATTGGCTCGGAACAAGAAACCGGGGAGCCTAGTTCGAATTCCAGTTGAATCCATTGTATTCACTTACGCGCAAATATCCTTGGGAAAGGTATTAATCCGTCTCTTCCTTCCAGTTATGGGTTAAATAGCAGGACAGATTGGGTTCTATAGCCTTGGTCGGCAACCAGTCTACCGCAGAAAGCAATGGCAACCTACTGCGGGATAATCTTCTGCCCAGTCAGTCATGTCTCTTTCGAGACAGTGATCGCCCAAGCGTGTATCACGTATGGCACTTAACTGACTGATTGAAGACCATACATACTGTCTTCTTGTGGTACAAACAGAAACTATTATGTTATGGACCTCTACAAAAATCCGATACTTAAGTTTTAAAATGAATTTCTAAAATTGAAAAGTATTTCCTGAAGTTATTATTTTAGTTTTAATTTCAAACCAATAAAATAAATGTAATATTTCCAATAAGCAAAATATTTTACATTAAATGTTTTTACATGTTTTTCTTTTACTAAAATAGCTGATTAGAACACATTTTAATCACTTTTTATAGTACTGAAAAAAATCCAATAATAATTTTTTTTTTCTGAAACTGAATTTGATTAATATCAACAAATAGTATAATTAGTCTTATTTGAAACAAAAAGTATTAACTTTCAGTTTAAAATAATGCATTTTTTTAAAGAAATGTAATTTTTTAAACCGATCGTAGCTGTATTTTTCATCTGTTTTGAGGTGTAGATTTTTTTTAATCATTTCACCTCAAGCAAGACATTCCACTTCCACTATTGCGCAGGGGGTTACATTGGGAAAAGTGATGAGAAAGAGTGGTTAGGGGTTACATAGGGGAAAGTGATGAGAAAGAGTGGTTAGATATAGGAAATGTCAGAAGGAGGGTGATAGACGGCTAAGGATACCGAGGATGAGGGTTGGGTAGATGGGAAGAGTGTTTGAGAGAATGGGTGTGTGTTAGAAGGTTTGTATTGACCTTTCATTTAAACTGCTGAAGATGTAGCTGTCGGCGAAGCAAGTGTATGGAAAGGAATTTCATAGGTGGGAAGTGCGAGAAAAGAAGCTGTTGGAGTAGAAATTGCGGTTACATCTTATCTGTTTCACTGTAAAAGAGTGGGACCTAGTTGCTAATATAGTATCACGTGCAAATTCATTCCTATGGGGCACCAGTAATCTAAGTTCATCGGAGCAGAAGCCGTGAAAGTATTTATAGTAGAGGCACAGGGAAGCCACGACATGCCGATGAAAGAGTAAGTGCAGCCGGTCTGCAAAGTCGGTATCGATCACATTACAGATTCTCCATTGTATTTTGTTAAGAACCCCGAGGAGAATAGTAAGGACAGCTGACCAGATTTGGCAAAGTATTCAATATACGGGCGGATGGTAGATTTATAAATGTGCAGGATAGATTCAGACGGGAAAAACTTCCGGGCCCTGCACAGAGAGCCCTCATAGCAGCGGATTTAGTAGCAGCGGATTTAGTAATGGATTCGATATAGTCATTTCACTTGCGGTCCGCTGAGAGTATGAGGCCAAGGGGGCGTAGTGTTTTACTCTCTGGGAGACAAGCCTGTTCCATGCTAATGGCAGATGGCTTGATGACAGATCTAATGCTGTTCTATTAAGACTTTACCTGTAAAAATTAATTAAAGAAAATAACGTGTGAGCCTTTGTTACAGAATTTTTAAGTGCTGAGTAATCTAAAACAGTAGAAAACTCTTATCTAACATTTTATTGAATTTTAGAAATGTTGGCTATAGATTTAGTATAGTTATTGCTCAAATTTTCTGATAATACCGTGTAGGCTCGTCTATACTTGCTAAAATCGGCATGTTTATACACATTTAATTAAAATTCTTGTTAAAATATTGGTGTTTGATGATTTTTATTAAGCCTTTTCTTGTATGATTAGTACATATAGTTTCACTTAATAATCATATTATCTAAACGGTTAAGATTAATGCAGAATTTTAAGAGTTAAAACCTGATAATTTTTTTAAATTAAATTTTTAAAAATTGAAAAAATATCATGTAAAAATTTATCATTCATTGATGTTTATTTCTTAAGACAATAGTGTCATTAACAGATCTTATTTGTAAATGCAGTTAAAAGTTTTTTCTAATAAAACAATCTCATAGTTTATATTTTACTATTCAGGACAATGTTTTGGTAAATGGTATTTGACAAAAGCAAATTGATTTTAATTCTTCAAGGAGTCATTAATTAATATAAATACAAAGAGGCTGACATTTTTATTTCTCGAAATTTTATGAAAAATAATGTTGACAGATGTAAAAAAAAGTTCCCAAGATTTTCTAAGAAAATAAAAAATTCCAAAATAATTTCAAACATTTTTAAATAATTACTGTCTATTTCATTAAAATCTGACAATTATTTGAATTTTGCAAGACTTTCCAAAACAATGTGCATTTAACGCCAAAAAGACGATAAAATTCCACATACTGATATTTGACCCATTCACAGACGAAAAAAAAGAAAAAAGAAAAAAAAAGAGAATTTTTTTAAAATTTCGAAACTGCTGGAAAAGATTGAAAAAAATTAATACAATAAGCAAACAATCCTTCTTTTAAAGTAAACATAAGGATTTGGACGATAAAACTTTTTAAAACATTTTGGGTCTTTTTCATCATGGTATGTTTATTTAAAGAAAGCTTTCAGAGTTACCTATAATAACATTGTCTCAATTTTTATGTACAGTGTATATCACTTTGGAAAGAAAGAGATTAGCAAAGAAATGATTTTTGAAAAGATATCATGAAGTAGTGAACGTTCAATTCACTAAACCTTTAGTAACCACGTCAATGGCAAGGCGAATAATTTTTCTTGATTTTGAAGAATTCAGGTGGAAAATTGACGTGTTTGGAATATTTACTGAATTTGGTATGGCACATTCTAAAAATATTTTAAACTGAATTTGCGAATTTAAGTGTGCTGTTAATGCTGATAACGGCATCATTTTGCTTGGGAAATTTGCTTGTTTTAAAACATGGTTATTAGTAGGAATTTCCGACAGCCAAAGATGCTAGAAGTGAGGTTTCATTACTGATTAAGTTACTTCTTTAGCGTAAGAACTTTTGCAAAACCACCTTAAAATATACATGAGATGAATTAATTTATCACTTGATTTACTACAGCAGCTATTCACGTAGCAGTAAGCATATGACGTCATCGTCAAAAGTAACAATATGATGTATGTATCAGGGAATATATGATAATAAATAATTTCTTCGAAATACTTATCAAACGCCTATAAGATGATAAGTGCAATTATTTTAAAATTTAGTCTCAACTTGATTTTATTTTGTAAATAACAGTTATTTTATTACACACAATTACAACGTGGCTTCTACTATTTTTGATTTCAGTTAATGTGGGGTATCAGACGGACTTAGATAGATAGATAGATAGATAGATAGATAGATAGATAGATAGATAGATAAATAGATAGATAGATAGATAGATAGGAACTGAAGAAGATAGATAGATAGATAGATAGATAGATAGATAGATAGATAGATAGATAGATAGATAGATACATAGATAGATAGATAGATAGATAGGAACTAAGATAGATAGATAGATAGATAGATAGATAGATAGATAGATAGATAGATAGATAGATAGATAGATAGGAACTGAAGAAGATAGATAGATAGATAGGAACTGAAGAAGATAGATAGATAGATAGATAGGAACTAAAGAAGATAGATAGATAGGAACTGAAGAAGATAGATAGATAGATAGATAGATAGATAGGAACAAGAAGATAGATGAAGATAGATAGATAGATAGATAGATAGATAGATAGATAGATAGATAGATAGATAGGAACTGAACAAGATAGATAGATAGAAAGATAGGAAATGAAGAAGATAGATAGATAGATAGGAACTAAAGAAGATAGATAGATAGGAACTGAACAAGATAGATAGATAGATAGATAGATAGATAGATAGATAGAACTAGAATAAGATAGGAACTAGATAGATAGATAGATAGATAGATAGATAGATAGATAGATAGATAAAATGAAGAAGTGATAGAGTACAAACATAGATAGATAGATAGATAGATAGATAGGAACTGAACAAGATAGATAGATAGATAGATAGATAGATAGATAGATAGATAGATTTACTTATCTCTCTCTCTCTCTCTCTCTCTCTCTCTGTCTAAATTGTCGTCTAATTTATGCAAAAATAAAAATAACACTGACATCTCATTTTAAAAGATACATTTGCCAAAAGGACCCCACAATATTTTAAAATACTAATGTGTAAATTCATACAATAAAATCACCACTGGCTTTAACCACGGCTTCCAGAAGATTTCGCAATCGTCTGCAACTCTTCTTGACTGTTTCTAGTTTAAGTTTGCGAATGCCTCCATAATCCTTTCCTCTTTGGCATAAAAAGGTGTTTTGTTGGTCTCTCACTAAACTGCTCTCCACACATATTATTCATAATTAGCTTCTACTGTTTGCATGGCATGGCCTGTTGCTTCCTGTTGCCAGATGTAGGGTCATCCAGCTTCCACTCTTTTGATCCAGGATCACGGCAATTGATGTACGCCTTAGAATTGAGTCTGAATCCCTGTGGAAGATGAATGCAGGCATAACTTCAACATGACTAATGATTACTCCAAACACCTTCGCAATCCCCATTAAACTCACCCAACTCCTTCCGAATCCTTTGCACTGAGCTCAGATTTACAACGATATTGGGCGCACTCGAAGATGTTCCGCAAGAAATGTCAAATTAAAATATAATTTGGCGACAATTTACTTATTGCACTTTGTGAATCCCTGTCTAATGTATTTATTCTAGTTCCATCGTGATTATCTCTTTTACTTTATTTTTCTAATTCTCATTTAACACACACACGCACACACACACACGTACACACACACACACACAAATACTGATGCCTTCACATACACACACATATACATGTAGTTCACTTTATTCATATCTACGTTATTTCTTTCTATCTAGTCTATTCATATCTAAATAATTTATTTCAGAGCTCTATGTCTATCTGTTATTACATCAATCTATTAAAAGAGATAGAGAAATTTAGAGAGAGAGAGAGAGAGACAACATAAGCGCAAGTTATGTTAAACAATATTATGCAAAAGCAATCATTAGATTACCTTTGTACCTAAAATACATGGCACAAAAGATAGAAGTATTGATTTTTTTGTGATGTTGAAATTGCCAGCCAGCACACTAGTCCTCATCAACACCAACCAAACTCTCAATTTTCATCTTAATATGTTGTCACCGTCACCGCCGTCGTCTATCTCTCTCTCTCTCTCTTCCTATCTTCCCCTCGCTCTTTCTCTCTCTTGTATCTTCATTGACGCTATGTTATTATGGAAAGACGTGACCAAAACAGCTTTTGCATTCCCACATCCATCTTACATTAATTTGCATATCCTGACGCACACAATCGCTAGCGAAATGCCGACCGGCTGTAACTGTGTCAATCCTCTTTATCAGAAAATAGTTCTAAACAGGGCCGGACTTCATCTCGATTCGTATCACTTATTACCGATTTGTTTTTCTCTTGTGCGTCGCTCATTTTCTTTGATGCAAAACTTACCCAGCTGCATTTACTGTTGATAATGTTTGCTTACGGCGTCCTCATCAGGATGTTATATAACAGGCTTATTATATATATATATATATATATATATATATATATATTGATTGATTGATTGATTGTTTAATACTTAGTTTTTGGTCCTAATAGGGTTAGACCAGTTCACATTTGTATTAAAAAGTGTTCTATACAATTATATTGTAGAACTTTTGAATATTTTCCATTTTTAAACGAGTTATTTTGCTACCCAGGTTTCTACCATGACTGGGATCTTCAGGCAATTTTAATAACTCTCTCTCTCTCTCTCTCTATATATATATATATATATATATATATGTGAAATGAGTTGTTTGAACATTATTTTTTTAGCGATACTCGTATTTAAGTAGATATTCTGTTTTTAATTAAACGGTGTTATATTTTCATATCTACCGGCCTGATTATTTACGATAAATCTTTATTACGAAAATGTAATATTAATTTTTAATATTATTAAAAACAGAAAATCTACTTAAATACGAGTATCGATAAAAAATAATGTTCAAACAATTAATTTCAAATTGTCGGTTATTTTTATAACCAAGTTTCGATTACATTCGTTAATTTCCGAAATACACACACACACACACACACACACACACACACACACATATATATATATATATATATATATATATATGAAAAAATAAACAAAAACTAAAAATTCTCGAAGCTATATACCTAAATCTGTTGAAACCTAACCTGAACAAGATAAACTATAAAATCTTCACAAATATCCTTAAATGCCTATAATTAATAACAGAAGCCATTTGTTTATTCCAATGGCTTCCCGTACTTAATATTTCTTGTTTTCAGTCTCTCTTGGTCATGTGTGAGTCACAAGCTGTGATGCGGTATTCACTTCGAATA